>CM024711.1:17011507-17528415 GCA_014182895.1 Angophora floribunda
AACTATGCAGAAAAAACTTGTTTGTGGCTGTGTGAAATCTTTCTTGTGAGAAAAAAGAAATCTGGACAATTTTACATGAATATAGGACAAAATAGAGCAGTATGAATTTTTTTTCTCCAAGCAGACTACAAAATGAGAGTGAGAGAAGAGAGAGGAAGCATGCCATGCTTTATCTTCTTAATGTAAGTATCCTTATGTCAATTTTATTTTTGTAATAAGGGTGGCTTTTAAATTACTAGGGCAAGTTTGGTTTGAGTTGCACAGTGTATAGGTAGGCTTTTGTGACCTGAAGTGCCAGCATGGTGGTTAAAGGTATTTGCTGATTACAGAAAGCAAAATATTTCAATCTTATGTTGCCATTCCTATTTTTCAATATAATCAAGATTAGCTAAGATGTGGGCCCATTTGAGAGTGCAATCTTTCAGCACATTTGTTTTAGAGAGAAGCAATAATTTGAGTTTAGTCGCTGTTCACACTCTCCTCATTTATTGAGATTGCATAATTGATTTGAAGGGCAATAATGAAAAAAAAACTTTTGAGGGAGCAGAAGCAATGGGTATTCTAGTGAGGTGGAATGGAGTTAAGAAGGCAGTGTTAAAATGACAAGGCCTTTCCTTACTGTATAGAGGAATCTGATGGACTTTTGTTTTGAACTTTGTACATGCACCTGATGGACAACATCTGATAAGTACCTGATTTGTGTCATTACAGCATCTGATAAGCACCTGCTGTCTGAGAGATTGACTGCATATGTAGTAGGAGATGGCCTGACCCGGGTCATATAGTTGCCAAATTGTGGTCATTGCTGAGGTGGTGAACATCTGCATTGCGATTCCATCCTTAAGTTGTTTCTCAAAAGTTTATTTAGATCCTGTTTGACTGTTTTGACTTTGTGGTATAGTTAGCCAGTCAACATAGTTAACACTCTATAGGCTTTAAAAAATATCCATTCACGATCGGATTCTCTTGTTTGGTTTCCTCAGTTATTCATTCTTTTCTGCTTCTCTGCACCTTTGTGGTGTAGTTGTGTGAGATCTTTGGGTGTTCTTCTTAGTTGTGTGAACAAGTTGTTGGTGATTGGATAAGAATTAATTTTGTTAGTAGATCTATAAGTTGGACCATTTCAGGTCAGGCCAAAGATTCAAGACGTTGATGTTTTGATCACATTTAGGAATATTGACTGAAGTCCTAGTTGTTATGCAGCAAGCCCTTTCCCTGCTGAAGGGAAAAATAAGGGTCGTTAGTGAAAAGAGCACTGCTTATTGTTATTATCTATTAATTTGCAAATTAGGTCTCCTTATTCACTTGTTCTTAGACTGTACGATTTGGTTTTTTTAGTTCTAATGTATTGTTGGATAGCCTGTTAGGCTTACCCTCTCTAGTGTGTATTGCAGGTCAATCTATTTCACGCAACGTCTCACTCGATGTGAATTTGGAGCAGGTAAAATGTAAATCCATAGAAATTCCTGATTTTAATGCTTTCTGCTGATGTTTATGAACTCTTGGGAAATGTTTTAGGTGGACTCAAGAGAATCTCCAGCTTATTTGTGTCCATCTCCTACAAAACCTTCGCTCTCTTGCTTATCCTCAGCTTCATCCCCTTTGCCATCATCTTCCCAAATTCATCTGCAGCCAGCTACTTCAACTCCATTAAGGCAATCTAGTCCTTCAGCAAAACAACTTTCACAGCAGAAATCTGAAAATAAACTTCAAGGGAGTAAGTCACCAAGCAGTCAGTTGGATGCTGAAGAAAGGCCAGGGGTCCCTTCATGGAGCAATGATTCAACTAGGGGTTCTTATGGTGGGTCTTCAGATGGGTGGTCTGTCAATGCCTTTTCAGAACTTGTGGCTACTTCTCGCCAGGGGAGTTGGTCTTTTGATGGTGAACCTTTGGGCTTGAAGCGTGATAAGATAACCAAACAAAGTAATCAAACTTCTGCTGATCAGCAAACCTGTGGAGTTTGCACAAAGTTGTTGACTGAGAAATCAGCATGGAGCACCCAGAAGATAATCGCTAACAATGAGCTTTCTGTTGTGGCTGTTTTAATCTGCGGTCACATTTATCATGCTGAATGTTTGGAGATTATGACATCAGACATCGACAAGTATGATCCCGCTTGCCCGATCTGTACTTTCGGGGTGAAACAGACCCTCAAGATGTCTGAAAAAGTATTAAAAGCGGAAATGGATTCGAAAATCAAGAAGGGAAAGAGATCAAGGAATCAAGTGGTGGATAGTGATCTTGGTGGTGATTATGTGTATGATCGCTTAAAAAGTAATGGAAGTGACGTAAAGGGTTCTAGGGTGGCCTCCAGTTCAGTCACGAGAAGCTCCTCGGGGAAACCTTTCTTGAGTCGCCACTTCCCCTTTGGATCAAAGGGAAGTAGGTCCCTGAAAGAGAATCATTCCATCCGAAAAAAGGGATTCTTCTGGACAAAATCTAGCAAGGAGTGATCTTGCTTAGCTCCAACAAGGTGAGACTGAATAGATTTTCCTTGAAAGGATTAATTCTTCTTCTCTGTTTGTGTCATTTGATGTATATGAACTTTGCTCAGAGTAGATTGTAGGTATTTAAAGTAAAAAAATGGAGAAATGGAGGTTGATTCCTTCCATGCGGAAGTAACTGATAAAAAATAAGTTACATCCTTGGGTTCCTATATATGAGATTGAGCAACTAGAGACTTGTAGAGATTGTTGAAAAAAAAAAAAAACGGGTACTTCTGAACTAAGAGGAATAGAGACGGTCATTTTGCTGACATATGGGGAATTTTTCATAGATATTCTTTTGAAATTCATGATTGTGGATGTGTTTAGATGCATCTTATAGTTTCAGTCACATATGGAAAGAAATGCTACTTACATATGTGTTAGTTATCTTTGGAATTTTAAAACAAGAGGAATGAGTTTGCTAGTTACTAGGATATGATGCTTATTACTGTGAAATTGAAGTGGGATTACTGAAATAGGTGACTTCCGAATACATGCTATGTGCTTAGCCAGAAGACCAAATAATTATTTTGTAATTACAACCACATACAGTATTGATCGGCCTGTGCTTTTATTTTAGATGAAAAAGTTGGTGTTAACCAGCACATTGACTGAACTCGGAAAGTTGCTGCTTGGCTCATGCATGCCCATGTTGAAAGTGGCTTTAATTTGCATTTACTTGTGATTTCTGATCCTGTTTTCCCCATGCAGAATTTTCACGACAATCTCTTCGACAATCTCAGTCAGATAAAGGATTGCAGAGAACTCCATTTATGTTCGATTGAAGACGAGTTGTCTGTATACACAGAAATCGTCGCATTAATTTGCTGTGGTTCTACACTGTACAGGAATCAAAAGCAAAAGGTATATGTAGAAGGGTAAAAATAGTATAGCCAAAAAAGGAAATTTGGTAGGTTGAAGGTGCATACGTGCTTCTCCTAGCTTATTCTGTATAAGTTCTGGTTGATTTCTGTATTGATTTATAATATGAAATGATATAGAATCAGATCGAGTTTCTGTAAGATTGATGTTTTTGAGTCCAGGATCTGCCAACATGCATATGTGCGGTGGCTTGGTGATGGATAGTGTTATACCTAGATTTGCAACCTTCTATCAATGTATCAATTGCTTGGCTTTGGGAGATGTTCAACCTCTGGAAAGATAAGGAAAACTTTAGTGGTTAGTGGAAATTTGTATTACCCTGGAATGGGTATGGAATGAGCGGTCTTTGTCGAACCGAACGATGGACGATCATCCAACTATAATAGTGATTTCGTTTGGTTCAGGATTGGCCTTGAATGAAGTCCTTGTGCTCCCATTTCCATTTAGAAACTTCCAAAGGATTAAAAGTGTCTCCTGGCTTTTGGCGTTATGCCGGCGGCGAGTCTGATACATCTTGATGCTCCCGAGGCGAATGCTGTAAGAGCTAGGATGATTCTTGGCATGCATTATCTTTTAGGAAAGGGCCTCTACCCCTTATCATTCTTCCCCTTACGTTGTAACTCCGTTACTCTCCTGCACGAGAATGAGTTTAATACCTCCGGTCGCTAAACCACAGATGAGTCGTGCTGATCGAACTTGAATTGTGAGTCTCGTGCCTTGTTGAGCAACTCCCACTCCTTGATCTTTGCCCTGATCTTTGCTTTTCCGGGAAAAAAGAGAATGTCGTAGTCATAATCATTAGCTGAATCCAACAACATTGACGTACAAGTTTCGAACTTCTTGCCATAGGGAAATGTCTCCGGATTTTGTAGGTACGGCTCCCTCATGTTGCATGAGCATGCATCGTAAATTGTTATGAGACGCATCACTGCAAATCACGAATCCGCCAGATTGCAGACGGGAAGCTTCGATCTCATTAATCTTTCCATTCCAACTTGACGTTCTTCCTTATCAGCTAGGTCAGAGGTGTTGCGGATATTGAGAATTCTTCCATGAATCGTTGATATCCAGCTAAACCAAGGAAGCTCCTAATCTCAGTCACTAGAGAAGTTGGTCTTGGCCAATTTAACAATTCTATCTTTGCCATATCCGCTAGGATGCCGTCACTGGCGACATCATGTCCAAGAAAAATAGCGCGATCAAGTCAGAACTTGCATTTATCCAACTCAGCATAAAGCTTGTGCTCCCGGATGGGGTTTGAAGGATGAGGTTGAGCATGACTCATGCTTTCCGAGGTCTTATTAGGTCATGTCTGTTGCGAAAGAGAGCGATCAAATAATAAAGTAAACAGAATAAGGAAATAGATCGGACACCAAATTTATGTAGTTCAATTGTAGTGACCTATATCCAAAAAAAGAGCAATAACAAATTTCATTATAAATCAAGCAATATAACGGAGATTACAATCATGCTCAGTCATTCAAATACTCTCAGTATTTTTAATCCCCATACATCCAAAATCTCACACAATGATTAACTTCATAATTTTTCACAAAATAATTTTCAACCTCATAAATGAATTAACAAATCTTTATCTCGAGATTTAATCGGTTCCAATACTAAATCCTTGATGTAATTCCGCGAACAAAAGGTCCACAAAGATAGCCCATTGCCAAGCACTCGTGGATGGCACTTCAAGACCTCCTCACATCAACCAGGGCGCTTCAAAGGTTCCCACAACCATATATTTACATAATATATTTGGAGAAGGAAACCAAATAAGTCTGACCCGTCCGTGGAAAAATAGTATCACTTGAAAAGAAATCCTAGCACGGCATCCACTTAAATTCGGTCAACTCAGTCAATAAAGTCCATGGCCAACTTTCACTTGGTAACTAAAATATTTGTGCGGCCCTCCTTTTTTGTCTTTCTAATTTCCACAATCAAGAAGTCCATATTTTTCGCGAGCTTAAATTTGAGATATATTTTAATACTTTTCATCTAGTCGATTTACTCAACCTAATCAAGGTCTCCAAAGCCAAATAACCTCTGAAGCTGGAAATTTAGGAATTGCCCTACCAATTCCTTTTGCACAAAAGCAATCGTTGCGGTACAGGCAGCATTGGCAGCTCTCGAGGGAGCAACTTGCCCCTGTTGGTTCTCGAGATTTCCATCGACTCGAGGAACCGAGTTCGAGCTCGATCTAGCTTCACGGGTAGGTTTTTCCATAACCAGTTTCCCATAGATCTACTTTCTTATGACGAGTCTTTTCATGCTAATCCAGGCTTTTCCAAATCAACTTGGTAGGCATTACTCAATTTGATAATCAAATGGAATGCTTACGACTCACCAGGTCACCCTAGCAATGAATTAAAACATGCTGGGATTATCAAAACAGCTTCCATGCTGATGAATGGCTTCACCCGTCCAGAAAACAAGGCCATAGACTAGATATCGACCATCTTCAAAATGTAAGACCTTATAATTCTATTATTTGAAAAGAGACTTGAACATTTAAGTTTGGTATCGAAATAATTTTTCTACTCTACTTGTAAACATTATTGAAAACAATGTATTGAGTCATAAAACTTGAAGGGCGCCTATTGAGATTAGAAAACTCACAAAACTTGCTCCTTGATTTGAAAATTTTACGACATCTAAAGTTCTTGTTTAAATCATCGAATTCTCAATCTATGTAACATCATTGTTCGGTCTAGGCTAGCTCGGGCTAACCCACCATTATTATAAGGTTAATACCTTGAAAAATCCTAAATTGTTATACTTGTGACATATTTATCTTAAACTAATGTTTTGACCAGAAAAAAAAAAATCCTCAAACTAATACCCTCATAATCAATTTATCTCAAATTAATTTTTTGACCTAAAAAATCCCAAAATTGTACACTTGTGACAAATTTAACTCAAACTAATTTTTTGACCACGGAAAACTCCAAACGGTACACTTATGACAAATTTACCCTCTGTTAACTTCCGTCAAATTTTACTGTTAAATTTGTTGGTGCGGACGACCCATAATGACTTGTTATGGTGATGTGACAAGTCTACATGAAAATCCACAAGGTTAATGCCACAAAAAATCCAAATTTATCACAAGTATATTGTTAAATTTATCACATGAGTATTGTTAAATTCACCATGGTTATACCGGTTTGGGATTTTCATGATATTTACTCTATGAATCACCATACCACGTCACCATATGTCATCTATGTCAACAATTTTAATGATTAAATTTGACGGAAACTAACAGAAGATAAATGTGTTATAAGTGTATTCATTTGAGGTTTTTTATGATCAAAAAATTTGATTATGATAAATTTGTTATAAGTGTGCTAGTTTGGGATTTTTTGTAGTCAAAATTTTGTTTTTGATAAATTTATCATAAGTATATCAATTTGGGATTTTTCCATACTATTAATCCTTAATTATATAACATACAACCGCAAAATAGTTGACATAAATAACATAAAATTGTAAATTCTTTACGAGTCACGGAGCCTTTAGTACAATTTAAAAGGCCAATTTAAAGCCAGTCGCCTGGGGCCAAGAGCGAAAGTGGTCGGGGCCATTTTCAGCCTAAAAAATCCCCCTTTTCTTTTAAATGTTCCGGGCCATTATTTTTAATTTACACAATATTTTTTCTTATTTCAATAGTATAATCGAATAGTAAGTTCGATGAAAGACTAAATATTTTTCTTCTTTACAATATATAATATCAAATATTCTCTATATTTAATTTATTACAAACACTAAAAAAATAAATATAATTTTTGAATAAATGGTGCCGAGTCAAAGCTAATTCGACCTAGCCCAAAACAAAAGCATAAAACTCACTCAGAGACCAAATTGGCCATTTGGGCATGGGTCGGTTCGGGTTATAGGGGTTCGATTTTCTATTGCCCATCTTTACTCTCTCTTTTTTCCCTTATTTTTCTGGCTAGCAATGCTGTATCCTAGACTTTTTGGAAATTCATTAATTTTCATTAAAGTTTCATTTGATTAGTTGGAAAACAAATGATATAAAAAGATATTTTCTTAAAAATGATTGCACAAAACCACTTATGAAAACGAACGGAACGGAAAATAATTTCATCGATATGAAAATATTCGAATATAAATTGTTATCAATTATGAAAATATCTTCAATCAAATAATAATTTCAATCAATAAAAATAATTATTTTCATAAAAAAATGAAATTATTTATTTTTCGTGAAATAAATATTTTACATAACCTAGGCGGTACCGCGGCAGATGTCAAAGTCTATGAAAGTGATCTCGAGATGGTGAACTCTCCCTAACTCGGATCTCCCACTCAGTCTCTCTCTCTCTCTCTCTCTCTCTCTCTCTGCAACCGATTCCCGCCTGTTATAAAAAATGGCGAGTCACGCCCAACTCGCCAAGATGCTGGCTCAGCCGCACCTCCTCTCCGCACGGAGCCGGGCTCCGATCATCTTCCCTTCGGTTCCGTTCCCGATCTCTCCGGCCGGCCACCCTCCGAACCTCACCTTCCGCGCGCCGCTCCGGTCCGCTCTCCCGATGGCCTCCTCCGCCGCCGCCGCCGCCGCCGTCCCGTCCGGCGACGGCGCCCGGGCCCTCCAGCCGGGCCCCGAGGAGGACGAGCTCGGCCGGCTCGCCGAGGTCGCGGGCCGGGCCGCGGACGCCGCCGGGGAGGTGATCCGGAAGTACTTCCGGAAGAAGTTCGAGATTCTCGATAAGGAGGACTTGAGTGAGTGTTTCGTTCTGGGGTTCCGTGAAGTTGCTCTCGTTCGGGAAGCAACTATCGTTGATTCCTGTTCCTGCCTTTTGGTGCAGGTCCGGTGACGATTGCGGATCAAGCAGCTGAAGAGGCCATGGTCTCGATTATACTGGGGAGCTTGCCTACTCATGCAATGTATGTGAAATTACATGAACCTTAAGACTCGGAAGTAGGAATGCCATAGCCGGGTTTTCTTTCGCTTTCTTTGAGTATCGAATTTGCTTAAGATGTGTTTGATTTCGATTATCGATGACTATAAGTGTGGAAATATATATGATTAGAATAGGAGTGCGAGAGAGTGAGATGTTAGTACCTTTGATACGCCTAGTTGCAATTGCAGTTATGGAGAGGAGAAGGGATGGAGGTGCAAGGAGAAATCTGCAGATTATGTCTGGGTTCTGGATCCCATAGACGGGACGAAGAGCTTTATAACTGGTATTTTTGGCCTTCTCTGTGTTTCTGGTTTATTCTTTGTTATGCGCTATAACCCATCTCGAGTTACTCAAAACTCTTAATTTGTTTCAGGAAAGCCTTTATTCGGTACTCTGATTGCTCTTCTACATAAGGGTAAACCGGTGAGGACTAGGCAGAATTTAAGCGATACTGTATATGTTACTTCTTGTTGATGATATTTATCCAATTTGCTGTCTGACATTGTCTTGCCATTAGAAAAGTACTTTTCTTTGGGATGTAAAGTGAATAGTGCTTGCCCAAATCTAATGTTAAAGCCCTATAGGAGCACTATCTGTGTGTCTGATTGTGATGATTACAACTTCCTCAGATTCTTGGCATAATTGATCAACCAATTCTAAAGGAAAGATGGGTCGGGATAACAGGAAAGAGAACTACACTAAATGGAGAAGAACTGTTGACACGCTCATGCACAAAAATGTCCCAGGCATATCTGTATGTTTTCGTGTACTGTTTGTGTAACTGGGTATAAGTTGGGCTTTGGGTATGTAAAGAAAGTTGACAAGCATCTGCAGGTGAAATCTTTTAATTGATGCATCTATCATCTGTCTTTGCATTATGCTTTCTCAGTTACACGACAAGTCCACATCTCTTCAACAAAGATGCTGAAGAGGCATTTGCTCGTGTTAGAAGTAAGGTCAGTTTACATAATCTTCTTTAGCTACACTTTTTCATACCTTTAAGCTACACTTAGGCAGCTGATCATGAAAGGTTCTGTGTACCTATATTTATGAGGATACACAAACTCATGCGGTGATTAAAGAGAATTGGTACTTTGGGAAAGTTCTGATTTTTATTTTTCCCTCTTTTTTAGTATTGCCCCATTACTTTCCACTGCTAATTTGCATTTCTTTTATTTGATGAATCTATGACATGGGAAAGTCAATTTTAATATGTTAACTCTCTGCAGGTAAAAGTGCCATTATATGGCTGTGATTGCTATGCATATGCCCTTTTGGCTTCTGGCTTCGTGGATCTTGTCATTGAGTCTGGTCTAAAGGTACAGTGTGCAATTTTTAATGCATATGATGATTCACAAATATAGTATGTGAAGCTGAGCAATGGAGCATCTGTGTCCTAATAGAGGACTTTGATGATCATCCACTTCCTGGTTTTGTGCCTTCAGTAGTTTCATCTTACATATCATGCAAAATAATTAACCTCTTAAATAATTTTCAGACCTTTTGAGTAGTTAAATTTTTCCTGATCTACCAGCCGTACGATTTTCTCGCTTTGATACCTGTGATTGAAGGAGCTGGGGGGATTATAACTGATTGGAAAGGCCACCAGCTTTATTGGGAAGCTTCTCCAGATTCCCAAGCACAAGGTACTATAACCATCTCCATCTGTGAGGTTCACTTTAAGTTGGTTCGCATTCATTTATTCATGCCATGATTTATTTTGATTTTGCTGATGTAATTGACAGGCCTTGGTTATAGGTGCATGTTGTGATGGTTTATGATCATATCAATGTGCTTCATCTTAAAAGGACTTCTTTCTTTTTATTTCAGCTTTTAATGTTGTGGCAGCAGGAGGCAAACAAGTTCACCAGCAAGCTCTTGATTTACTACAGTGGCAGTAAGATTTGGATTAGGAACAATTGATTTACCATAGAACTTGCAATTCTTTTGGTTCCAATGCTCGTTATTCTGGTAATTTATTGCAAGAACCATTACGGCCATGTGAATCTCATGAACTGGTGTAGGTTAGAAGGTTAGTAAAAGGTGATTTATAGAAACTGCTTTATGCTGAAACTTGGGAGTCGTGTTCCATTGCCATCATGCCAAGAGATAGCTGTTGCAGTGAAAAATGAGCGAGGGGATGACTATGTTGCAGGTTGCAGGTTGCAGCCTAAGTTCCTAAGCTTAAAAATCTATCATTCTCTCACAAATATGGATGTTTAGTCGCAACCGATAAAATTCTGACTTGAAACCTGAAGTAACATTGAGTTCTGGGTGAAGAAAGAGATCGCCCAAAATAGATGCCAGCGCGATGATACAGGCACTTCTAAAGAGCCCATGGTAAGCTCATCCTGTGGTAGTGTTGTTTCTTGGCATGCAATTAAAGAGTCGGCATCAAATATTAGCTGATCCGAAAATTATTGATTCTGTCATTAGCATTACGAACGCCCGTACTCTCTTTTTATCCAAAATATAGAGTTTAACTCTTCTGCTCTATCTAAATCAACTTGGATCCAAAAGCGCAACCGGCAATAGAAGTTTATCTTGTATTTTTTGTCTTTTAAATAGTTTAGACGACTAAAGTATTTTCTACAATACATTTGACATAATGTACGGTACGACCGAGCATTGTCTGGTCATATAGTAGCATATAGTAGCAAAATTGAGGTACGGTGATTTTTATCTCGAATATCTCGAATACAATATACCTTCGTAAGATTGTGCTTGAGAGGAATCGCCATTTATTAAAGTGGCACAGTATGCTTTTACGAAAACCGATAACATAAAAAATTATCATACGATGCTTTTGACTTTGAGTACGACAATTTGTTACAAGTAGAATAGAAATTTTCTATCTATGATGGTGTGGTAAAATGGTATTCATCTTTCTTATAACGTCAAATAATTTCCAAAAAAATGGCATATTACGGTTTTGTCTATAATATGATAAAATGTCATATAGTCGTACCGTAGAAAATTTTTAGACTTATGGATACAACATAAAGTGGTTTGCATTTATAAAATGTCGTATAATATTAACAAATAATGTAATATGATTTTGACCTTAAATACAATCGAGCGTTGTGTGCCTAATTAAATTTGTTTTGGAATTGATTAATAGACATTCACATTATGCATCCAGTGGGCCTAATGAAGTAAGTTAGGAAAGGATACATGTTGGAGCTCGGGTGTTTTAGGGCACATGTCAAACTCTAACTTTAATTATGAATTATAATCTTTTAGTTCTTCCATTATATTTGCCTCCGGACCCAATTGCACTTCAGATTATCTTTTTAATAATTTTTCCATGATCTGTATTCTTTATAATTTTCAATTATGTTTAACTATCAACTTTTATTTTTGCAATTTTTTACTGTCTTTCTTCTTTTGCCTTTGGTAATTTTGCGTCCGTCGTCTTGAATTTTTCATTTAATGTTCTTTATTCGATCTTTTCTACATGTTGTTTCTTCAAGTTCAGTGGGCTTTTTAGTCTTTTTAAATTTCTGTCCTTTGATGATTTTTTTGGCATTATTCATTGGTTAAGGACCTTAAATATTTGGCCATGCGGCAAAAGTAAGTAAAACCTTTGGATCCTTCTCTTTGCTGTATGTAGTATAAGATCCTATGAATGAAATAAAGACTGAAAAGTATTCTCTTTAAGTGATTATAGTTGGAGATTGGGAGAATTTCAGCCTCAATCACTAAGCTAACGCGACATTTGATATCGTCACTAAATTTTGATTTCAATCACTATTGTGTTTTTTCTCAATTGATTAAACTTTGGTCGACACTAAACAATCCCTTAAATTTATTTTAGTTGGGGCTGACACGCCGCCTAGTTGGACGTTGAGTCAGCGCCTCTTACCGGAAAATGAAGTGGATTTCATCCCAAGTGAATCAATAAATATATATATATAAAGTTGGCATTATGTGATTAAATCAATGTTTTGTGACTTTGCAAATGATACTTAAATTTAGTGGCCACTAATCGACCATAACTCTACTAGGATTGTTGCAATTGAATTGGGCGTTGAGGGATTTTAAATTTACAAATTGGAGGTCACTTGTTCAAATCCTGCCAACTTTAAGCAAACTATTCTAAATAAATGTCACTTGCATAAGCTAAAAGCTTGAGGTTAAATAGGTTTACATTGTTTGCACAACATTTGATGGGTTTTTAAGTAATCTAATCTTCACGTTCGTGCACTTAAATTATTGAAAAGAAGAAAATTTTCGAGAAATAACCCTCTATGGTCGGAGAAATATTTGAATGGATCGAGTGCTATCATAGCTATTACACCATGTGAAGCAAGAGATCCATCGTTAAGTGGTTTGCCCATTCGTAGTAAACCAGTTCTTGGCAAGAAAAAACCAAATGCTTCGCGCATAGACAAGAAGGGTTTTGGCTGCTGATGGTTAATCTATCATCAAGGACAAAAATATTTTCTCCAAGAAATATTATCTTGGGTTTTTGGCCAAGTTTACCCTATATAGAGTAATTACATTTGTTGAGCATATGAGATCATATAATCAACGATTGTGATGAATCCGATACACGTGAACTCGAGTCCAAACAAGAATTTGCCAATGGAAACTGGAAGTAATGAAAGGAAGGGTAAAACATTGAGGGACTTAAATTTACACGCCCTCTTATCCCCACATTACCAAATGAGTCCCCATGTGATCACATGAACTTTACTCTAAAAACACTAATGGGCACACCATATAAATGTAATAAATTTGACATCGATCGGATGGCGAGACCCCAAGAAAGTGACAACAATTCGCCACTTGAGCAACGTGATTGAATGGAAATGTTTGCTCTTCTATAGTACCCCTAGATCAATGCAATTCTATTTTAGAACCCACCCAACCAGATGAATGCAATTCAAGGTCCACCCTATTGAGGAAGAACCACTAACTTGCCCGCAAAAATAGGAGAGTTGGAGAGCCAAAAGGCAAGATTTTCAATGTGAAAGGCTAATGGAGGAGGTTAGAAGGTATACATGAGGATGTGGATGCATCTCTCTCCATTCTTTAACGCTAAAATTGTGGGTGACTACAGAGGCCACACAAATAAAACTACCCTCATAATTAGTGCTGCCTTTGATCACTCAAGCTCCCTCGATCAACAACGTCCATGAATTGCGTGCTCTCATCCTCATTTTGTTGATGTAACCTACAGACATATATCTACCTATCAGCTCCCGCTTTTTCTCAGATTTTTCTTCCTGGAATCCTCGGAAACAAGCAACTTCCCTCCTTCAGTTCTGTCCCTTCTCTGTCTAAGATAGATCCGATATGGAAAATCAAGCAGACGAGGCGAGGATGTTCGACATGCGCGTGTTGAAGACCAACCTTCCAAAGAAGTAAGAAGAATAACCAATTGATCGTGTTATTGTTTGGCGGACGATGATTTAAATCTAGCATTTTACCGGGACAAAATGTCTCTGTGTTAACTGCTTTGGGCTTCTCTTTCTTCTGCAGAAGAGGGTTGTCGAGGTATTACTCGGGAAAGTCAAGGTCGTTCACGTGCATCGCTGATGTGCAATGCCTCGAAGATCTCAAGAAACAGGAACACCCCGACGTCAAGAAAAGGAAGTACTTGGAGAGGAAAGGAGCACCATTTCCACCGTACCCTTGCCGAAGTGCATCTAGCAGCACCCAATGCCTCAGTAGTTGCATCGGCGTGTAGATACCATAGATCACCTGAGGCATCTCTCTCTCTCTCTCTCTCTCTCTCTCTCTCTACTTGTTCATGCTGTACATAAACCAAAATTTGAATGGATTGGTGACAAAATTGGAACTTTGACAGAAATTGGACCGAGACAGATCTCCTTCAGAAAGCCCAGATTTTCACACCTTGTATCGTATATATCTTTAACAGAAGCTTGAAATCGATCAACTATTTTCATGAGCTTTCCCCTTACTGAGTAAAGACTGTCCAAAGAAATAAAGTGGAGTTCAGAATGCAACGCATCCTTACTCTCAGCTTTTAAGAAAAGCTGAGCACAAAGCAAACTTCTGTCTATGTCGACCTGTTGCGCACTTTCTTTTTCCGAGCTTTACGGGTGCCCTCTTAAGTTCAAAGCACGCGCAATAACAACCCTGCACAAACCCCACTTTTTTTTTTGGGTGCGGTACCCTGCACAAACTAGAGAGATTCGGAAAATGGACAAGAAACTGCCAATTACATGAACAAAGGATCATAAGTAAAATGGGTGTCACGCTTTGTTAATTCACGCATTACAAGTCAAGTTAGTTCTGCACGTTTCTGGTGCAAAAATGAGGGCTGTCTTCTCACATCTAGATCAAGTACACGGCTTAACAATTGGGCTACGTCTAACTCAAGCCACTGACTACAGATTATACGGGACACCGACAACTATGCAACAAAAGAATATCGTCTCTCAGTCAGTACAAAATTAGGATGCGAGAACTAGTGCAACTTTCTCTTCTTGCTAGTGTCTGAGTCTCCATCGGAGATGAAAACAACGTCGTCGTCGTCGTCAAGATCCTCCACTTTACTGTGGTTGTTAGTTTCAGCAGCAACCCTCGACGTACCCAAGCCATCATTATTCGAAATCTCGGACAGCTTTCTTTTCTTTTCAGCAGGAATCTCAATATCTGCAGGAACAATCTCTAGCTCTTCATTTGTTTCAGCTTGCTCTGCAATTGTAGGCATGTCCTCAGATGTGCCAACACCGTTACCTACATGGTTCTCATCTTTCTTTTCGACTGCAGGAGCTGGAGTCCAGCCAGACAGAACCATTCCATCTGGTTCCTTCTCCTCATCAAATTCGTCCCTGTTATGATCCCAAGGCAGAAGTCAGTTACAGTGCCATCTCTCGTGAATCTAGCCACACGGAGAAAGGTATGTTTTAAATAGCATGAAATGGATAACCTCTAATTCAGCAATGTGACGGCGAAACAAAGACTGCCTATTTTTTAAGTAATTATGGAACCATATGACAAGAAGGCAAATTTAAGTCATGCTCCTCCAAAGTAGATAAAACAATTTAAATTCTTTCAAATCTCACACAAACTGCACCAATACATCAAAAAACCAAGATGACCACTTCCTAATGAGGAGCTATTGTAGGAAAGTAATGACTATTCGAGGGTTCAGAATGTTTAGAGAAGAAACACGAAAGTCAAGCCACCTGAGGTACCAAAAAACTGAAAGTAAGGATGTGTTACATCTTTAAGAAAAATAAAAATCCCACCACGCGAGAGAGAGAGAGAGAGAGAGAGAGAGAGAGAGAGAGACCTATGTTTGATGCTAATATTACAAGTCAGCTCTTGTTGGAGATCCTCGACTGTAAGGAGAGTCCCACTTGTCACAGGAGATGGAAGCTCTGACAAAACCTGGGATTAAAAAATTGAAGAAAAGACGGCAAAATAAGAGTTTGCATCAATTGCACCCCCAACAAACACTTAAGAATCACCTTCAAAAGCCAAAACAAATCACCTTCTCAAGGTTGGCTGCATAATTTGCAACCATGTCTTCTTCAAGATCATCACCAACTTCATAAAGAAGGGCTGACCCATGCATGATAAGAGGAAGGTTCATTCCAAGCTTCGCCTTCACAATTTTGTCAACAAATTCTCTTAAGGTTGATCGATGGATGTTAATCTCCAGGGACAGCGGTGTCTGTTACAAATCATCTCATGCATCAGCAGAAGACCATAAGACAGGCCGGCAAAAATTCCACCACCAGAATAAAAGCAAGTAAACTACCTCAGAACAGACATAGCAGGATTTGTTAGGTTCATATGGTTCCACCGGCATAAGCAGCATCTTCTTTGATGGATGCTCCAGACAATAGGTCATCCTGCACAGACATGATCATAGTTATAGTAGTTGCAAGGTCAGCTAAAAAACTACTGCAACACATGTTTTTACATGCATCAACTGCTTCATGATAACAGGATAACAGCATCTCTCATATCTCATGCCTAAAGTTAACAAGCAACGACAATAGAATAACCAGGCATAAGCGATTTTCTCCTAATCAAGTTGCTAATAAACAAGTTCTTTGCTAAATACATTACAAAAGTGGACACTTTTGAATTAGCAAAGTGGAGGATCATCCCAATGTCACAGTATTTACTCTTAAAAGTTCCAACCCCTAATCACTTCTCATCATTGTCAACAATACCCACATCACTACTGAAGTTTGCTCCTTCATATACTTTTCCCAATTCCCAATATGATTTTGGTTACTCCCTGAAGCTGAAGCAGAAATAGTCTGCACCTTGGCCAATTGGATACGGACATAGACAGGCAGATTAGACAAACAGAAGTGGAAAATACTAACAGTAAAAAAATCCTAAGAACACATTTAGAGATTGTAAATCCTAATCTTCTTTCTCTTTTAAGCGAATGACAGAGCAGCACCAGATATAATCTTTTTAAGTACTCTCTAAATTTAAGAATGACCAATACAAACTATCACAGAGAGAGAGAGAGAGTTCTAATCCATACCTATAGCTTTTCACATCCTTCTGCAGCACCTTGATCGCCTCAATCACGATCAATCCAGCTACAATAGCATTTGTGGTAGCGACAGCGTGAACAATGTTACCCGCTATACCTTTAGATTCAAAAAGGCTGTGCAGAGGGATACCAAAAGAAGAGGCCCGGATATTTGCAGCAGAAGTTACAAATTCCACAGCTAATTGATCATCTTTGTCAAAACTAAGGTTTCCAATCTCCTATAATTAAGAGAAAATGCAAAAGCTCTGTCTTCAGAATGTGCAGAGCAAATTGTCCATTAATCAAAGCACAAAATCCAGATAAGCAAGAAACAAATTATTACCTTCTCCCTTTTCCCAAAGAAAAGCTTCAGAGCCTCCAAAAAGATCTTTGAATTTTCCATGAGACTCCATATTTCTTGAGGATTTTTCATGCCCAAAGATGCCATGGCAGAGACTGAAGATGGGTTATCAGTTGCACTAGCACTATCCATATTTCCATTCTGCCTATTCGGTCTTTCAGGTAATATATCCTTAATATAAATTGGCCTCGGCTTATTGCGGTTTTTCCATGTCTCGTCATTGGACAAGGCCACTTCAATATTATAACCAAATACGTGGTCATATATTCTCCTTCCATATTCCTCAATGTCTTCATCTTTCCTACGCTCAAAAACATCCTCTGTATGGTCTGAAGTGCTAGCATTACCAGAACGCACATTCAAATCATTATCTTGTGCTTTATCTCCAAATAACTTCGCGAACAGTAGGTCTTTCGCCCATACAATGCAGTGAACAAACTGCTCATCAAGAAAATATAACAAAATGTCATGAATTGCTCGAGATCAAATAGAACAAATCTGATCAATTTGATATGGTGTGATACCAGGGTTTCTCTCTAATAAATAGGGAGTGCAGCCTATTAACAACAATAACCTGACACAGCCTTGAAATACACATTATTATTATGGAACTTGCATGAAAAACACGTATCAATTAATTTCTCAAAATAGACAATATTACATATTTCCATAAAAATTGCAATTCAAAACTTTCCACATAATATTGAGTAAATTATTACAAATTGCAAAATTATCCATGTCCAAATGCCTGAAACATAATCTGCACAACAAAATTATTCAATCTGATTCCCACAAATAGCTCACATAACCTATATCACACTATTTGTAGGAAGAGGTGGACAAGAAAAAGAAAAATAATGCAGGCAATGTATTGACCTAAGGAAGTACCTTTGATGGCGTACTGGTGATTGTGCATACAGGGTATGATTTTGGGGCAGGTTTTGGCTGGCACTCATAGCACTCTGTTTTTCCCTTCAGGTGTACCGTCACCTGGTGTTAGACATGTGTGTTTGAACAAAATTAGCCATAATTGCAAATTAACGGAATATATTAAGCAATAGAGGATGCTAAGAGAGAATAATTCAAAACTTCTCTAATCATAAATCGACAGCAAGTCCATTAAGCTTTCCCATCATAAATCCAAATGATTATCGATACATCACCAGCAAATACACCAGGCTTTTATATTTTTCCAATCAAAGAATCATTGGTTACTCCTTTCAACAAACATTTTACTTCTAACCTTTTTGACTTATTTATGGTTAGCAATGCAAGATCATGGAAACATAAAATTTGGTTTCCTCAGTCGGTCTCTTATTTCTGGACATAATTCTTCCCAGGCATTGTTTGAACAGTGAACAAAATTTAGGAAGGTCAAACAGATAATGAATACTTCCAAATATATAAAGATACTACTTTTTCCATATTAATTTTCAAATTATATAAACTATGCACTCTCTAATTGGACTCACTTCATATACAGATGAACTCTTTAAATTGAGCCAAGAATAAGACAGCCAGCTTGAACTGTGAAAGGTGTCCTAGTGCTAGGACAGCACTTCAAGATCAAATGTAATACAAATATCATTTTATGACTAGAGGCTTCATTTGCCCTTC
Organism: Angophora floribunda; assembly: GCA_014182895.1. Lineage (NCBI taxonomy): Eukaryota > Viridiplantae > Streptophyta > Magnoliopsida > Myrtales > Myrtaceae > Angophora > Angophora floribunda. The sequence continues at coordinate 17,030,265 of CM024711.1, forward strand.
AGAGCACTAATTATCATTCCATAATAACTTTACAACAACCATTATTAAGGTTTACAACATAAAGCCATGTTCAGTTCAACAGCACCAAATGTCGCAGGATGACAAATTTCCACCAGGCCTTCAAATAAGGTATTTTATCTTGATATTATTGATGGAATGGTAATGAGACAATCTCCATTCATCCAAGAGATCAGTTGACAATTCTTGGCATAGATCACAACATCAAACATTATGGAGGGTGAGAACTGGAAATCATACAGCAGTTTACAAAGAAAAGATATATTCAACAGCAAACAAATAACACAACTGTAAGTAGTTCATCAAAGAAATAGAAAAGGTCATGCAAGATCAACACTGTGGCAAAAAGCCAGAGGAGTGCATGAAATATCCTGTCACCTGTCCCAGAAACCCAGTAGTCCCACTCTCAACCAAAGGAACATCAGCTGCCAAGCATAATCGATTTACATGTCGCCGTGCATCCAAGTTGTCAAGTCCATTCAAGACAACGTTAAATTGCTTAAAGAATTCTACATTAAAGTCAGGATCCTTGACGTTTGCATGGTAGGAAGCGATACTTATGTTGGGCCTAAATCTCAAGACAGCATCCCGAGCAACCTGATTAGAAGAATATTAGGATAATAATGCAACTAAGACTACACAACTAGAATCTGTCCAGATATTAAAGGAAATTGCTGATTTGAACACACAATGCAACTGGAGATACCTTGGCCTTTGATTGTCCAACATGTTTCTGACGAAACAAAAATTGCCTGTTAAGGTTGCTGACTTCTATCGTGTCCATGTCAATCTGCATGTATATTTCAACATTTACCATTCAGAACAGTTCATGCAATAGAAACTGAGCTAATAACAAAACAGAAATTAGCCCTGACCCTCATTCCCCTCATCTCTTCTTTCTTCAAAAGCCACTTTTTATGAGAGCAAGGGGTTTGAGGCCCAAAGGTCTAGGTTACACACTTTTAGAGGGAAGGAAAATAGGGAAGCTCTTAAAATCAGGAACCCATTTTCCATTAGACCATACTTCACTGAGAAAACTTTAATTCAGGTGCTGTAACATAAAACTACTCAAACTTTTAATAGAAGAATTAAGTCCCAAACGCTTGCTTTTCCAATTTCAACAAGAAATTAACAATAACTACTCAAAGCTTTGATTCAGGTGCTATAATGTATTTTCATAACACTATGAGAGTGATGCAACACATGCAAGGGGTTCCTGATGTTATGGACAAAACAAGGCTTCCTAAGTTTACACAGTTAAAATCAAGAATAAAGAGACACAAAGGTACACATCCTGGATCCATCCATATAAGGATGAACAACCTCGAGTTACTTGTATAACCAGAGTAAACAGCTACCACCATCAGAGAAAAGAAAGCTCTGCCCCCCTCTGAGTTTTTCTTTCTTGCAATATGCAAAACATAATGCACTTCCAGAACACAGAGCCATACACCACCAGATGCAGTCATATGGAAATTGGGAACTCGTAAATCAGTCTATCATCTAAACTATGCAGGCCATTCAAGATGACTATGCATACAAAGTCATATGTCTTGATAATCAAGACCTGGGAGAACTCATCACAAAAATGCCACCATGTAAAGTGCATCCCAAATGCAATAAGGCATCAACCCCTCCACCAGTTTGCAACTTGTGGATAGATTTTGCATTAATACAACAACCTCCCAGGTGAATGATCTACAAGATACAGGTTCTGCACATGTCCAACAAATGCATCATCCGTCGTGAAAGATACTTTTACAGACTAGCATGCATAAATGATGATTCCAATGGCCCAACATACTACCAGCTACACTGCGACACAAGCATCAAATTTTTTGTTTCATTTGAGCCACACATAGGGAGTAAAACCAACAAATTATGGGCAATATCCAACCCAACCAGATGTTTAACATCCACATACCCCTTGAAGGCTCCAAATGGTTCTAAACCCCCCACGACACCAAGAAAACAGTGATTGCTGAGATAACCACTGAATACTGCAGGATCAATTAATCAATGAAAGCTCATCCAGTAAAGATCTAAGTGAATAGCTTGTTGTACCATTGTGGGGACATAATCCTTGAATTTTTCAACGGAAGTGGCACATGAAAACTGAAACTCACATTTTGGTGTGCAAGCATTGTTTTACCTAGGATGGTACTACTGAATTTTAAGGATTGTCCCCTGTCATCAACCTGTTTATCTACCATCTCCAGGGAACGGTGGCCCAAGGGATAAACATACAACAAATTTAGTAACAAATTGCTCGTGGAGGAAAATAAACATGATATGGTAAATTAGTTTTCGATAATAAAGATTCCACACTTCACATTGAATTTACCAACGCAAAGAGTAAACTAGTTCACCAAGGTTGATGGGTGTTAACCACCTGGGGGAACTGAGGCATTGTGGAAGCACGAATCAGCAACTACTATCTACTAAACCAAATGGTAGAATTCCAAATTACCCAAGCAAAGTTTTAACAGTAAAAATTACCCGAATCAACACTGAAGCACGAAACAAAGAACTAACGCAGCGGAAATGCGTACAAAAGGGAAACACAGTGGCATTCTCCCCCCCCCACCCAAACAGAAATAACAACTAGGCCTCCCCACAACCAACCAAACCCCCCCTCTCGAAACCCTAGCGACACATCACTTGCCCCCAACAGAATCAAAATTAGCAGCCCAGAAGCACAAGATTCCCCAAAAATTCAAATCCCACAACTCAAAACCCTAGCTCGCGAAAAACCGAGCCTATTACTGCCCAAGAATCCCAAAAAAATAAAGAAACACGGAGAAGAAATGTCACGCCACGCCACTCACAATATGAATTTCTCGGAAACCGGAGAGGGCGAGGGTCTTGAGCAGCTCGCAGCCGATGCCGCCGGCCCCGACCATGAGCACCTTCGCGTCCTGCAACCGACCGAACCAAAAACCCTCAGAACGAGCGTAGCAAGAGAAGAAGAAGCGCGGAGACTTCGAGGTTTCGTTTTCGGGTCAACGGTCAACGGGAGGGTTACCTTTACGGTGGAGAGGTGCGGAGGAGACGCCATGGGAGGAGCAGGAGGAGGAGGAGGGGAGCGGGTGTGGGGACAGGAGTCGAGGGTCGGGAAGTTTGAAATTTTGGCATATAAAGAGCGAGAGAGCGAGTCGAGTCGAGTCGAGCCGAGTCGGGCCGAGTCGGGCGACGGAGGGAGAGAGGAGGGAGAATCTGGAGAGTTTGGGAGGTCGGGGGTTGGAGGTTCGTGCGTGTGGCCAAGTGGTTTGAGGAGAGGGGCGGCTATGGAAAAAAACGGAGGCGCCAAAAGGGGGGGGGACCTCGATGGAAAGTGGAAAAAAGCGCAGACCAAAAAGGAAATAAGAAAATCTCCCTCCCTCTTTTTTAATGTTTTTTTTTTTTTTACTAAAGGTAAAAATAAAATGAAAATAATGTACTCCTGTTCCGGGACCGAATCGAATCACATCGACAAGGCCAGAGATTGGAATATACCGAACGGACCGTCCGAATTGGAAATTACCAGTTGGGTCCTATTTTTTAACTAGATCCATTATAAAGTAACGAGCTTTTTTTTTTGTTTATTTCTTCATAATATATAGCATCAAGTAGTGGATAAGGAAAAGTGATTGGTTTTATTGGACTGGTTCGGTCTAGTCTTCGATCCCTAATTTTGAGAATCGGGAACTGATTACCACTATCAATGATGGAAATGCAAAACCATGTGTCCATGGGACGAGCACCGAACGTGGTCAATGAGCGGGTCAAGCCTCTCATCTGCAGAAAAACTTGTCCAAATCCAACTATGATTAAGAAATTACTAAATATCTCTATATAGGATCGATTGCATTTTAGTGGCTTAAGATGTGCGGGACCAATCCAAAGAAGGGAATTGTGACATCCAAAATTTACTAAGTTCAATAGAGTTATATATATATAGTTTGGATGGCACATATGAAATCTCAAGTTGGCCATTAAAGTGATGAACGAGAAGTGGGAAGGATGAATTCCCACAATTATAATTGCCTAGAGTGCGATGTTTTAAGATTAAATTGATATTTTTTTTGACATATATGCTAAATGTGTAGAGCAACAATGATTAACTTACTGCCTTACTATATATCAACAAGCACCGATAAGCTTCGAAATACGTATTTGACAATTTTTAAGTTTTAAAATTTACCAAATTGTGATTCTCCTAGTGTTTGGTTATTTTTGTGAAATAGTTTAGTTCAAATATTATTTTGATTTATTAATGTTTAGAACGGATATTGATTTCCTTATTTACAATTTTACTAGATATTTTAGTAATTTAGCAAAATATCTATTTTGGCACCACATGACTATGCCACTTTTAGCCTTTCTATTGACTCTTTTCATTTTTCACCAAGCATTTTAATCCATGTGCTCTTTTCTACTTGAATTTGCTCCTAAGATGACATCATTCATGACATCTATTGATAAGTTTGAATTATTAGAAATCAAATAACGATTCCCATTCATACATTTACTTGGGTGCTCTTATGCTCTCTCCCATTCATATCTTTATTTAGTTACTTAAATTATGCCACTTGTAACCATTTAATTGATACACATCTCTCTCATATTTCACCAAGTGTTTCTTACCCCAACATTATCATAGCTTTTAACTTTAGTTAACTAATATTTATTATTTTTAACTCATGAGAAACCCAAGGCAATGTCTTCCCTATTTTATTTATTAATGTTTGAAATGATTATAACTCAAATAATATTTCCTCTTCATGAATTTTATTTGGTCAATGGTTCTCTCTCTCCTCCTAATCATATATCTTTATCTTTCCATCCTAAATCATGCCATTTGTCACTCAAATAATAACTCAGATGCTCTTAAATGGTGACATTAGACTTATAACTATGGTTAACATGAGTTGAAGTTATTCAAAGGAGGAAGAAAAATTCATTTTCCCATGTCCTCTTTAGAAGAACAACTTCATCTTCTTATCTTCAAGTGTGATTTCTCTTTTCCCTTCCAAAATAATAATCAAAGTTTCTCCTTAATTTTCAATCAAGCTCCAAACTTTATTTAACTTGATTTGTTTGAACTTTTAATCTTATCTTTCAAGTATTTTTAAGGTAAAAGTTTACGAACTTCATTTTCTTTTTATCAAGCTAATTTTATTTATTTATTAAAGATAGAGAGTTGTTAGTGTTTGTTCTTGTTATTTTGCTTTGAAGGTGATTAAGGTTTTGAGTTGTCCAAGTCTTTGTTCAAACTAACTAAAAACTCTAGTGGCTAAATTAGATTGATTTAGTTGTTACTCTTAACTTAGTAGTTTGATGGTTATTGGTTTCAACTTGACTTTTGATGTTAAGAGTGGGAAAATTTCAATGATTATGTGTAAAATTATTATGTTCATTTGACTAGAATCAATGAATTTCTACATGTTGAATTTGTGATTACTCGAGGTCCATAAGATTCGATAGTGTCAAAAGTCTCACATGGAGTTTACTTTAATGCCAAAAGTTTTTTTTTCTGAATCACTTAAGTGCCACCTTTTTTAAAAAAAAATTTCTTAAATACCAACTCCGATTTGGGTCACTGGAAATCCGACGTTATAATTTTTTATTAATTTCTCCATCCGACATAGCTTGTCAACATGTCTAGTGAGCATTAAATAAATATTTATATTTATAATATATTTTAGGTATTTTATATTTTAAATATATTATTACAGTTTACTATTTAATAAAATTTTAGTAGATGAAAATGGAAAGGGAAAAATAAATAAATAATAAAATAATTAAAAAAGAGAGGAAAAATTTTAAAAATCAAATAAAAATAAAGTAGACAAGAGTATTAGGAGAGATTTTTATCATTTCCATTTGTGAACTTTTACATTTATTTACATTGATATCCTATTTATACCCAATGAACATAATATTACGTAAATATATCCAACATCATTATTACGAGATGCAATTCACCAAATAGTGAATAGAATATAATAAAATCCCTGAATTTTCATATCATCATATTACTTTATATTGATTAGAAATTCAAAAGGGAGTGATGACAAATTTTATTTTAATCCACTCTAAAGTGTAAATTAGACCTCATCGGCCTCAATCCATTATTTTTCAATTTAATTTAAATGAAATTTAGGTTAAAACCACATTTTTTTTATTCTTATCCTTCATATTATAGCCACTTGAATGCTATGTAAAAGAGAGAAAATAACAAATAAATAAGTAAAAACCGCGTCAACATTTTTCATTAGCAAAGTTAGATTGAGTTAACAAAATGACTCGATTACATCAATTTTACAAATTTTTTAACTCAATTACACTTTCATAATAAATTTTAAAATTTTCAATGTACTTTTTCCTTAATTTATTTAAGATACTGGATTTTCTATATAAAATAACTGGCCTTAGGCAAGTCCAAGCGGGTCTATGTTTGTGCAATGAAGAAATTACTTGACCATTCTCACCTAATTAGTATTGTAGGTCTTGTTGTTTGCTTGAACAAGACTTAAATAAGCTTAATGAACTGCTAGAATCACGATCAGGTCTATTAGTAATAAATGATAATTTTTAGCATTTAGTGCTTGTCTTATGCCTAACTCTTGCTAGGGTGACGACTTACAAGACCTTCCATGTTGACAATCTCTCACTTGTTGGCGACTCCTCGGCAAATCGGGTTTCACTGTGGTAGTGCCTAAGAGATGACCTCTAAAGCACCTTGCCTATCCGAAAAAATATATGATATTTACATTGATTTTGCTTCTATTGGACTTAGACATATAAAAATTAAAGTATAGAACTTATTTGAATCTCATGTTAAAGAAGAAATTCGACGCTCATAAAAGGATACAAAAGAACCACTTTGATACTTGTTAACGGACAATGAAAAGTGTCACCATATGCACCAATCTTATAATGAAAAGGGAAGACTAAAGAGAATCGAATACGCAAAGTTTTATCAGACAAAAAAATTCGGTGTGCAAAGTGTAATCTTTCGTGACTTATAACAATTTCCAACAAAGTCAACAAGCACCACAAACATAGTGCAAGTAGCATCTTATTCATAAAATGAGAGTGGTGCATTCCCAAATCATAGAGGAATATATTCTGAATTCTCATTTTTTAAATTATTAAATCATTGGAATTTTGAGAGATTACCAAGAATAGCATGAGATTTTCCGAGGCCTCGACTAGCTTCTACCCAGCCCAAGCACTTATCTTTTTGTTGACAAATTAATATTTTTTTATAAATATAGTTTTTTTCTTTTTATCACCTATGTGTTTGTAAACAATTAATTTACCTCTGTTATTTAATATATTTTCAAAATTTTCCCTAATTTCAAATTATGCAGTTCTTTTATTTAGTTTTTGCTACTTTAAAATGAACTGTGACATCATAGGTATAACGATTAATGTTAAAGTTCAATACAATAGACACGGTGTTTTTGGACTTTTTTTTTCAAAAATGAATCCATTTAAAAAAAATATTTCTCAAAATAAATCTCTCTCAAAATATGTTCGAAACTAAACTTGCCTAAAGATTCTCAAACTACCCTTTTCATTCTCAAGTCTCCAGCTTTTTTTGAAGTAGGTCATAAAGTTACCTAAAATACAGATAAGTTAAACGTAAAATCGGATATATACTTTTCCCTCTTCCAAGTTTTAATTTCATTGTAATGTTTCAATTAAACGAATTGACATTTTATTAATGTTTAAAGCTTTACAATTCAAAGTTTGAAATTTTTGTGATTTTCAAAGGATAAATATCACTTCTATCACTTGACCCTTGAATTTATGAATCTCCAAGATACATAATCCGTGCTCGAATCCACTGCTTTTATTTTCATAATCTGACTAAATCTGTCCAAATTGCGAAACTCAATCAATGCATTTTCTTACCATTTATTGCCATGTTATCCTAAATGAACTTGGGTCAATTAAAAAAAAAAACCCAAACTTTAGATATAGTTCCAAATATACCCTGAACTTTTTTTTGTCTCAAGAAAAATCCCAAACTTTAGGTTCAGTCCCAAATTTGCTCCAAACTTTTCTTTTGTCTCAGAAAAAACCCTAAACTTTAATTTTAGTCCAAAATCTACCCCGAATTTTGTTTTGTCTAAAAAAAAAAGAGTCAATATTATGAAAAATTCCAAATTAATACACATATGACAAATTTGCTCAAAATTAATTTTTTGACCATCAAAACAAATTACCATCTATTAGTTTCTGTTAAATTTTACTGTCAAATTGCTAAATTAAATAACACGACGCAATTGATGGGTATACTAATTTGAGGTTTTACCATTCGTTTGTACTAAAAAAATCACAAATTTTTGATATGTTCTCAAATATACCCCATGCTCCAATTTCAACTTAACATAGCATTTTCACATATATAATAAATATGCATAAGCAAGATGTCATGGAAAATTATTTTCAAAATAAAACCATTTTAGGACATAAAAAATTAGGGATTACTAATACGGCTTTTGGACGGAGGCTAACGAGAACAAATTTAGGATTTGAGTAAAATTTGATGATTTTCTTTTTGACAAAAAAATTAGGATAGATTTGGGAATGGATTAAGAGTTTGTGATTTTTTTCGGACAAAAAAAAAAAAAAGAAATTTTGGAGACTTTAAACCTAAAGTTTGGGGTTTTTTTTAGACAAACAAAAGTTTGGGGTATATTTGGAATTGAACCTTAAAGTTGGAGGTTTTTTTTTTGAATTGACCCAATGAACTTGTCTTTTCTCTGCCATTACATATGCATTCGGTTTTCTCAATCATGCGACGACACGTGTGTAGTATAAGGAAATGTTCGGAAGTATACTTTCAGGAACTATAAAGGGCATAGTTGACCTGGCAAAAGTGGATAAGCACGAGTGCTCTCTCCAAGGTGCATTTCCACTTTTGCCCATCAACCGTAAGGGAGACCTCACTCGACTTGACATTTGAGAGCAATTTTGCTAAATGAAAATAATCTTATGATTTAAAGTTGTGAAATTTTCTTTTTACGTAAAAGATATAGCATTTTTATTTTATTTTTGGATCCTGCTTTAACTTGCAATAAAATGGATTTATGTAAATTTACTTCCGATATATCTTTGCTTCTAGCCGGTTATAGATTTAAACTTGATAAGAAAACAATTTGACACTTCAATTTATAAAGCTTTATACATCAATAAAGTATGTTGTGATTCACCACTAAAATGTAATATATAGATGGTAAAATGACGCAAATGATCCATGATCTTTGGCCAAATACATAATGTTGTCCTTAAGTTTTTAATATGTTCTATGTGATTCATAAACTTTAACTTAATGTGTAATATCGCCCCTAAATTTTTAATTTGTTCAATATGATCCATAAACTTTTGATACATACTGAATTTAATCTTGAGAATATATGAAAATATCCGATATTATTCTTAGATTTGAATTAATGGAATGATAATATTGAATATTTTTATATAGTACAATAAGACCATATTAAATAAATTAAATTTTAGGGATCATATTATATATTGAACAAAAGTTCATAAATTATATTGAATTAATTAAAGTTGAGGGACCATGGGTTATTGATGGCATTTTCCTTGTACGGATAGATAGTTATGCACGCACGTATACAAGGTAATAAGAGGAGCGGCCTATATTCACTTAACCGATCACCTGCGATAGAGCGCACGATAGACCCTCTACACCAGCCAATGGGGCCACTCGAGTGGTTTCGCCCCCTGCCAACCACGTCACGTTACCCAATAAAAAGACGGGAGCCTCTGGTCCCGCGATGCACAGTAGGAACGCCCTCCCTCCTCGTCCTCCTCGTCTCCTCCTCGCAAAAAATCACTCCACTTTTTTCACTGAAAAAAAAGAAAAAAAAGGAGGCGAGAGAGAAAAAGAGAGAGAGAGAGAGAGAGAGAGCGCTAGCAAATTTCAGAGCCACCGACCTCCTGCGATCGCCGGCCGGCCGTCGAGGGACGACGCGTTGCAGCGATCGTCGCGGCCTCTCGATTCCTTTACGGTTCTCGACGCGCGGCTGCATTTCGATCCTGCTGCTCCCGGGAGGATTTTCTGTTTGATCGGGCTCGCGCTGCCGTTTCTTCGGAGGTTTTCTCGGGTCCGAAGCTCAGTGGGACGAGACGATGCAGTACGGTTTAGGAATCGAGGATTTCTTCGCCGGCTCTGGCTCCAGCTCAGCAGACGGTAACTCCTCTCCCCTCCCTCTCCCTCTCTCTCTCTCTCTCTCTCTCTCTCTCGGTTGACGTTTCGTTAGGCGCTGCTTGCTCGTGAAGGCGTCTGCGTGCATTCTTGCGTGTGTGCGCGTACGCGAAGAATGCATGCGGTTCTGCGAGCGCGATACGGCTGTGGTTTTCGATTTCGTGTTATGCGATGGCTGTATCGTGTGCTCCTCGGGCTTCGTAATACCCAGTTGCTCTGCTTAAGCTGTGTTCATTTCGTGAAAACTCTTTGCCATTGGAGTTGCCTCGACACGTTTCATCTTGTTGTGGATGTTGTGAAATGGTTTTTGCTGTTACCATCTGCCTGTCGGTCCAACAATATCGTTTGTCGAATGGCAATTGAGTTTGTGCATACCGATTTAATGAGTGAGCTGAAAAGGATGGACAGGAAAGTTGCAAACGTATATGGGAAAGTCGGGTTACGCCGTAATCATGTCTTTGGAAAGAGTATGTATTTTTTTTTTCCTTTGGGAAATTTAATTTTGTTGTGTATTGTGTTTGTACATTTTTAGTTTTGATTGATTTCATATTGCATTGTCATTTAGTAGCATACTTAGTTAAATCGAGGAATCAATGAATTTGGGACTCACATATAATCCTGACGAATAACATAGGTTAGGGCATCCGGTGCAACTGTAGCATGCTATCCAAGAATTCTGCGGCATGGATTGCACCAGTAAATGAAACGAAAATAATGTTGAGAGTCCCTTGTTTAAGGTGTGGTACGGTAGTGGTAGACTTCTTGTAACTGTGTAGTTGAAATAAGGTAGAATTGATGAATTATATTCGCAGCGGTACACAAGAGTAATATAAATATAAATTAAATCTAATGGGTGTTCAAGTATTGTAATGTAGGGAAAGATGATTTTGTGTCCATGTTGCTATTGTAAATTAAATGCCATGCGTGTATGAAATCACTCATTGTTGGGTACAAAGAAAGATTTGTTCTCTATGAGGCTGCTGAAGCGTAAGTTGAAAATTTTCTTTTGCTGTGATATATTTGGCCGTGCCAACTTTTGGCTTGTACAAGGATGTTTATGGCTAGAATTTGTCAGTTTTAATTGATCTAGTTCTATTTAAGAGAATTAGAAATGAGTGTTATCTGTGAAAAGGTTGGAGTGGCTTGTGTAGAGAAAGAGGGGGAGGGTGGACATGGTTGTGGTGGTCTGGGCATGTGAAGTCATGATAGCAGGATTCTTCGCTGAGAAGGTGTGATGAGTGGGTCAGAATGAGTAGAAGAAAACTAAGAACGTGTTTATAGGAATGCTAAGATAGGTTTTCAGATGCTTTTGATTTTACTGTTATGAGGATCTCATACTTGATATGTTGTGAGAATAAAGAGGATAAATGCAGCCTGCCTTTGTTGCTGCCGCTGCTCCTGTTTACTTTTTCAATTGTGGTAGAGGTGTACTTAAATGTACATCTGTGAATCACTTCTCCTTTTTTTTCTTTTGACAATATCTGTAATAGAGGTATGGTTCAATTAAATGAAATTAAAATGTTTTCCAAGCTTTCTCTATTGTGGTCATATCATTTGAATTTTTCTCATCATACTATCTTCTGTCTTGAACAGGGAGGTACTCTGGAGGGCACAAGAAAATGAAACTTTCTAGTGATGGAACTGATCAGCAGTTACCATCCTCCTTCAGATTTATGTTTAATAAACCTGAAGAGGAAAATGGTCAAACTCCTATTGACTACTCTGACCCGTTTGCCATCTACCATGTGCTGGATAAGGTGGAGTCTGGTAAATACGGCAGTGTGACAAGCGATTTGGAAGCAGTAACTCTCCAGAAGATGCAGTACTTGACACCCATAATTAATGCTTCACTGAATACCGAGATATACCGGAGAAAGGAGGGGTCAAAGCTTGCCAGGGAATCAGCTGCTAATTCTGGGCAAGAGAATATCATTACTTTGGATGATGATGGTGCAAGGAATGATGCTTCGGCTGCAGCACAGCCCGTCCTCATTCTTGATGACTCAGATGAGGAAGATCGTATGAACTGGAAGCCCTCGTATCCCTTCCAGCAAATTTTCTTGGCAACACAAGCAGGAGTTGCTGGGCAATCTCCTGGGGGAGATATAGCGGTAACATTTCATTAAGTACACATGCTCTAAATTTACATAAGGACAACATCATATAGAAACTTATAACATGCCAATATTTCTTAAGCTGATGAGATATTGTGTTTTAGATGATTTGGAGACCAATTTATGCCTTGATTTTGAGTCAAAAACTTGAGCTTGTTTTATATTTAGACCACAAATTGGTCAAGCTTCTTGCCAGTAGTCTGTGGTGTACATCTCAATAGTGAAGTAGTGTTGTATGCTTAAATTTCTTTTATCTTTGAACAGCAACATGCACAAATATTACAGTGCTTTGTGATCTGTATGTACCATGGCATGTCATGGTCACTTATGGTATTGATTTGATGCAATGTGTTGAATAGAAAGGGCAAGATATCTTGTGAATTTTTATACAATCACTTTACCCTGTATATCGGAGAAAAGTAAGAATTGAAGTAAAATAAGGAGAATAAATAAGAAGGGGTTGCAATTGGAGGTAGAAATATATTTCTTGCTGCCTTGCTTGGATGGAGGGGAAATAGGAAAAACAAAATGCATGGAGAAAATGGGCAGTCAGAAGAAAGTACAGTGAAAATGTTTGTTTCAAGTGAAAAAGTAAATTTAATCACTTTCTTATCACTTTTCTTTCCAACTATTCAATTTGGAGTGATTTATATGTTTGCCCGAAGTAAAATGTCTGTCCTCACTTTCCATTTCTTCTTCCGAAGCTTGGAATGTTCCACACTCTTGCTCCCATATTTCCCTCCACCTTTTTGCTTCCACCTCTTTCCTCCTTCCTAAATGCAGTGGAGGAAGCAGTCTCCAAATTTGTTATTTTGTTGTTGATTTAATTATGCCTGATTGCATGTGTTCCATGTTCTTACGTAGCATCAGTTAATCATGTTTTCAAGGTTTTTTTTACTCCTGAAAACTAGATGCACATTTCTGCTTGTAAGTGGACCTCTTCATCTTATGTATTGTGTACCCACTAAATGCTCCTGAATGAAATGGAAGAAGCTTTAATTTCCTTGTAGCAGCTGCTGGTTCTTAATCTTTGACTAGTAGTAAATGTCCACTTAAGCTTTGATGAGAAGAAAAGAAGTAGATTGCACCAGAACATCCATTTGTCTATTTGATGATTATTGAATTCATTTTTCTGCTGCCTGACAGAGTGGCTGCTTTTTTGTCAAAAATGCATCTTCACCATTTCAATGAAGTTTGCTGAGGCAATGACTAAGATCCATAAAAGCTACTCGTTCTGAAATGAGGATTAAGAACACTTTGCTGTTGATCTTTGCTTTTAGTTTTTAGTATGAACCTTGTTTGTTTAGTTCATGGGGCATGTTTTGCTTAGCTTAAATATATATGTATGGATCACGTGAGGGAGTGTTCCAGGGGCACTGGCTGAGCATACCATTCTGTTTTAGAAGCATTGATTTACATGCCATAGAAGAAGTTAGCACATTGGAAATTGTAGCTTTCTCTTGTTTGGTTGCTGAACAAGAACATATATGTGGTGTGTTTTTTAATCTCAAGGTCAACTACATAAATGGATTGCATCTCTTTTTTGACATCTTGTGTACTACATTTGTAATGTGATATAATGTTCGCATGTCGTGTTGCATGTGTTCCCTGTGGTTCCTTTTGTTGTTGATGATATTGGATTGTCAGAAGATAGAATGCAAAAATTGACTTTTGAACCACATAATATGTTATGCTTTTGCATACTCCCAATTGCTCACATGTGTCTTCCTACTCTAGAAGATAGTATTTTCCTTTTTTAAAACTTGCATTGAGTGGGCCTTTCCCCTCCATGTTGTATCTAGCCAGTTTCAGATGTAGAATCTTCTTGCATTTGGAAATTCAAGTTGTGAGTGTTTTATTAACTAATTGTTATCCTGCTTACAAGATTTTGTTGTATATTATATTCAGGTAAAAAACTACAGAAATGTTGCTCAAGGAGATGGGCTTCTGAATGCTGAAACTGAAATTAAGAAAGACAAAGGTGTATACGTGGGTGTAGACAATGGAGATGATCACCTAACAAAGGTTGTTGATGATGGTCTTGGGGATATCTGGAGTGAGATGACAATGGCATTGGAATGTTCAAAGGTAGATAATTAATTCTTTATCAAAACTCTTTCCTATCAAAATCTCCATGAGGCCTCTTGTGGCAATTTTCCTCCCTCCCCTTCCTACTGACAATTTATATATTTGATTCAACTTGCGTTTGTTTTACATCGTTAAATTACTTCCTGTCCACTGCTGTATTATTTATTTCATCTATGAAGATTCATGGATAGGTGGTGTAAGGAAGTGAAGGAAATGGTGTATTTGTTATGTGTAATACGGATCATTGCTGCTGAGTTTGATCTAAGGTTTTTTCTCTTGCTGAAGAGGCATGTGTGGTGTAAAGTTGTCACTTTGAGGAGATGAAATTATGAGTTTCAGTTTAAACTGTAAAGCATGAATTGTATGCTCTTATCTGATCATATGTGTGCTAATTGAAGTTCACACTTGTCAGCAAGAACTCTTAGTATTTTAACCTATGATCCTTCTGTTGTTTCTCCTCTGTCATAGTATTGAACATGCCCCAGTGACTTGGACTTTGGGACTGTAATATTGGCTTCCTACATTCTGCTGACTGAAGTAAAGGGATTATTATTAGTGCTGATTATTTGTAGTGTCTGAGATCTGTCACTGGATTTGTAAAACTATCTACTTTCTCTTCTTTCATTATAGGATGTTATGCAAGTGACTTATTTAATGATGTCTACGTGCTTGAAACTTTTCGAAATATTTACTCTTCTAGAGCATAACGTGCTTACACTTACACATTCATTCATCTGGAGAATTTTAATTCAATTCTGCTTTTGTTAGGATGTCGCTGAGGATATGGAGAACTGGGAGCATCCTTCATCCGATGACAATTCCAGTGAAGATATGGAGGACTGTGACCATTCATTTGTTCTCAAGGATGATATCGGTTATGTTTGTCGAGTTTGCGGGGTTGTTGATAGGAAAATCGAGACCATATTTGAGTTCCAGTATAATAAAGTAAGCTTCATCTATTGCATTCTGAATTTGCAGGCCATCTCCACTGTTCAAAATTCCCATTTATGTTCAATAATTTATTTAGATGAATAATTGTAACTGAGCATGGAGATGCAGGGGCACTGATCGGTTTCTGCATCAGATGTGCATGAGGTCTCATTAGAAATTTTTTTTGATAAGTTATTAACCTCAGTTGCTCAGCTTCTCTATCTCTTGGGCGAATTTGTAAATGTATGTCTGGTGAGATTTTGATTCAACTATTAAAGTTGATCGCATTTGGTTAGTGTGCTTAATTATTGCCTAAATGGAGATTCTTGACCAGTATTTCATGTTAAACCCTAAGCCCTTCGGATTTTCTCAGTATTCCATATAGGCTGCTGGGTGGTAGCCTAAGAGTATCATGGTTTAATAGAGGACAACAGACTGAAGGAAAGTGATATCAGCAATATATGCATTGGAGCTTTCTCATTGGGATAATTCCGATTTGTGGTTCTTTAATTTATGTCAATTATGTAGTTCTTCATCTTTTAATTAAGCAATCAAGTCTTTTAACTTGCTTGATTGCACAGCTTGCACAATTTGTGCGATCGAGCTCTTTGTTGCTCGCTTAATCAACGCTAAAATTGACTGGCAGAGCAACTTTCAATAAAAAATTGAAAAAATGAATAAAATTTTCTACAAATTTAGTTAAAGTTTCAGATTAATTGAGAAAATAAAAAATTGTAAAAAATCTAGAGAAATAGAGAATTTGAGGGAGAGGAGTTGGAGGCGGTAGCCACCACCACGACTCATTGGAACAATCAACAGAAATTGGTGGACATGGAAAATTCCTCTTCTTGTGATATTATTGATTGAGAAGCCTCTGATAGCTTTGCATAATTACATTCACTCCCCTGTGTCACTTATATTATGCTCCATGTATCTCAGGTAAAGAGGAGCAGCAGGACATACGTGTCTGATAACTGGAAAGGCGGCGATGCTTCAGGCTTGGCTGGTTTTGACCTGCCACAGGATGATTTGGCAGTGACAGAGATTGCTGCTCATCCGAGGCACATGAAGCAGATGAAACCTCATCAATTGGAGGGCTTCAACTTTCTTGTGAGCAACTTAATTACTGATAATCCTGGGGGCTGTATTTTGGCTCATGCTCCAGGATCCGGGAAGACATTTATGATGATCAGCTTCATGCAGAGCTTCCTTGCAAAGTATCCTCATGCCAGGCCTCTTGTGGTGCTTCCTAAAGGAATTTTGCCTATATGGAAAAAGGAATTTCAGACATGGCAGGTGGAGGACATTCCATTGCTCGACCTCTATAATAAAGCAGATAGCCGGCCCCAGCAATTGGAGGTTTTGAAGCAATGGGTCAATCAAAAAAGCATACTTTTCTTGGGGTACAAGCAGTTCTCTGCAATTGTTTGCGACTCTGTTACTGTTCATTCTATTAAATGCCAGGAAATACTGCTGCAAGCCCCCTCACTTCTTATTTTGGATGAAGGGCACACACCCCGGAATGAGAACACTGATGTTCTTCAATCTCTTGCCAAAGTGCAGACACCAAGGAAAGTTGTCCTTTCGGGAACCCTCTATCAAAATCATGTTAGAGAGGTATTCAATATATTGAATCTTGTCCGTCCCAAGTTCCTGAAACTGGAATCATCACGAGTTGTTATTAAGCGCATCTTGAGTAGGGCAAACATGTCTGGGATTAGGAAGCAGTCGAATGGTGGAAAAGAAACTTTCTTTTACGATTTGGTGGAGCATACTTTGCAGAAGGAAACTGACTTCAAGAGGAAAGCTACTGTCATCCAAGATTTACGTGACATGACAAAAAAAGTTCTCCATTATTATAAAGGTGATTTCTTGGACGAGCTCCCTGGACTCGTTGACTTCACTGTAGTGCTGAATCTTAGTCCCAAACAGAGGCAGGAAGTGGAGCATGTGAAGAGGCTCGCACGGAAGTTCAAGATGAATTCTGTTGGAAGTGCTGTTTATCTGCATCCAAAATTAAAACAATTGTCTCATAGTTCTGCTGCAACTAATGGTAATAGTAAGTTAGTGGATCCTCAGACTATGATTAAGATAGATGAGTTGCTGGAGAAGTTCGATGTGAAGCAGGGAGTTAAGGCAAAATTCTTTCTAAATATCCTGAGATTGTGCGAGTCTACAGGGGAGAAGTTACTGGTCTTCAGTCAATTCCTATTGCCGCTGAAATTCATGGAGAGGTTAGTGATGAAAGTGAGAAGTTGGTCTCTTGGGAGAGAAATCTTTTTCATATCAGGTGAGTCAAGTACTGAGGAGCGGGAGTCATCCATGGAGCAATTCAACAATTCACCTGATGCCAAAGTTTTCTTTGGCTCGATCAAGGCATGTGGTGAAGGGATTTCTCTTGTGGGTGCATCACGGATTATAATTCTGGATGTCCACCTCAATCCTTCAGTCACTCGGCAAGCAATAGGTCGTGCATTTCGACCTGGGCAGAAGAGAAAGGTCTATGCATATAGACTTGTCGCTGCTGATTCCCCCGAAGAGGAAGATCACTTTACATGCTTCAAGAAGGAATTGATTTCGAAGATGTGGTTTGAGTGGAACGAGTATTGTGGCTTTCAGGACTTCGATGTGGAGACTGTCGACGCAAAGGAATGTGCTGATCCTTTTCTGGAGACCCCATTTCTCCATGAGGATGTCAAAGTCTTGTACAAAAGGTTAGTGCCCGGTAATTCTCAGCCTTGCATGCACAACATTTGAATCTGTGTACTAAGTTTCGGTCTCGTGTGTCTTTTCCAGGTAATTCTGGGACAGAGGATGATTGAAGTAGCAGAAGTACATTATGAACATGTGTAGATGTTTTATCATAGGTCGGAGCAATTTGAAATGTGAATATAGCAGTCCATCGAACTCATGCTTCATCCATGAGAAGAAAGCAGACGCTCTTTTATTTCAATGCAATCTCTGCATTCTGTTTTAGCAGGAATCCTAGATTTATGGTACTGCAATTTTCCTGATGTCTACTGCAACTTAAATGTTCTGCTTTTTTAAAGTTACTCTTTTATTTCATTTCCGATATGCCTTTCGTTCTGGCACACAGACGTTAGATAGCTATACATGTCTGTTTTGTTTTTTTTTTTTTTTTTTTTTTTCTTTTTACCCTTCTTCCACATTTGACGAAGTATCTCACTCGAAGTCGCTCCCTTCGAGTCGATTATTTCAGTCGAACTCCGTGATTGAATGATAATACTCTTCAACTTGATTGGCGTTTACTCGACTATCAGTCACTTGACTGAAAACCGTTTCTTGTTTGGCAGACTCAATTCTATTAATTTCTTGAAACCAACGCGGTGGTTGACTGTTAAATGTGTTCGCAATCTATTTGAGATTTGCTTGTCAACATAGCATTACTCTGTACCTCTTTGATACCCAACATGTTGTATTACTTCGTAAATACACACTGTCGGCCTCGACTTCTCTTTATCTCAGTGATCTTAGCAGTTCCTAATCTCATCGGCCTGTCAATGTCATGAATTGCTGATTAACTTCGGCTCTGACATCGAGTGTCGGTAGAAACATACATGTGTAGGAAAAGGCCATCGTCCCCAAATCGATACCCTCGTGAACAACCGCGATTTGCACGATACCACAACTACATTTTCTGTTTTCACCTTTAACAAGGCTAGGTAATTCTGGGACAGCAGTCAGGCTGTTCTCTTTTCATCTTTTATGTGAGCACCTTGAAGTCAGATCAATGTCCTGCATCATCTGCGGGAACCCATTTCATGCGGGTAAAACGGGTATTGACACTACATATTAGGAGTGAGCATGATCGGGTGGGCAGCTCCAGCTCCCCCTAGAATCGGGAACTCCCCAGTAAGGATCTGTTCCAAAAAATTTGAACTGGGAACTGCATGTTGATTCCATAAATCCACCGAGTAACCGGACTGCTGGTCCAGTCTAGTTCTCGTGTAGGTCCATGAAACCGGTCCCACCAAGTTTCACGCACTTGTGTAGCAAAAAAGCAAACAACATCCTTATTCTTAATTGTAAAATTAGTAAAAAGATTGACTGATATTAAAGGTTGAGAGTTAAGGCCGTGAGTCAACGGGGTTGAGCTTGAGAGTAGAGGCCATAAGTGAAAGATAGAGAGACAACTCACACGAGGTGAGTGTGAGATGAGACGAACACTCAATTAATAAGTTATTATGCTTTAAATTAGAGATTTTAGGATTTTCATTTCTCTTAATTTTTTTATTTGGAAAATTTTCTTAAAAATTACCAGTCTAATCTGGGTGGACAGGTGGGCGGTTCCACACCTAAAATCAAGAACTGAACGAGCTCCTTTGGGAACTGCCGGTTTCAATCGGTCCAAGCAGTTCTCGGTTCTTTTGTACACCCTAACTACATATGTAAATAAAAGCGTGACATGCTATAAACCTTTCTAGAAAGTGTAGCCATGATTGTGCAACAAAAAATATATTAGATGGACAATTTTGATTTGCGAAAATGAACACGAAGATCGCTAACCTCATTATATATTTTCTCCACATAAAAAAATCGTTCTAACACATGGCTTGATGCAAGCCGAGGCAGCCCCAGACATAGGCCCTCGAACTCCATTGCCTTTGGCCCCATGGAAGCAGAAGCATCATGAATACCATCATTTATGGTGAATACGATATAGGGAAAATTACCAAAAAAACATCTCTTACAATTATATTAATTTAGTTTTAAACTTTTTACAATTATGTCAATTTAGTCAATTCGCCCAAATTTCGCAAGCCGACGTTGACGTGAACATCGACTAGCACTAGTTGTCTAGCGAACATTGATGTGGCAATTTTTAAACAATTTTTTTTTAATTTTTTTCAGATTTTTTTTTAATTTTTTTATTTCTTTTCCTTTTCTTTTCTTTTTTTGCCTTCTTCCTCCTTCCTCTGGCCGATCGCCAGAGGCAAGGGCGGCGAGGTCAACCTCGTCGGCCAGTGGTGAGGTCACTATCATTGGGCAAGCCTGCGCTTGCCATGGCCAAATTTGGTGAGGGTGAGCCTCGCCAACCATGGCGAGGCATGAGCCTCCTTGACCCTTGCCTTTGGTTAATTGTGGAAGGAGGAAGAAGGAAAAAAAGAAAGGAAAAGAAAAGAATGAAAAATTATTGAAAAATTATCGCGTCGGCATTTGTCAAACAACTAACAGGTGCTAGCCAAATTTGGCCAAATTGATTAAATTGACATAATTACAAAAAGTTTAAAAAACTAAAAAAAGTTTATGGTGGTACAATCAAAAGAAAAGATTTTTTTATAATTCTCCCTAATTGATAATATGATTGATTGAGCTAGACAAGGGTAAGGTACCATCATCGCGGTACTACAAGCTGAGAGTCGGAGAAATTCATGTTACACTCCAAATCGTCTGAAATCGGGCAGCCTGTTATTCATGATCATCTTGAGATATTCCCAAATGTCTCCTTTCCGATGATCAGTCTAGCGCTTCCTTAGAATCATGAAAGTCTGCACTCAGCAAGAGCAATATCCAATCTAATGCATCGTTTTCCTCTTGCACTAGCACACTCAAGTTGAGCAAATAGTAATAATGTCATTTTCTGTATGAACTTTCTTAGTAACCAAATAGCAGAACCCATCGATTACTTTGTTTATATTATGTGATCGACATGGTAGATAAGCACTTCTTTAGGAATTAGAAACCTTTGTTTATAAATCATGAAGACCGATATTTCTTAACTATAGTCACACTTTTTACATTGGAAACATCAATGGTGTCGACAAATAAATTTCGCCCTTTTCGAAACATTCTTAGATTGACCTAGGATTGACCGAGAATTGACCGAGGACATACAAGAAAGACATCTTCAATATTAAAAAATGGGTCTTGATCCTTAAGAGGAATCTTTTGCACCCATGCTACCTCCCTTCGAGACCCAGTAAAGGAAATGAGCATGTGAAGGAGCTCTGTCACTGTCTGATGTTGAAGCCTTGGCTATCTGCTGCTGTCTGATGCTGAGGAAAGCTCCGTTATTGTCTGTATACTGAAATGGATATGGAGATGGAGACAGAGATGAGATTGGGGTCGGCTTTCTTTCTGTGTTAGAATACTTAAATAATAAATCACGTCTTCATTTAATAGCTTAAGCTTTTTAAAAAGTCAATTCTCACGTTCTAATTCTTCGGTGTTTATTTGACACCCAGCTCCTTGGAGAGTTGAATCCTCCAGATGTAAGTGCCTGTGACCGAGTTCTCAACACTGCATATGCAACGTTTTCTTGAGATCTGGAGCATCTCGAAATGCAAATGTCCTGAGAGAAGGAAATTCTCAGTGGCTTCTTCCCTTTTTCAAATGCATGACATGAGCTGGGAAATGAGATAGAAAGAGTTGTGGGAAACGAGAAGGATGACAACTTAATCCCAACCTCTATTTCATTCCACTATACCCATTTTTCTTCCACACAGAAACAGATACTTGTACCTGTATATATTTTTCTTCTTCCACATATGTAACCGAAGTATCGGATATACATCTTTACAGATAAGCTAACTCCTCCAAACAATATCATCTTCATATACAACTGTGTTTTACATGTTCCCCCCTACATTGTCTAATTTTCACCTTCAGGCCTGTTCCGAGAGAGCAGCCGGGCACTCGGCAAGCACCGCCTGTTCTCTTTTATATCTATTAAATGAGGATCTGCATTAACACCCATCGTTTTATGCAACAAAATCATGGAACAGTTGGTTCGAAGCAAGCCGGTGCTGCTGGTCCCCTGGACTTGAGCCCTCGAATTCCATCGTCTCTGCCCCCACGGAAGAGGCGCCGCGTTGTAGAAGCCATCTCCTCTCATGGATGCGATACCGTGGGTCATGGAGTTGGACAAGGGTAAGGTCCCGCCATCGCAGTGCTGCAAACCGAGAGTCAGAGAAACCCCGGTGCCACCCCCAAATTGTCCGAAATTGGACACGTTATAAGCAGCTGTGGCTGCAGCCATGAACCTGTTGTTTCCCCCGTCCGACTGTACAATGCCATCGGAGAAGAGGATTCCATCGTTCCCACTAGGAATGTGCCCTCCTCGTAGCTTAAAACCATACTCAGCATCGACTTCACCATGTGTCCCGCTATTGAAAGTCGATCCAGAGATCTCCATCTCGGGGTTAACTACAGGTGGTTTTAAGTCCATGAAGTTCCCCGTTCCACATCTCTTGGTGGCTGTTGAGCTCGCACTCTGCTGCAAATCTTCACCCTTGTCCTCGGAAGACCGGCCATCGCCTGCTGTTGCCTTGGCCGCAGTTTCAGAGGAGGAGTTAGAATCCATCTCGGGGTCACCAATCTCCTCTTTGTACATTTCTTCGACCATAGGCTTCCATAGGCGCACTCGGGCATTGATGAACCAGTTCGAGACCTACATAAGTCGCAAATGCATGACGACATGGGTTAACAAGTACCACTCATTTCAACAATAAATCACCAAGGCATATTCAATTTGTGAGATGACGTTCTCCACATAAAAAGAGGATCTAAGAGTTCTACATTCAGAATTTCTATACTGACGGAACTGCTTCGCAATCCAGCTTGCACTGAATCAGTGAAGCATCGGCATTCCTCTGCAAGACTCGATCTATGGAGGGAAACATGGCATGTATGGTGGCAGGTTCCTGGGAAGATTGGAGGATCCTAGTAGCACTTCCGAGTCATAACTCAATGTTATGATCCTTTTATACGGCTTCCCTTGTCATACGTCTAACTTGGCCAATATAAGACTTCATGAAATCTTGGGATGCATATGAATGTAGACACTGCATAATATGACCACTGCAAGAATTAAAAGCAGAACTATTACCTGACTTCTAGTCAATCCCGTCTGCCTTGCTAGCATGATCTTGTCCGAATCTTTCGGGTATCTAGTCACCATCAGATCAGCAATTACACAAAGCATGCAAGAGTTCCAGGAAAGAAGAAAAGTTGAAAGTTGAGAATAAAAAAGAAAGGCAGGATTCAGAATCAGGGGGTCCTTACGGGTGAAGGAAATGTTCGAACAGCCATGCACGAAGAATTGAAACCGAGTTTTCAGGCAAACCCCTTTGTGGCCTCCAAGCGTGCTGTTGCATTATGCCAAGATGCTGCATTGACCTCTGCTGCCTCAGATGCTGATCCACGTACCTTAATCGCGATATTCCATTGCTGTTGGAGGTGTCTTGCTCTCCTAGACTTTTACGGGTGGCTTGAATTTGACCCGCGATCGCATCATGCAGGCACCGGAAGTGACGGGATATTCTCTGGAGCGCGAGTGCCGTGTAGGGCTTGGCTGCACCGCTTCCTGCTATCGAATCAAAAGACTGTACCACAATCTGCATTTGGTGATAGTACTGCTTGTACCTTCTATCAACCTGTGAGCATTGCAGACAAAATCATGACCCCTTTTGTCAAATTATCATCCAAAAGCGACACCACAATCTAAACTTATGAAATAGGAGTGATTGGTCACATCCTAAGTTGATTTAGAGACTAGAGATTTTTGCGTTTGTACGATGCAGGTCCATATGACTAACTGCAACCTTTTTGTACAAAATGCAGCTGCGAACTCAAAATGAAATAATCTCTTTGTTTTGTTGTTGAAGAAAATTCTAACTACTGCTCTATACTACGTGCTAATCAATTTGCAAGACACTTTATTGTCTTTATGTGCTGATCATATGCAGACATGATTGACATTTCGCGGTGTTAAGGCGTGTCAGCGAACAACGGTACCAACGGGATGATCTAATTCTGGGTTAGAGTAAGTAGGCCTGCCAAATCTTTAAGACAAGAACTAGCAGTCAGCCATTTAACCTTTTTTTCCTTTTTTAGAGCTCTTTTCTCTTAGAATTCTCCCTAATGAAAGACATTTTCATGTGTCTCTCGCATGATTAAAATAATGTTGTTTAGTATACGAGTTCATTTCTATCTTATGATCTCTGGTAGCCAAGTGCTTTTCCAAAAGAATCAGCATATATTGAAATTGCATTTAACAACATCTAACAAATAAATGGTTACATCTAACAAATAATCAATCTCAATTCACTGATTAATAACAAGTTTTTGATGTTGCAATTGTTGAAAGATTTCATCCATCATTCCAGAACAAAAAAAAAAAAACTCTAAATTGAGAGCTAAAATTTGCAATTAACATCATCTATAAGCGCCCAGATAATGCATATCAGTCTCCGAGGTAAGCGAAAGATGAACAAATATACTTACCTCGTCCAACATGGACAAGAGCTTCGTGACCTTGTTCTGCAAATCTTGTTTTTCAGCAGCAGAAAGCTCGCTAGAGTTACTAGCAGATTCTTGGGGATTTGACGATGCTTCGTTCTTGGAACCATCCGCATCTTTGGGGCTCCTTTGGTTCTCGCGTCTAGATAGGTCATTCGTGTCATCAGGGCGCTTCAAAGCCTTTCGAACATTCACTATTTCATCGAGAAGTTGCTGTGCCACCCTCAAGTACCTAGAATTGGGAATGACTCTCACGATGCTTGACATTCCATAGGGAATGTCCCCTCCTTTATTCACGTCTTCATCACCTCCAGCAAAACCCGCCCGAGCACAATCAGTGTTCTTGACCGCTCAGAACCGGTCCTCCCACCACCTTCCCCTGATACCATGGGAACAGGACCCAAGAACGATATGGAACTAAGATTCGCAGAAGGCATATGAATTCCCGATGGAATCTGTGTGCCAAGGCTAAGGGACAATCCCTGGCCGTGTGAGCTCTGTAATGGTGGCATTAGTAGCATCTCATTTCTCCCATCTCTCCATAACGTGAAATCATGATCTCCGCTTCGTGAACCACCAAAGTTGGAAAGGATTTCTGCTGCTGCTGCTGCTGCTGCTGCTGCACTGAATCAATACCCCCCACTGATGGCACCTCCATGCCGTTGCTTTGCTGCTGAGAATTTCCACCCAGTGGATTATCCGTGTAAGGCCCAGGATTCATATACAGCATCATGTTGCCAGATAGAACAGGTGTCTCGGGGAACGAACCATGCATAGATTCTCTCAAGTATAGGGCAGGTGCAGCATCTCTTTGATTCGAATTTGTATAGTAAGTCGCCATGCTAATTCCACAATCTGAAGATGCACGCTCTCGGTTACTGGGACAACAATCGCATCCTTGCTCTGGGAGTAGACATAGAGCACAAATGAAAAAGCTGTTCAATATCTGAAGTCAAGCATGACTATTTGGTGTTAACAAGCTGACATCCAAAATCATCATATGGAAAACTCCAGTCAATTATAGGTCCATGGAAGCCATGCCAAGAACTTAAAAAGTTAACTGGCCCTGAATAATTCAACATGCTGCTCTAAAAGATCATATCATAGCAATACCTTCTGGTGAATAATATATTGACTTTAGATAAGTTTTAAGACAAACCCTCTATAAGCAAAAATCATCCCAAAAAGAAAAAAGGCAGAACTGCTTCTAGCAGAATCAGATGGTCAAGTTGGTGACACTGATAAGATGGAAAATCAGCTGAAACCCCAAAATCGAAAACAAAAGACAATTCCCCAACGAAAATGATTTTGGACAAGAAACTCAGCGATCGGTAGGCAGAATTTCTTTCTTCCAACCACCCAACCAGAAGCATAACATGCTAATCATATCACAAGCCAACGAGGATAGGCCCAGAACATGCTAAAAAATACTGTTTGGAAAAAAGAACCAAACAAAAGATTCATTTTTAAGCTTATGATAATCTTCCAGTTCCAGTAGAACTAAGAAAGAGAAGTAAGAGCGGAGTCCTAGCATGGAAAGTCCAAAGGGAGGAAAGGGGCAAACCCAAAAGAGGGTAAAAAAATGCAGAATTCAATGCCTGAGCAGGTAAGAATAACATACACAAAAAAGTCAAGAAAATATGGCACTTAAAAAATAATTACCTTGAGGCCAGCAACAGATGTGGGATTAGTGGGGAACAGAAAGAGCTCTTGAGAGAGAGAGAGAGAGAGATTAATTTGTTAGAAAATCCTCTCTGGAGACCAAAAACACTTGCTGATCCCAAGATGTTGATCCTCTCGTCCAAAGCATCCCAGCACTTGTCAACAAACGCAGAAGAAGAAGAAAAGACAAAGACAAAGACAAAGATAAAAAGAAGAAGAACAAGAACAAGAAAAAAAGGGGGGAGAGAGAGAAGAAGAAACTTTTGCAGCTTCCCTTCTAATGATGGAAGAAGAGATGGGGGATAATTTCAAAGGACTACAGATCAAACAACCCCCACAAATTTCTTTTCTTTTTCTTTTCCTCCTATTTCCTCCTCATCTGTATTCCCCACCCATCATTTCACCCATCCCCACGTGTGAATTCCACACGCTTGCAGACTCTTCTTCCTCCCCAAAACTATGACTCTCTCTCTCTCTCAAAAGAGTTCCTCCTTCTCCTCCTTCTCCTCTTCCTCCTGCTCTTGTTTTGGGATTGTCTCTGTTTGGTTAAGGAGCTCAATCTCTAACTACTAGTTGGTGGACCTAAAACCCAAAAAAAAAAAAGGGTAACAAGAAAACCCTTCTAATAAACCTCCTCATTCACCAACAGCATGCTTTCTCTCTCTAAAAGACCTGTTTTTTTTTCCTTTCCCTCTCTGCTTTCTTCCTTCTAGCTGTCTCTCTCACTCCATGGGCGTGGAAGGTCTGTAGCTTCTTCAATATCCACCATCGGAAATAATATTCTATTCCGCCTGTTGGCTTGTTCAAACTTAAATAATTCATCAAGTTTATTCGTTTATTTCTTTGAATTTGGTGTGCTCTTTAATAAATAAATAAAAGGTGATTGGCGCACCATTAGTAGGTGCCCATATCCCCGCGTTTGTCTTTTTCTTCAAACTGGCAATTAAAGTTTCTTTTTTTCTTGCAATGGAGGTGCTGGTTTTTCATGTATTTTTATTTCTGCCCCAAGGAAATTGGATTTTCTTTTCTTTTCTTTTCTTGCTGTTCATGTGTCAGTGTCAAGCCTTAATTGGTTTTCAGGTTTCATGGATGAGTCAAATGTCAGATTTCTTGCCCTGCAAGTACGCTAAACACTTTCAATCTGGTAAAAGTACCAAAGACTACGTAATGATCTACCTATGTTTTTGTACAAGATGGGGGCTGGTGCTTTCAAAAATAAATTTACAAAAAAGAAAAAGAAAACCAAGAAGGTGAAAAAAGGGGCCCTAATGGAGAAAAGTTGCTTCCCTTAGGAAAAGCATTTCATGTCTTGACTACTAATTGATGTGGTGCAATTAATTAATTATAGTGATATGAATCTGAATCAATTTCATGGTCAAATTATGAAAAAAATCTCTCTCAATTGATATGCTTTTCCTCGTGTTACTTTGCTTAAATCATGTGTGCTCAAAGCATAACCGCCGTCATCTTACAAAACATATGACAAAGTGTATTGAGCAAATGCAATATTTTCATCCTTCTATTTGTTTTTCCATTTTCATTTATAAAAAAGTTTCGAGTTCCACCCTCTCAACCGTAATGTTCAATTTGAGCTATACCGCATCATGTGTCAATAAAATTGTACACGATTCGATTCGATTTAACATGTAGGATGTAAATGTAATCCTCAAAATGTGTCCTGAAACCAAAAACCTCACATAGTCTTTAGTTTCGGCTAAATTATTAGTTTACACTTTCTATAGCAATCATATTCACAAGTACTTTAGAAAACCTACGCAATTAAAAAAATGTAAACCTAGTGAAAATTTAGTAAAACCGAAAAGAGTATAGTCATTTAGGGCTTTTTTGTTAATTAATTAATTCATGGTTATTGAATGTGTAAAGATGCATGGTATGTTTTGACATTGACACTAACAATATATTCTTCGACCGATATACAACCATAAATAGATATGTATCGTATGTGTAAAAAATATATGCTTTGTTCCAAACCCACCTTCTTCTTCTTTCGTCATAGTTTCAATTCCACTTTGCATCCCCTATCTTTTAGACAAAAGAACAAGGACAACTTTTGAAACGAGGGTTAAAATCCAAAAAGATTTAAATCACCTTTCCAAAAGAACTCCAAGCATACTCCAATTCCCTAGACCCTAACCCTCATGTCTTCAGATCTTATAGCTTCTAAAATTCTTAACACCATGAAAACCTCCTCCAACCACCACCACCCACCTCAATCGGAGGCGGAGGCGGCCCCCTTGCCTCCCTGCCACTATCTCAACGCCATTCTCCTCTCTTTTATATCCAAGTAGGCTCTCTCTCAGAAAAAAAATGGGGGCTTAGGGTTATTGCTTGCGAAGGCAATTGATGGGGATAGATGTTGTGAGGATGATTAGCGTCACAACACATACAAGAAAATAGCTTGTAAACCGGGTTAGAGTCAGAATTTTCTAATTAAGGGATCTTTCGAACGGTTGGAAAGTTTAGAATCTGGCAATAGCATCTTGCAAAAAAAAATGATAATTTTATAGCCATATACTTATGTTTTCATAAAATAGAGGTGCAAAATAGCCAAGAAACGAATTAAGAAGCAAAGTGGTATTGGGGAAATAACAAAATGGAAATTTTGGAGGGGCATTTGACATTTTTCTAATGCATAAGTATCGAGGCATGCTTGGTTTTGCTTGTCTAATTCATTGTTGATGCACCAGTTACTCCTACAAATCACATCCAAAGCTAGATTAAAACACTTCTAAAACCTCACGCCAACTTGATTTTTTCTATTTCAATTCTCTGATATTCCACCACGGCCCCTATTTCCTTTTATTTTTCTATTTTTTCGATAGTTCCACAACCCCAATTGCTTAGGAGGTCCCCACGCAAATGAAGACCGCACAAATTATGATTTCTGCAATTTTTCTATTGGAAAATAATTAAAATAAAAGAAAGCAAATTAAAGCAAAGCAATTTTGTTATATAATCTTCCCGAGAACTGCCAATTTCCCTTTCCACTTTTTTCAGCAATTATTCCCCTAATTCCACATCGAGAAAAATGCATCATCCTATGTGGGGCCCAATTGGACTCCAATTGGTGCATGGCCCTTTTTGTATGGTAATGAAGTTTGGGTTTGCGTGAACGGCCAAGGAAATTAACATATTAATCTAGTGTGGGTGTCATGGAATCTCCACTGTGGAAATAAAGTAAAAAATTACTTTAAAACTTATCTTCTTGACTTCAATACCAAAAGTCATCCAGAAAGGGCGGTCTTAATGAAATAGCTAACCTATATGCTATGTGATTGGCTTTCGTTTTAACTTAATATAATAATAATAATAATAACAATAACTACTACCGGATTTGGTTGTTTTGAATCGAGAATATCGCGAGTCGATGGTACGAAGAATATGCTACTTACTAAACGTGAGTATCGGGGTTAGTCCGATTTGAGAACCATATTAAACTAGCCTAGACTGACTAATTCTACGAAAGACCAGTTTGATTGTCGATTTTATGAACCTAGAATCGACCCAAAATCAATCCGATTCTTCGTTCCAAGGCCAGGGCGGCCGGTTATATATAGGAAACGGTTTGCCCAGTCCAATTATCGGGTTGAACGATTCCAAATCGGTTTTAAAGACTCTTTAAAAATAAAAATAAAAAGAAACGTAGACCATTAAGAATTGAATCTTGGTCTTCAACATACATGAGCAAATAACAATATAATTACTTGACCAATTAAAGTTCTCATAGTGTAATGGTGCGAACTTTTATATTTTATCATATAAATTTACCTCACTCCTATGACGTGCTCTTATGATTTTTGATACACTCAGTGGTCTTGTCAATCATCCTTAGAAGTTGAGACGTTGGGAAGACAATGCAACAGGGGTTTTGAGATTGATTTGAGTTTTGGGTTCTCAAATGTCAAGATCATGCAAGACAGACCACGTGAATAAATTTAGAATGCGTTGAGCTTTGTGCATAATTTGATTATTTGGAAAAACTACGAGACTAAAGTTCATCACATGCGATGCAGAGGAGAAAAAGATTGAAAATATTATTTCGATGGAAGCACGTGTTTGCTTCGAGCGACAAGGAGAATGAGAGTAGCCAGACACATCTTTACATCGTAATCAGAACAACCCCCCATACGACGTTATCGTTACCCCTTGTCGAGATAAAATGGAGTGCAACTCGAGGTTGCTCGAGAGAAAGGACAAGACAATACCCAGTTTATTGTAAGAGAAATACTATTAAACTGGTTATATTCTTAAAAAATGTACTGAATAATTATTCATACATTATTCGAATTTTATATATTAAACCCATTTATAAGATTAAATTTGCAATATATTTCTCTTTTCACGTACATGTGCACATTTTCTTCATATTGTGCCAACAATGTTTCTTCACTTACTAGTAGGGAAAATAACAGTCTAAGTGCCAAAACTTGGTACGATGGGATATTTAAGTACCAAAAGTTACGAAATGTATATTTAAGTGATCATTTTTTTTTGAAAATTGGATCACTTAAGTGCTAACTCCAACGAAAGCCACCGGAAATTTGACTTAACTTATTTTAATAATATAACTCGTTTATGTAGCTTACCGCAAGCTAAGTCAGCAAAAATTCAGCCAAAACAACGTCGTTTTGATGCTGACGTGGCATTTAAAAAACATATTAATTAAATAATATTTTAAAACTTTAAAAATATATTATTATAAAATTAATTAGTTAAAAAAAAAAAAGGAAGTGGGAGGATTGGGCAAGGGCTGTGCAACCTTTGCCGCCGCCCCACTATAACTAAGAAGGGCCAGTGAGAGTCAGCCGAGGTTGTCGGGCCCTGGTCAATGAGCAATGACCTTGCTCGACCTACAGCGAGGGCCTGTGAGCCCTCGCCTAGCTAGGCCAAGGGTTGCCAATGGTTGGTTGTGGTCGCCTAGCTAGGCAAGGGCTGGCGACCCTTGCCGGATTTGGGGGAGGGTCGTGACCCTCGCTCGAGATCTGGGCAAGGGTTTACAGGCCCTCACCGTAGGTCGGGCAAGGTCACTAGCCATTGGCCAAGGCCTAGCGACCTCAATTGACCCTCACCCCATCGTTGCCGACCCTTCCCGGCGATGGTGGGGCGGCGGCAGCGGCGAGGGCTACATAGCCGTCGCTTGATCCCTCCCCTTTCCTTTTTTTTAATAAAATTGATTTTTTTGTTTGACTTTTTTTTTTGCCATGTGGACAATTTCTTCTTCTTCTTTTTTTAAATTGCCATGTAGATATTTGTTTTGAAAAAAATTACTCCATCAACAAATAAAATCACTAGAAAATGACATGTGTGCAGTTTGGTCTGATTTTTTCGCCATTGGTACTTAACTGATTATTTTTCTCCGATTTTAGTACTTAAGTGTACATTTCTGAACTTTTAACACTTAAGTGTTCCCTCATGCCAAGTTTTGGCACTTTAGGGGTCCGCACGTCCTTGCTAGTAACTTAAATTTCTTGTAATAAGGTGATTTTACAAAATCTTTTAAGAATGCATTTGTTTCGCGGGAAATGTATGATTTGTAAAATATTTTTTAAAAATAATCGTTTATATCCTTTATAAAAATGAACAAGTGAATAGTATTTTTATCGTTTACGAAAATGTTTATAAATAAATTATTGTCAATAATAATTTAGTTTTATTTAATTATGTTTTTAAGATATATCAGTGATAGTTATCTAAAAAATATTTTTTTAATTATTTAATTTTTGCAAAATAAATAAAACATAAATATCAATTTTTAATACAAAGAGTACTCGAATAAGATACGAGTCCAAAGTCATGGACGGCTCAAATGTTGGACTTGATTCGGTAAATTTATATGTCCTCAATAGAATTAGCTCAAGTTCTCCTGCAAATTGAGGAGGGAGTGGGGTAAAACTCGAGGACCAAAATGCAAGAAAAGAGAAAAATGAGGGGCAAAGAGAGGAAAACAGGAAAAAGGAGGAGGGGTCGATGAGAAAAAGTGGAGTGCGCGAGGGGGTGAGAGTGAGAGAAGCGGGGAAACAGTTGACGTGGCGTGGTAATTAAAGCGCACGGCGTCAGAAGGAGGAAGATGACGACAACGTACGGTATCCGCGTGAAAAGAAGACAAATCCAACGTTAAAAACAAACGGCGTCGTGTGATTGGCCGGAAGAGGCGTGACCGAGAATCCATCGTTTTTCACACGAGCCAGTGGAAAGATATGGCTTTTTCCCGCACGTGCGGCGACTTTTCTCTATCGTCTTTTTCTTTTTTACAAAAATGAGAGAGAGAGAGAGAGAGAGAGAGAGAGAGAGAGAGAGAAATTATAATAATATTCCTATTTTCGTCCATTTCTTGTGATTTTTTGGGAGGAAGACAAAAAGGTTTCCTTAAGGAAATTCCTTTTCCTAATCCATCAATCTATATAAACAGGAAAATGATATTTACACAGCTAAAAACTAAAAACTCTTCCTCCCCGAAATTTTCATATTTTACAGTTTGATGGGACTAATTTGCCCTTAACAATTCATCCACAGTTCAAAGTGGGTTTTTTTTTTTTTAAATGTAAAAACAAAAGCACCCTCTAACAAAATTTAGTAAATAATCAATAAGTCTAAACTTGCCGTTTTCTTTCTTCCATAGCAAAAAGCCTACCCCTACTTTCATTTTCATTTTTAGTACCCTCTAACAAATTTAGTTAATTATCAAATAAGTCCAGGCTTGCCGTTTTCTTTCTTCCATCGCAAAAAGCCTAGCTCTACTTTCATTTTCATTCTTAGTGTATGTTTGCTTAATAGAGTCTTGTATTGTTTCGTTTTGTTTTTTGTGGTATTTTGCACTCATTCAAACGATAACCCTCACCTCATTTGACATCTCCAGTGATTTACTTGTTATTAAGTCTAAAATTTAAATAGCTTATAAAATGAAATTATCTTAAAAAGTATTCTCAGAAATGTAGCTTATTTTGAAATTAGTGTAGATAGTACAATTAAGGAACTCCGTTTAATATATAATTAAATTAGAATGTAAAGTGATATATAATAAGAGATCTAATTCACAAGTAGACTAAAACTAAAACTATCAACGTGACTATCTTATTAAATTACAGTGAAAAACGAAAAAAAATATAAAAAAATATATCTTAGAGAAAAATTATGCATAGCTTGTTTAGTTGATGGAACAAATTGCAATATATAAATACATCCAATTAATCTTAATAAAAAAATTTAATAATAAAAATTATTGACATATATTTTAGTTCGTAGCTTATATTTTATTTTGAATAATCTATGAATTAATTGAATTCAGCTTTCCTTTTTGACCCAAAAAAAGTACAGCTTTCCTTTTGAAAGAAAAAAATGTTACCCAGGACATTAATATAGAGATAGATCATCTTCCTTGAAGACCATGATAAAATTGATCATCAAAACATGACAAATAGGAAATAGTAGGAAAAAAAGAAAAATAAACGTAAGTTGGGCTTCTTTGATTATTGCCTAATTTGGTAAATGTTACTTTTGCTATACTTTTGATGAATCTTCTTGGAGATTGGAGTAGGGACGATTTAGTTTTGCGTGTAAGTTTCAATTCTCATGCTTTGTAAGGATGCAAAACAAAAATTTGAAAGTAAAACTTATAGTAAGAGCAAAGTAGGGACGACAAAAAAATGATTAATAAGAAATAGTAGAAACAAAAAAAGAATCGTAAGTTGGGCTTCTTTTATTATTGCCTGATTTAGAAAATGTTATTTTTGCTATATTTTTCAAGAGTCTCCTCAAGGTCGAGATTAGAGTGGGGATGAACACGATTTAGTTTCGAGTGTAAATTTAAATTCCCATGCTTCATAATGAGGCAAGATAACCTCTTTGAAAATGAGATTTATAGTAAGAGTAGAGTAGGATAGAAAAAAAAAATGACAAATAGGAAATAGTAGAAACAAGAAACCTAAGTTGGGCTTCTTCGATTATTGCCTAATTTGGTAAATGTTACTTTTGCTATGCTTTTCAAGAATCTTTGTGGAGATTGTGGATGATCTTTAAAGGCAAATGAGTCTAACTTAAATATACAGTTTGGAAAAGCCGTGGAAGATGAGATATTGGTTGTGGAAATATCATTAACCGTATAAATCCTAATGTCAAAATAATTTCTCTACTCCGTTTCTTTCATTGAAAAATGAATAATTTAAAAATATTTTTTTCTAAAAATAATCACTTTTATTACTCAAAATAATTTTTATTACCAATCATATTTATATCTAAACATTTTCACGGACAATGAAAATATTTTTTCATTTTTCATTTTTCATTTTCTAAGTGATATAAGCGATCTTTTTTCAGAAAATATTATTCAAATAATTCATTTTTCTGCTAAATAAATGGAGCCTAAGTATTACTTTTTAAATTCAATGGTTAAGAGTGTAAATTGTTAGAATGTTCTTTCCTCGTTACAAGGTCATGATTTGGTATTTTCTCCACAAAGTAGCCGCCCACTAGACACCCACCTAGACAAAAAAATTTGCACCTCTTAGCAAACATAACGTTCCTCGTCATTAAATTCTTATCAATTCCGGCTTCTAGCACGACTGGCTTTAATGAGTTTCAAGTCAGTTCAATAACAAATATCGAGGAAAATTCATTTACTCATGTCGATTTTATTTTCCTCATAAAATAGGATATATAGCTATTAGCTACGGCTAAGCAATTAGTGGAGTTTATTGTGAGATAAAATTGGTTCATATTTCTTTTCTTTGTCTATGTTTGCCTAAAAACACGGAAGTCAATTTAATTGTAAACTTTTTAATTTTGCTAATTTAGTTTGCAAAAAAATTACAATTTCAATCAATGGTGGTGTCCCTGAAAAACATATTATTTACGTGAAAATTAATTGGAAGGGCTACATTGAAATTTCAAGCAAAATTTTACAACTAAATGAAAAAATTGAAAAGTTTAAAATTAAATTGACATATATGCAATGAGTTTATAATCGATTATGTTATTTTCCAATCCAAATTTACATGAATATGTAATTGGAATAATAATTAAGCACATAAAAATATCAACTGATCTTGTCGGCATCTCAAAATACAAAATAAAATTTATGAAAAGTATCCTAAAAGTTACAAAGAAAAATGACAAATCACCAAAATCTATTATGACTTTCAATTTCTTATTTAAGTTTATTTTGGTAGATCATCCATCGGTATATTTATCTATTATTATTGTTTATACTATCACAAAGTTTTAATTAGGTGCCTATTATGTGTTGATATTTTTTATTTTTATTTTGTAAGTTCGTTATTTGAATTGCTAGAGTACCCATAACAAAAAAGAAATATTCATT
This sequence comes from Angophora floribunda, assembly GCA_014182895.1. Classification (NCBI taxonomy): domain Eukaryota; kingdom Viridiplantae; phylum Streptophyta; class Magnoliopsida; order Myrtales; family Myrtaceae; genus Angophora; species Angophora floribunda. The sequence continues at coordinate 17,065,903 of CM024711.1, forward strand.
TTTAACTTAAGTTTTGTTTATTTCGCAAAAAACAAACGATTTGGAAAACATTTTTAAAAAAAATGATTTATTGTATTCAGTGAAATAATTAGTTAATGAGAGATGTTTTCATTATCAACAATAATTTACGTCTAAAGTGGAAAATATTTACATTCCTTCATTTTTGTAGGTGATATAAACTATCAATTTCTAGAAAATATTTCTAAATCGTTCATTTTCCAAGAAATAAATTGAACCATAAATGCAATTAAATAAATGATAATATTCTTTAGGCTTCAAATCGAAAACAAGGAAAAACCAATCCATAAAACTAAGAAGACCACACACGTGTGTGTGTGTGTGTTGTTTTGCAATATATCTTTAAATAAGAATTTTATTTTGGTAAGATGTGCCAAATAAATAAATTAAGCAGGGTAAAACTTAAAACATAAACATTGCAAAATATTCAAGAAGACATACGACCTCTTTTTTTTTCTAAATTTATTTTATGTCACACATTCTTTTTATCGTATTCTTTTTCTCAATATATTGGTGTTTGATTTGGTAAAAAGTATGAATAGAAATAGAATGAAGATTAAAGAATCATGAAAATATCATCCAAGAGGCCACGTCACCCTTTCATCGGGAAAAGTACAAAAAAAGTTCTAAACCTATTCATTGATATTAATTCAATCACAAACTTTTCAATTTGACTAAATTAATCTTTTTACATATTCACATCGGTACCTATTTAGTCCATCTAATTGATTTACACTAAAGATTACTAATGTAAATGCCGGTCGTCCTATATGATATGGTCGATGCCAACATTAATATTTTAATAATATTTTAGTATTTTTTACAAATTTTTTTGAATTTTTAAAATAATTTTTTTTCCTTTCCTTTTTCTTTGCCTTTTCTTTTTGCCGGTGGCCATTGCCTACCACAGCCATGGTTGGCAAGGGTTGGCCTCGCTTGGGTGAGGGTGAGCGTCGGCCATCTAGGCAAGACCCCCCTTGCCGGATCTAAAGAGGCTGACCCTCGCCTAGGCTGAAGTAGCAAGGGTTGACCTTGTTGCATCTCGCCTGATCGAGGGTTGGCCTAGGTCTAGTGAGCCTCCTAGGTGATGGCGAGCCTCACCCTCACCTAGGCAAGGGTCGGTCTCGCACCGAGTCGCCTGACCCTCGCCCAAGGCTAGGGTGAGGCTTGCGTGTCGTTGTCTAATTGGGGCTTGCTAGACCTCGCCCTTACTCAAGTGAGGACAACCCTCGCTCAGGTTAGGTGTGACGAGGCTACCCTAGCTTAGGTGAGGGTCAGCCTTGCTAGATAAGGCGAAGGGTCCCTCTCCTAGCCATGCCTAGATGGTTGGGGCTCACCCTCACCCAGGTACGGCCAACTCTTGTCGGCAATGGTCTCCAGAGAAAAGAAAAGGGAAAGTAAAGGGAAAGAACAAAATAATTTTAAAATTAAAAAAATTGAAAAAAAAAAATTAAAATATTATTGAAAATGGAAACCACATGGGAGCCGGTGTCTATGTTAGCAATCTTTGATCTAAATAGGCTAGATGGACTGAATATCAATATAAAAAATTTATAGTTAAATCAATTCAATTGAAAAGTTTAAAATTGAATTAATATTAATTTAATAAGTTTAGAACTTTTTTTGGGTACTTTTCTACCGTTTCACTATTTCTACACCTTCATTTTAATACAAATTGAAGTTTAGGCACAACGATTTGTGTTATTTTCACTACATAGAATTACAAGATATTTCCTAAAAGTTGTGTCTAAACTTCACAATTAGGACTCTTGATTGCCAGAAATGTGTTCTCCTCTTGCAAGAAATTGTTTTGCTGTATTCTCCATAGAAAAGGCTGTCACATAGGCGCCACGTAAGCAATTATTATGTTGGATTGCATGAAATGCTTAATAAAATTAATGTGAAATTGCATTACCGACTTCGGTCTAAAGCCATTCTTGTTTGGGTCAAATTTCGTGTCAACCCGCATGACACAATTAATAATTATGAAGTTTTCGTGTCCAACTCATTAAATTGACCCATGTAACTTAAAATTAAGAGGTTAGTGTCGACGCGACCCATTAAGATATGATTAGCTAAAATACTATTATTTTATTTTTATTCACTATTAATATTTTAAATTGATGGCATTTCATCAAGTATGGAGAAGTTGTTTATTTGATTTGATGATAATTTGTTAACAAATCATTGCAACCTAGAAGTAAATTTAACATAAGATTGAGGATATTTCAAGTCAGCATTGTGTTGGCAATTTGATTGTTTGTCATGGCAAATCATGTAAATGTTTAGAATGTCATGTCAACATATCAATTTTCGAATAGTGTTCATTTCATGTAGGTTGACCTGATTAACTAATCATGTATGTTCAGATTGACTAGTTTTACTATATCTTATTATGTTGATGGGAGAATTACTAAAAAGTTCTAAACTTATTATAATTGTGCCTAATCTTTAACTTCTCTTTTGGTCAATTGAGTAATAAATTTTTTGAATTTGTGCTAATTTAATCCATCTAGCAAATTTTTGTCAAAACCGCATGGCATAGCATGGCCGACGCAGACCTGAAATTTTTTAAAAATAATTTTAAATATTTTTCAGACTTTTTATTTTTATTTATTATTTAATAATCTTTTATTAATATGCACATTGGAATGATCTTTTATTTGGTATTTCTAGGCTAAAATGAATAACAATCATAAACTACAGACATTCAAACATTACAACATCAATAAAATAAAATAAAATAAGAAGAGAAGTAAGCACTGTAAAATAAGTTCACCAACATATGCTCGCACAAAGCGCGAGCCAAATAACTAGGTTGTAATTGAACCCATCCACTTCGTCCAAAGGAAGGAAAACCTTCTCCCAAGACATCATTTCCATTCATTTCTCCTCACCTTTCCTCGTTCGAAACAAATTGAGCTAATTGATAAATTTTGAAACAAAATAGATAAAAGTTCAAAGTAAAAATTTCTCACCATGGTCTAAGTAATTCCGTAAATTTGCTTAGGACATGTCAATTTGGCTCGCAACCAATAAATGTGAATAAGCTTCGGCGGCCATCCATGAACACGCATCATATCATCCATGTTGGAAACCGAAAGTGGTCGCAAAGATAGGTTGAGAAATTGTGGAAGGAGAAGACAATCAGACAGCAAAAGAGGGGGGAGAATTTGGAGAAAGTCAAAGGAAGATAAGAGAGAAGCACCAGACAGGCAGTATCCAATAACCAAATCATCAAACATAGATGACAATTGTTTAGGCAACCTAAATAGATTTCTAGTAGGAAAGAAAATATAAATAAGAGAAATACATCAAGATATATATTCTAAATCCTAGATAGTTTCGAATAGGCAATGCAAACCTAGGAAACTTAATGAGTAAGATGGTCGAGTAACTTTTGTCCTAGATGAAAACCTAATAAGTAGGCGGGTAAGACCTAATACCGGATCTAAAATCCTTGCTCAAGCCACCCATGATTTAAAAAATATTACATAAAATTGGTTAGGCCTAGATAGTTTCGAATCGGTGATATAAACTAAGAAACTTAATGAGTAAGACAATTGAGTAACTTCCGTCCTAGATCAAATACTTGATCAATGGGTAGGCTAGACCTAACACCGGATCTAAAATCCTTGCTCAAGCCACCCATGCTTTAAAAGTTATTACATAAAATTGGTTAGGCCTAGGCAGACCAAGATCAAGAAGAGGATTACTTGCCCAGATCTACCTGTTTTACTTTCGTATAGGTAGGCCCTGGGCGGCCAAAGCACTAGCCATAATCACCTCTATGTCTCACTTGATCCCTCTATGCCAAGGAGGACATTTATGTTCTAACTCTTAATTCACCAAACTCTCACATGATTATTAGGGATCGAGAATAACATGAAAAGACAGAAGCGATGACGACGGTCCAAAAGTTCAAATATACTCATGATAGATTGGTTCTAAGATGATTGACCCACGTTTAGCAAGTTGCGGGGATTTACTGAGGGAAAATTTTGGTACATAGTAAGGTTTCAGATTTTGACATGTAAGAGGCATTTCTGAATCAATAATTATCACGTGCTCATTTATCAATTTTAGTTAAGAAAACAGAAAAAATACAAACGTGAAAAAACGAACCTGGCGCACGCTCAAAATGAATGCGAGGGAGTATAATCGTCTATAGATATTAGAACGGTCGTTTAATTAAACATATGCATGAGAGTGATCATGAATATTCACAAATTGAAAAATGACATAGAAATGCTACACTTTCAAAGTACTTTTTTTTATAAAAAAATAAAACGTTTCGGTGATATAATTTAACTAGCATTTATAATTCCAATTTGACAAGTGATTGCGAATCACAAACTCTCTATACAGTTATCATCACACCGTGACTCATGGCGTACTTTTCTTTTCTTTTTGTCAATTTGTGGGGTACCTCGGAGTTAGTTTGTCATTTTAGCCTCTCGAATTTAGTAAAGCATAAATTGAAAAATCATTGGCAACTACTTATATTATATATTCGAACGTCGTAACGCCTCTCTCTTGCATACGAAATTTGAATAAGTGTGGGATGAAGATGTTCATTGATTAGATAGGGAGACAAATGATGGATGTTAAGAAACAAACATTGGAAAAATTACTAAAAAATCTTAAACCTATCACATCTTTGTTAATTCAGTTCTAAAATGTTTAATTGTACCAATTGAGCCCAAAATAATTTTATGTTTTGCCAATTAAGTCCGTCTGGTCAATTTTTATTTTAGGTTTGAGAATTTTGGGTAATTTCCTCTTCAAACATTGGACCACTTATTCATTTGTCATGTAAAAGTTTTTGGAGATGCAAATACTTATCTAATTCTCATATGACTCTTAAAAGAAGGCATGCTTAAAAGTCGAAATGCTCAGCCAAATGGTATCGACTGTTTCATTTTTTGTAATTTTATCAATCAAAATCCTCACCCTTTTTATTTCTTCCGAATTCCCCCTCTTGATGAGTAGCTACTATCTTTCGGCTGGATCGTTCCAAGGGTCGAGAGTGACCTGAAAGCACCTGTAAATCCTTTCATGCCCAATTTTTCCAATCATCAAACAAAGATGTGTCTGGAAATGATTGCTATCAAAAAGGGCGAAAATGGGAACTTTTTGCCTATGTCAAAAGGTGGGGATAGACCTAATTTCAAGAACCCATTATTAAGCTGTCTCATGAGGTAATATGTATTATTATATAAAGTAGGGGGACTTCCAACATCTTTCTTCTTTCCAAACTCTCATCTCTCACGTAGTTTATTTTAGCATTTGAATATTTTCAGTCTTATGAACAGACTTAACAAAAAAAAAGTTTCAAATATTGAGATATTTTTCTCTTTCCCCATGTATATGCACAATATCTTCGTGCTAGCAAATGTGCACGAGTATTGCATATATGCAAAAAGAAAGATTGCGTGAAAGCACTGTTATGAAAATGTTGAATGATTAAATACTTAAAGGAAATTTGTGATAAAAATACACAATAAAAAGAAATTTTATAACATTGTGTCAAAATACAATAACATTTTCAAGATTTGATTTACTTTAGGAATGTTTTGTAGAATAGAAAAGATTCAAAATTTAATGTTGAAACATATGAGGGATTAAATGAAATTAATAATGTACACATTTGTGCATGAATGCGATATTTGTGCAGTATGTAGTTGAGGATATGTAGGGAAGAAATGGAATGATTGACATCTTAAAAGTAGGACGTCTTCTTTACTTCATATAATAGTATATATTGGGTTAATAGTTTTGGGTGTTTGTTTGTAAAATAAATAAAAGTATTTTTCTTCATTGTCTTACATAGGAAAGTTGGGAGGAGATGAACCACTTAAGGTATGTTTGGTAATCATTGTATTTCAGGAACAATTTATGAGCATTTGAAAGTGGTTAGTAATTGTTCAAAATTTCTATTCCCGAAATTTGATAAAACCTTCAAAATTTTCTAGTCCAAACATTTTCTCTTAATTTTTTAAATAATTTAAATAATTTTTTTTTTTTTTTTTTTCTTTTCTTTTTCCCTATTCATCTTCTCATTCCTCTGATCGTTGGCCCTAGCAATGTCAAGTCACAACAAGACTCGTCGGCCCAAGTCTTACCATGGCTCGGTGCCGTCAATCACCGGCCATGGCCAAGGCCATGCGATCGGCCAAAAGGAAGAAGAAGAAAAAGAAAGAGAAAGAGAAAGAGAAGAGAAGAGAACAAAAATTAGGCTTAATTCTAGAATTATTTTCGGGAACAAAGAAGCAAATTTTATTTACTTCTTCATTCCATTCCAAATTTATTTTCGGGAACAAAAAATTTACCAACGAATTTCTGTTCCAAATCTATTTTCCAAGAACAAAAGAATAGAATCAATTACTATTTAACTTGTTAAACTATTGTGATTTGCCCTAGTAGCCATCCTTTTCACAAGAGAAGAGGGAGGTGGGGAGTTCAAATCCCAACCTTTAAGGGATGGAGTAGGGACGATTTAGTTTCAGAAGTGGGTTTCGACTCTACACTCTACAAGGAGGTAGGGGAGCGTTAGAGTAAGAGTGAAGTATGACCGACAAAAAAAAAACCTAATAACAAATAGGCCCTTCATAAATATGGTGTGAGTGGGCGATTATTAGGAGCACTTAGCACTTTGCATGCTCGCATTTTAATTAGCGCTAATCCTCTAATTTTTTATTTTATTTTCATATGGTTATGTTTGTTAATCGAAAGGTTGTATTTATTTATTAAGCATTTTTGGAAATTATTAAATTCAAAATATTATTATTATTTTTAATTATCTTTTATTCTGAATTTTTATGTCTTTTCAAGGTGTTAGTTGGAAAACATGATCGTTCAATTAGCAACCTTTTCCGAATGGTCTTTTGTAATTGTATTGGTTTATTTTGCAACTTTTTTTGAAGGGATGTCTTCGACGTCTTTGTTCATTTTGCAACTTTTTCTCGAAGGATGTCTTTACAAATTTGTTAGGTTTTAAAAAACAAATCATTAGTAATTTTTGAGTCTTTTTTTTTCCAAAACTACAACTATCTTTTCGAATTATTTCTCTTGAGAGACTTGGAGAAATACTAGAATTATTATTTAGTATTCTCATTAGAGGTATGCATGGTCCAGGTGGGTGGTTCCCACCCTAGAATCGGGAACCGCCCACTAAGGACTAGTTCCAAAAAATTGGATTTGGGAATTGCCTGTTGGTTCCATGGATTCACCAGGGAATTGAACCATCGGTTTGGTCCAGTTCTCAGGTAGATCAATGGAATTGGTCTCACAAACGATCACATCGACTCAATATGCATTGATGAATCAAATTCAATTGCACTTACGTTCATAAGCATGTAAAATTCAGAACTTTTGAAGTCCAGTATGCTGTTATAGTTACATTTTATTGAATTTTTTTATCATGAGGTGGTAAAAGAACGATATGAGATTAAAACTAAAATGATGAAGTATGTTGCATTACCAAACTAATTTTGATGTCAAAGAAACTTGCAACAAAGAACAAATTGATGTGGCATATGTGTTGGGCTATGCAACAGAGTGTTATAAGTTTGACTTCTGATTCTTTCAAACTAACCAATCAGCTATGCAAGAGTTTGTTCAAGTCTCAAAAAGTTGGATGGAGAAGATGAAATTGAAAGACACTATGTAAGCTGCTTGTTTCTTAACCTTTGTTGTGCTTTTTGAGACTTCGACAATAATAATTGCAAGGGCTATTCGGCAAATAGGAAATTAGGGCTCCAAATAGAACAATAAGAATTCTGAACATGGATCTTCAAAATTTTAATTTTTTTCAACAAAAAAAATTATTTTTTATAATAAAAATTAATATATATGATTATAATACCGATCCGGTTTGGGTGGGTGGGCGGGCAGGCGAATCCGCCCATGGAACTAGGAACCAGATCGATCCCTTTAGGAATCACCGATTCCGGGCTAGTTTGGTATGGGTTTGGGCGGTCCGAGTAGGTTTCGGTTCTTTTGTACATCCCTAATTCTCATCAAAATTTTGTTTTATCTTGAAAGAAATTTGGTGGTGACTATTAGCAGCTTTGTGAGACAAATAAATTCTCAAAAAAAGTGATATCACGCCTCAAAATTTCATTTAATTGTTCTACCCAAATTTTAAGTAAGTTTTCAACAAACAATTCCCTCCATCAATTAATAAGTCAAATTTATGTTACTACGGTGATTTTGCAAAAAAATTTTAAATATCAAATTGTTTTGTATACACACAACACATGTGCATTTTTGCTTAGTTAAAATAAAACACAAGTAATCATAAATAAATCATGAGAAATCAAACTTAACTTGAAAATTGCTGAATTTGGTTACATATCGAAGTTGAAATGTAACTTTCCATGATTTGTATTTTAGCTATGTAGATAAATGATTAGTTGAGTGTGCCTACCACATTTAATTTTGTCTTAAAAAAGATACCATGCGAAGGGCTTAATATTCATCCATATATCTAATTATCCTTTTAATCCACCAAATTCAGTATTCCTTCATACTACTTTCACATCAATGAAAATGTAATCATAAAGTAATTTCCATTATGTCTTATGAGCCATGTTTTCCTCCATTCACACTTGAAGAATAATTGCTTCAACTAGAGTCATTTTTTTTTTTTTTTTTGTCGGTTCTATTCGATGTCTACTCTAATTCTCACTCTCAGATTTTTGTCATATTTCCTTACAGGATATGGAAGTCGATTGAAGGAATAAATGTAAGTGATGTCTATATTTATTAAACAGCCAATTATAAGACTGATTGAAGGAAACTTTCTCCAACTAGTGACGCAAAAAATAGGACACTTATCTCTCCTTCCAATTAGCCAAACATTGTAACAAACGGACTCCTATGCCCATTCCAACAGCTTCATTCCTAGTAACTAAACAAGCCCTACAAAATTAGAGGTTGGTCCTAAAATTTTCAAAAAATACAATTTACGGGAGGATATAATTAGACTAATTTGACAAGTTTTAAAATTTAATTGTATTTTTAAAATTTTTTAGGACTTAATTACATTTTTTGAAAGTTTTAGTATTCAATTGCATTTTGATGATAAGTTTTAGCACTTCAAATATATTTATCCGAAAAAAGAGCAATTTTTTGCATGAAGACATTGTTTGGATGGTGAAATTTTTTTATTTTTACTAATCAGAAAATTAATTCTGTCTATAAGGAGGAAATTTTGGCGTGAAAAGGCTGCAAATCTCTTCTATTTAAGAACGTGCAATTTCTCTATTTTCATAAATAAATAAAAACTAATCGAGATTTCTTTAAAATATCATCATGATCACTAAAAAGAAAAGGGTTTCTCGAAGTTGTGTTTATTTTCTTAAAAAAAAAAAATTAAAGCTTATCTTGCAAGTGATAGATTGATGGAATTACCTAACCATGTAAACACACCGATAGAAATATGTTTTGCGCTAAATTTACACAATTGTTCTACTTTTTTAATTTTATCCTTTTCATCTTATCTGTTAAATTTATGAATGATGAATGACGTACTGAAAACTCATTGCGCTATTTTAATATAAATATTAAAATGTGTTTTTTAAGTTTTATTTAATTAGTTAAAATGTGAGTCAAAAGTATAATTGAGCGACAAAATTATAAAAGTATAACAAGCAGTTAGATATGACAAACGTTGTTTAACGAAAATGATAAACATATATGATTAGGTGTAACCAAACGTCACTTTCTATTGAGAAATGCCAATAAAATTCAAATTAATTTATTATTTATAAATGAAAAAATTAAATGTATCCAAACGGCACCTTAATTATACAATATTGTTAAGCTTTCAACTTCTCTACCAACAATACTTAAAGATGCATGAAGACTACCAACATTGTTTTCCAGTTGTATATTGTAGATTTATCTTGAGTATAATACGATGATAAGCACATTTTACTTGAGAATTAATTGAAAATTGAAATTACTTTTATTTGTTTTCATGTTGTTAAAGTATCATATATTGCTTGTATATAGGATTTATATGTTTTTACTCCACCTATAAACTTAAACTTTTGTGATGTATCTTTCTAAGATGGTATTAGAACAAGGTTTTACCCCAATTTACTATCCATGTTGGTCAAATTCCTTGCGTCCTTTTGTTTACCATGCGATCTCTCTACGCATAAGTTAAAGCTTTTGAATTGAACCTCCTAACGTATATATCTTTAAATAAATCATCAAAGAAAAGAGAAAATCACTTGACCAATCCTCGACCTATTGTACAAATACAAGTTTAATCTTAAACTTTTCAATTTTGCCAACTTAATCTTAAATCTTTGGATAGAATACCAATGTAGCTTGTTTAGTTAAATTTTCGTTGGAAATCGCTAATGTAAGTCATCGTCGCTATCCTATGTGGCATATCATTGCCACGTTAGCTATTTCTGATAAAAATTGGCCAAAAGAACTACATCGAAAATTCCCACAAAGGTCTAGGATTAAATTGGTAAAACTGAAAAATTTAAAACTAAATTGAAATTTCTACAATAGGTTTACGATTGACTGGATAATTTCCACATAAAGAAAAAAAAGTTATTGGCATCAAACATCGAGTTACGCACTTCACCTTAATTATCAACCATTCTTGACAGCTCTTTTCACGTCCTATGTTGATGCCAAAGACATGGCGGTTAGTAAGATCTTCAAATTTTATTACCAACCAGCCATTAATAACTCCTTAAAAGAGTTGGCCTTGGGCTAGTTCAACACGTAGAGCTAGCATAGACAAACTGAAATAGGACCTACCTACAACGATAGAAATATATTTCATTTCTCATGCACCAACCATAATATTTTTCATTAACCTAAACTCCAACGGGAAGCAATTAATATTACAAGTTCGCTAGCTGTTATCTAATTTACGTAGCTGAATTAATAATAGCACGATTAAAATATAAATACATATAAAATAAGCTTTTATTAAAAACAAGTGGTGGGAAAAGACTAGTTTTTGCATGATTAGAATAATGACACGCGGCAGCCGGTTGCTCGGTCTTCATTTTTTTAATATTTATTTTTTTGTGATTGTGGGGCCATGAGCTTGGTAGGTTGTTAAGATTAATGAATGATTGATTGATTGATTTTTTTGACAAATAGGGCATTGGCCCTTTTCAATAATCTAGCTTATAGTAGGAAATGTGGGCCCCGCGTGGTGCCCACGTTTTGACATATGAAGCCGATGACGTCAGCAATGACGTGGACGGGGGGCCACGTCCTCTCTTTTTCCAAGATTCTTTACTTGCCATGTACAAATACCCCTTTTGCTTGGTCTATCTCTTTATGTATTTTCTTTTTCATGTGTTCCATGAAATTGTCGTTCGGCGTGACACGTGGACATGATGAAATTATTGGATCAAATCAAACACCGTTCAGATAGGCGACATGCGCATCGGTTGTTCCGATCCTGTCGGCAGATTATCATAGCACAAGGTGATGTCTCTCGAGGGCAAATATGTAAAAGAGAATTAATATCGAAGATTTCGCTATTTTCTACTCTAAATTAAGATGATTATGTGTTGCATATTTATTCCCACGATTTATTTTTGTTTACGCTCATTCGATTTGGCAGCTAGAGTTCTATGTTCAAGAAGCTTTTCTTTCCATTGTGGAATTTTAAAAAAAAATTCGATGGATTGAAAACAATAATCTTAGCTTGCGACTAGTTTCATCATCATCTTTGCCATTTTTTTTTAATCATCGCAAGGGACTTGCTCCTTGGCCCAAGTTTAGTGCAACTGGGTATAGTAAAACTCAGCCCAATCCATCATTCTTTCAATGGGCTTGAGCTGCCCCACCTCCTCTTCCCCTTGAAAAACGGAAATTGACCTTAAATAATATCGTGAGGATTGGACATATTCCTTAACTGTACGAGGAGTATGTTTGATCAGGTGTTTGATGAATCGACGTGGAGAATGTGTAATGTGATCCTTAAAATTTTAATTTATATGCAATCTATAAACTTTTAGCCCAATGTACAATTCCGTATTTAAAATTTTAAATTATTTAATATGATTCCTGAACTTTTGGTATATGTTCAATTTAGTTCTCAAACTATGTGAACATATTTAATGTCCTTCAAAGTTCAAGGACCATTTACGTCAATATTTATTTAAAAAAAAATCCAATTTTGGGTTGAATCCTAATTCTATCATGAACTTTCTTTATCTAAAAAAATCATCAACTTTTGCTTTAGTCTTAAATCTGCCCATGCGTCTAAAATCGTCATTAGTTTTCTTAAAATTATCTAGACCAACTAGAAATTCATTATCAAAACATGTGGCTTTATCAACATCATCACATTTGCATGAAACAACATTGAACTCATAATATTATATAGTCTTGAAGAATCTAGTATAATTTTTTAAACACGTGGATAGATTTCAGATTAGAGTGAAAATTAGAAATTATTTTTTAAGATAAAAAAAGTTCGGACAGAATTGAGATTTGACAAAAAGTGGAGGGATTGCAACTTCACCTACAGCATTCGGCCCCTCCTCCATTTGCATGCTTAAAATGGAAGAATGCATACAACAAAAAAAAACAAATTCACCCACACTCATTTTAACAGTATCTGTGGAAAAAGTACGTCAGTCCAAAATTAGGTTAAACCACCAACTTTCTCTTTCCCTGATCTTTTCCATTATTACATGTGGAATTTTGCTCAACCAAATAAAAGTTTAAATTCATTTTATTATTTCGTGAGTATCTGAAGGCGACGGTGCTAGTGCGAAAGAATGTATGGCTTTTTAATTTATTGGTTTTATCATGCTAAATCTTTGGAGTTGCAAAAAAAAGTGATTATAAATAATTAAGCTTTTGCTCTCGATGTGACTCCAAATATCTTTTAGGAATCCACAGATTCTTAGGATCTCTTTCTTATAATCGGTAAGTAGTATACTTTATCTTTGTGTACAAAGATTTAGTTTTGCCTTGTAAGTTAAAACGAAAATGTTCCTTCCTTGCTCTTCAAGAATTTTGACGAAATGCAAGTTTGGAGCTCTGTTAGTGAAATACATGTACTTCACACAAAAAATACCCAATGTTTAGAAATATTGGTTCCCTAGCAAGTACATTATAGTCTGTCCATATCCTGCACTATATAATCTCCATCCCGTTGCTAATAGAAACTTGGAGCTGATGAGGCAAACTAGACATGCTCAAAACCCGACCAAACCTAAACATAACTTCGAGCTCTTTATAGTAATTTGTGAGCTTGAGCAGGGTTTTCAAGCCTGATGCTATTGACAAACAATATGAGAAATTGTACAACACCCTGCTCAAGTGTTCTTGAGATCTATCAATTAGTTAAATCTATCTAATTTCTGGGATAGAACTATTAGCTCTTCTTTGGAAAGGCCAATTGTTGGCAAGATCAAGGTCTATCACTAGCCTTCAACAATAAAAATCAGTGTGTCTGTCAGCTTAAATCATGCAAAACAAATTTATTCTTTTTCTCTTCAAATTTCTATCCAATATTAGACATCTTAAAATAGCAAGATAACATCTTATTCATGAAGATTTTGTGTATCGGAAACTAAAGTCGGAGAATCTTATATTCAGGACGAGAATATAATCGAATGCCAAAAGTAGATTTCGACGTGATAAGACTCGAAAGAAGCATCGCAAATGAACTGAATACTTGCATTTTTAAGAAAAAACGCCTGTGCTGACCCCAATCTATAGATCCGTATCCAAGCAAAAGACTCGAGAGGGTTCATGGACTAAGGGGCTAAGCTACAAGACAGTCACAATATTCCGTTAGGACAATAGCATGTGGATCGATTGTCAAAGGAGGGAAAAGGTCACGGGGAGCATTGTCTTTTTTACGGTGGTGCGCGGTGGGTGACTTGAGAGCATCGGTGCGCTCTCCCTCATGTGGGGCCAAATGGCTCAAAGACAAAAGAGAGAGCATTGTCCGTTAGTCAACAAATGAATAAAGGCAGAGCTTCGTGCATGCTTCATAGGGTAGAGAGAGAGAGAGAGAGAGAGAGAGAGAGAGAGTAGCCCATGTTGGCATCCTATGTCTTTCGTTCCATCACTTTCCGAGGCTGCCCTTCTTAACTCCCGTCTGTTCATCTCCCTCATGCCCACCACCTACAGCTTTTGATAGCTTGCTCTTGTTGACATTTAATGGCGGCAGAGACAATTAAGCATTCCGGCTGCATCGGTCCATCTCTCTTGCCTCATGGATTTAGCCTTTCTGATTCATGCTGAATTTGTAATATTAGGTGGCCGTGGAAGTAGTTTCTGCGTGCGCCGGAATGTGATTGGGGACAAAAATTGCACAGAACAATCACAGCTGTAGATCTTTTTGAGAATCACATGAGATTCATAGGTATTCAACATGATAGAGGATTGTAATTGACCTGGTCTGATGTGAGTATGAATCGAGACAAGTCTAGTCCTTGTAATGAGGCCTCATTGATGGATTTGAATGCTTATTGTTTCTCGTGAATAAGACTTAGATGGGTTCTACTGCCTCTTAACATGATGAGATCATGCAAAAGTTATTCCTTTTGATTTGGTTATGCTCGAGATCTTCGTGAAGTTTAAGGAGTCCATCTTATGTTATTTAAGATCAATCTTGTTGGTGCTCCTCACTCGCAGGACAAATTTGATTCTTAAGTTTGCATAATATATATGAAAATAGTTACCGCATCATAAATTACATGCACTTTTTTCTAAAAGTATCCTTATGTGATGATACTTTTTGACATCATTTATCAATTGTTGTGCTGCTGAAAGTATGGCACCATGTGTCATGCCTAGGTAATAAGTTAAAAAGAACAAGCCTCATTACTTGGACTTGTCTATTGAAAAAGAAAACACCAAATTACATAAATTATTTTTTTTTGCACGAACTAGAAAAAAGGGTACTACTCATCAAGGCCAAACTATAGTAGTAGACTCTCAGCCTTCTAGTGGGGGATATCCAGGACACAGCAGGACAAATTTATGAATTTAGACTCAGAAGAAATTTGTTTCCATTCGAAGTGATTTCAGCACATTTTCTTCATTGAAGGGGGGAACTTTCCCGCTCTCTCTTGTTTCTGCAATCACGGAAAAAACTACTTTCTAGCAACAAATTAAGGATCTGGCCCTCAAAAAGAAAAAGATACTTGAGCTGAAAAACGAAAAGAGTCATACTCTCCACAGAGAGAGAGAGAGAGAGAGAGAGAGAGAGAGATGGGCTCGTGGGCTGTTCTTTTAGATTATTTTATTCTATGTAACATGTAGAAGATGACATAGTCTTCTACATGATGATGATGTGCGAGTAGAGGCTTCTTCAAGACAGTCACAGGTTGTGCTCAGACACCATCTTGTCCTCAGGTAGATTTTCTTTTGCCAGATTCTTTGCTCACTGACCGACCCAACAACCTTCTCTTTCCCATTTCCCTCCTCGGGGAAAGAACAAATCCAATGGCAGCAGCTTCCAAGTGGTTCTTGCCTTGTGTGCTACTGCTGCTACTGTGTGCTACTCTATCACTGACTCACTGCAGCAGTGTCACTTATGATCGCAAGGCTCTCATCATCAATGGCCAGAGGAGGATCCTTTTCTCTGGCTCCATTCATTACCCCAGAAGCACCCCTCAGGTTTGTACATTTTCTTTCCCTTTTTTCCCCATTTTTTTCACTCATTTTTTATTTTATTTCTCTTACAGCTCAGTTGATAATTTTATAAATGTCTGGTGTTTTGTGAAAATTTCTTGAACATTATGTTCATGCAATGCAGATGTGGGAAGGTCTTGTGCAGAAGGCGAAAGAGGGTGGTTTGGATGTTGTCGACACCTATGTGTTTTGGAATGGTCATGAGCCTTCTCCTGGCAATGTACTTCTTTGTTTACTCGCATATGCTCTCATCTTAATCTGGGTTTACACATGCTCGTCATTTGCTTCGATTCATTCGTGCTAAGGAATATTTATGTGCTGAATTTTATAGTATAATTTCGAGGGGCGATACGATTTGGTTCGGTTCGTAAAGACTGTTCAGAAAGCTGGCTTATACGTCCATCTCCGCATTGGGCCTTATGTTTGTGCAGAGTGGAATTTCGGGTGACAGCCACAGTTTCTTCTTCCTTTGTGCAGATTTCGCGCTTGTTCGATGTAAATTGTAATGTGTTTCCTATGACTTTTCAGGGGATTACCTGTGTGGTTGAAGTTTGTTCGGGGCATTAGCTTCAGAACAGATAATGAGCCCTTCAAGGTACACTCAATGGATGCGTCATGCGTGCGCGTGGAGAGAGTGAAAGAGATGCTTCTCAAATTAGTTTAATCAGAGGATTTGGCAGACTTTTGTAATGCTTGATTGCTTTCTTACATGTTGCAGTCGGCAATGCAAAAATTCACTCAAAAGATTGTCCAGATGATGAAGAGTGAGAACCTGTTCCACTCTCAAGGAGGCCCCATCATCCTATCTCAGGTGCTACCTCGTCATCGGACGACACAAAATACTTTTGAACCTAAAATCTCTTTTTCAAGCTTCTGAATCACCCTCTTGATGCTTGTTGATAAGAATTTTGCCATAGCAGAACAGATAGACATTTGTTCATCCTCATCAATGGGAAATTTCTTGCATTATACAGTGTACTAGTCTCATTTCTGCAATGGCTTATGTAGTTTATCCCTTTATCTGATTTGGCCGATCTTCTTGGTGATCATGTCCTCCATAACAGATTGAGAATGAGTATGAGCCAGAACGCAAGGCTTTCGGAGCTGCCGGCAATGCCTACATGAATTGGGCTGCGAAAATGGCCGTAGGAATGGGCACTGGAGTGCCGTGGGTGATGTGCAAGGAAGATGATGCTCCTGACTCGGTGGTAAACCCATGTCACCTTTGTTTAGTAACAGGCGAGACGTCTTGTCGGCCGCTAATTAATTGGTTTTCTGTCTCCTGCAAAACTTTATGTGGCAGATAAACACATGCAATGGCTTTTACTGTGATTACTTCTCTCCCAACAGACCATATAAACCGACATTATGGACTGAGGCTTGGAGTGGATGGTAATTTCTCGAGTACCTGAATCTCTGAAACTGTCTGATGTTCAAGCATGTTGTAGAGTAGACAGAGCTGAAATTTCCCCTTAAACTGTGCAGGTTTACAGATTTTGGCAGCCCGGTTTATCAGAGGCCGGTCGAGGATTTGGCATTTGCAGTTGCTCGTTTCGTCCAGAAGGGCGGCTCCCTCGTTAATTACTACATGGTCAGTGATATTGACGTTCCTGCCACACTGTTATCGATTTCGGCTCCTCCTAGTGACTTCCCAGAAAAGCAGTTGTGCTTTTACCAATTTCGGCATTCTGTTTTTATGCTCAATTCAGTGCTGATAAAGCACAGACATACTTGTTTGGCAGTACCATGGAGGAACCAATTTTGGCAGAACCTCTGGAGGCCCCTTCATTACCACGAGCTACGACTACGATGCTCCGATTGATGAATATGGTAAGAGTAGACTAAAGCAGATGCACGATCCAGTCTGCTTTTACTTTTCCTGCACAAAGTATTGGGCTATAAAAGTCGTTCCCCAGTTCCATTCATTTGTTTTATTGGCTATTGTTGATTTCTCATGATGCGGTAATTGATTGCTAGGACTGATTAGGCAACCTAAGTATGGTCATTTGAAGGAACTACATGATGCCATTAAGAGATGTGAGAGAGCCATTCTAAATGCCGACCCGGTCGTGCAGTCCCTCGGGAACTATGAGCAGGTACACAACCATCTTTGAGCGAATGGTCTGCAAACACTGAAAAACCAGTTATACTAGTTGACATCTTATGATTGAAGATCAAAGGAACCATCTTTTATGAAACAATTTGGCACTTCTGGGGGCAGGCACATGTTTTTTCATCTAAATCGGGAGGCTGTGCGGCATTTCTTGCGAACTATCACACAAAATCAGATGCAAAGGTGACATTCAGGGGAAGGCACTACGACTTGCCGCCCTGGTCCATCAGCATCCTCCCCAACTGTGTCGATGTCGTCTTCAACACGGCTAAAGTAAGTAGAGAGGTAGTGGTTTGACTTGCACTGTCAAAGGGAAAACACTTGAATCTAACCTAATCCGCAACAAAAGACACTCAACCTGCAGAGAATGCAGATGACAGTCGTTTCTTAACTAGAATGAGGCAATTGATCCTACAAAATTTTGTGGATGGAGTATATGCAGACGTGTATATTGTCATGTACGGCAGTGAAATTCAGTTAAGCTTTAATATTCATATTCTCTATGCACATGTTTTTCTGAACATGTACTGAGTTTGTAAAGTATCGAGTGTCGATTGTTATGGTTTTGAGTCTTGCAACTCATAATGCGATCTCAACAATGAGCACAACTATTATCGAAAGGCAGAACTAAAAGGCCAAACTCACAAAGAGACGTAAACTTCCTGTCACACCTCGTAGTTTAGTGCACCTGTCAAAACTGATTAGCACTCGGCATCCAAAATATACAGGTTCAGCTTCAAACAACTCAAGTGCAAATGGTGTCCACTAGAGCAGTACTCCACTCTTGGGAGACTTTCAATGAGGAAGTCCATTCCCTCGATGAAGAGTCCACCATCACGGCGACTGGTCTCCTTGAGCAGCTGAACATAACAAGAGATGCAAGCGACTACCTCTGGTACTCAACTAGGTGAGATCAACTTACTATGCTGCTCGAAAATGATGATGGAAGAAACATGAATTCAAAAGATTGCTTTCATCTTCCTGTGAACATTGTGCTTGTTTCTCGTGTTGGCTCCAGCGTCCATATTAGTCCGTCCGAATCAATCCTAAGAGGAGGGAAACGCCCAGTTCTGAAAGTTCAGTCCATGGGCCATGCCACGCACGTTTTCATCAATGGACATCTTTCAGGTGCATTTTCTTGTCTGATTTCTTGTTTGCTCATGAGTATGAAAATAGAATGGATGAAATGAACTTTGCTGCCATACTTACTGATACACGTTCGGCCTGTGATGTAGGTTCTGCATTCGGCTCTAGAGAAAAGAGGACATCTGATTTTGCAGTGGAAATCGACTTGCGAGGCGGGACCAACCAAATTTCACTTCTCAGCGCCACTGTTGGATTACAAGTTGGTCTCAGAAAACTTCACTTTAGAATTTTGTCTGATAGTAGAAGCTTTCTGAATGTGCACCTATCCTAAATCGCAATGTCGCATTTTGCATTGCCCTGGATTCTAGAACATCGGCTCTCATTTCGAGACATGGAGCACTGGCATCTTAGGACCAGTGACGCTGGAAGGGCTTGATCAAGGGAACAAGGACTTGTCATGGCAAAAGTGGTCGTACAAGGTACAAACATATTGACTTCTCTTCTAGTTGTAATTAGTTGTCGACGAGAACTTGGTAAAACTCCACCGCGCAAATGCTTCTGCAGATCGGGCTTAAAGGAGAATCGATGACCCTGTATTCTCCGAGTTCCATTCAGTCAGTTGATTGGACAAGAGAGTCTTTAGTCTCGGCAAAACAGCAACCTCTTACTTGGTATAAGGTACAAGTTACACTATTTCATTGCGTTAACAATCGAGATACCATTAACGTTCTTGGCGCTAATGAATGACAGAGGAGGTGCATGACAGTATGTATATCAGAAGAAAGAAGCTACCTATGAATGTGTCATAATACTGAAGTCCAAATTCAATCTCCATTTCTGAAGCATATCTTTCATTTCTAGTTCTTATTTTTTCATTTTTCCCGCCTCAGATGCATTCCATAGAACATCTCGCGTTCTTCTAAACTCAAAATTCATATCATTTGCAACAGAATGTCATGTAAAATTGTATGTTTTGTTTCCTTTAAATCAACCAGGATAGAGAATTTCTTCTTGCTTTAAGATGGACCGACAGTAATGTGCTCGATTCTTAGGCCATGCATCGCGTAGTCTCGAGAAAACAGACTTTTCCTTCCTTTTCACTCATGCAATGCAAAGCCAATATGCTAAGCAGTAAAGAAAATTCAGTCAGTTGTTGAGAACATTTGCCATTTAATATTCTGCTTGAACCCGCAGGCCTATTTCGATGCACCAGGAGGAGATGAACCTCTGGCTCTCGACATGGGAAGTATGGGCAAAGGTCACGTTTGGGTCAATGGGCATAGCCTCGGAAGATATTGGAGCGTTCGCACCAAAGGAGATTGCAGCGGATGCAGTTACTCCGGCACGTTTCGGCCGGTGAAGTGCCAATTCCGATGTGGACACCCCACTCAACAATGGTAAAAACATCCATACGAAACCATAAAAATCAACTGATGAGAGGTCGGTGAACTGAACATTAGGACTTCGATCATCTAACTGCTACTTGTGTTTTCCAGGTACCACGTTCCGCGGTCCTGGTTAAGACCAGCCAAAATTTGCTGGTGGTTTTCGAGGAAATCAGTGGGGATGCTTCGAGGATCGCTCTTGTCAAAAGAGTGGTGACTGGTCAACGATAATCGAACCAAGTCGCGCTACAGTATACAAGTTCTCAGTATATTTTTTGTTCGAAACTAATTACAGAAGTTGTTATATGATTAGCACAGACACCGAATCGCCTCGTTTTACAGCATTTATGGGTGTGAATCAACATCCTGAAGCCATTCAAAATAGTTCACAAGGAAACTGTCCATGCTCATTTTTGAGTCCTGTACTGTTTTAGTAGATGAGATGGCCTATCAGGCTTCACCCCAGAAACTGTATGTAGTCTAGAGCGAGTATGATATAAACCCCAGTGATTAAAGTGCGAGCGAAAAGATGACCCGCATTCTATTAAAGAACGGAAATAATGATCTTGGAAGTCAGGCGATCTGTTGCCAGGAAGAATTACTGCATATGAATGATCAAGATCATGCTACAGCAATGACGGAACGCTCCTATGGATCGTACCTATGCTCTGCGCGCATCTTTTCAAGAGACGATGGATAATCTTTCCAAGCATGCTGCAGTGTTACTAGGAGTCCCGAGTAGTTGGTGGACCGACGAACTGCAACGGGGCCATCAGCAACATTAAGGGCATGGCTTCCGAGACTGGCTGCCAAGTTTGCTCGGACTACTGGCCACAGATACCTCACCAGTGGCAGCTTTTCAGCTTCTTGCGACAGTCTTAGCCATCACCTGAGCCTTTTATTTTAGGAGTGGAAGGTCAATTAATATGAAAATGGAACTGTCACATTTTACACTGGTATTCACGAAGGAACTTTATAAACTATCATGTAATTCTTTAATGCAGAAATTAAAGATCATGGGATCTTTGATCTTTTATGATTTTTCTACAACAAGAAGGATAAAAACATTAGTGATAGCATTGAAAATGATTGTTGTAGAAAACATAAGGAACAAAGAAACCGATTTCTCTCACTTAACTTACACTTTTCCTTAACATATTTTATCTGATGAAGGATGGAACACAACGTTTATTCTTTGTTTAGGATGGAGAGAGGACCAAACTCTATTAATACATGTTATCAATAGGTACTTTCCATCAAAACACATTTTTATTTTGTAAGAATCGCACTTTTTTAGAAGAACGATAATTTCTCCATAGAATATACATTTTCATCATTTTCATAGGAGCTGCAACCTTTCATAACCAAAACGTTTTTAGCACTTAAATAATTATTAAACATTAATTAATAACACTATGTGGACCATAATTATTCTTACAAACTTGTCATAGAATTTTGCTCAATCACACCATAACATCACCATCCCAACACTCAATCAAAATTTATTTATACGTGAATACGGTAGAAAACTATAATGCATGACAACACAATCACCTCGCAGTTGCGCAAACAGTGTTCTATATATTGCTTGTTCACAAAAGGCGCTCTATGTGTCATCTCATTATACAATTTCATGTATTGATTAATAATAGAACTGCTATGGTCTGAGTTTTTTTTCACTTTTAGCGGCCTCTTCTTTGTCCTGACAACCTGCCAAGTCTTCTAAGGTGGGCGGAAGACTCTATCCTACTTTTCAAATTGGCGTCGAGTCAACTTGTACGCCAGACATGTATCAGAGGGCCAAGAGAGAAGACATACCATCAATGCTTATATCTTAAGGTTATCCAACATTAGTTATGGAAGGGGCAAATGGTCACATATGATCAATTTAAAAGTACGAGAGAAAATCTCACCTTTTAAGTTAGCATTTGGGGTTAGAGAGGCCTAAGACCACCCAACACTAATATCAAAGCTTAAGTTGTCAACAAGTCTGAACATAATAGTCACATTATATTTATCCTAGTTTACCCTTAAACTAGAGGTGCGCCCAGCAGAAGATTTCACTATAATTACTACATTACACCTTTCTATTTCATCCATCAATTACAAGAGAGAGAGATTATATATACCTAGTAGCTATTCGTGAGTTAAATTGCCATTAAAATATGGGTTCAAAATATGAAAACACTCTAATGGTTGCCTTGATGCCTTCGTGTTGACGAGGAATATGAATCACACCCCAATAATTAGTACATAATAAATGTAAGAATATACTCAATATTATAAATATTTGTCAACGTTATAAAAATATTAATATATTCAAAAAATATTAACAATTATAAAATTTGTTAACATTAGCGTCAATTGTACTATGTAGGACAATTGGTGTCTACATTGGCAATTTTTTATCAAAATTATCTAGATGAACAATATTGACAAATCATCAAGATCTTTAAGACTCAAATAGTACAATTGGTGTCTATGTCGGCAATAATTTTACGATTTGTATTGATACTTTTCCCTAAGAAAGCATATTTAGTTCTTGGGTAATTTCTCAGTTAAACTTAAGATCACAAGAAAATGTGCAAACTCTCTTGAAACCAAATTTAGAGTTATCATTTTATTTCAAGCTCTCTGATCATCGACGGTCTTTAAATAAATCGTCTCAATTTTTTTTCCAGTATATCCCGTACGTACCTGATGTATCTATATTTTATTATGGGATGAGGATATTTTGGAAGTCAAAAAACACATGCTCCGGACTGGGCTTGCTTCTGTCCCCATCGTGCCTTAAGCTTTGGTTTTGCACCCGTTTGAAAAAAGGAGGAGGAGAGGAAAATACAATATGGTAAAGCACTGAGAGCATATGATCGAAGCATCTATTGGTAGAACAGAAGGTCCAACCATTAAAAGGTCATCCTTCTTTATTAAAAATAGCAATGTCCGAATGTCATACTTGTACAAAGTCGCATTCTCTAGAACAACATGATGATTCCAAGGTTCAAACGCGTTGGCCTCTCAAATCAATTCCAGTTTCCTGGAAATTGAGTCTCATATCCACTCGTCTCGTGTCCCAACCACCACCGTATATATACCTCAGCATATCCCAGGACTTCTCAACATTCTCAGCCTTCTCAATCCTCACATCTTCAATTCCTCCAGAGAGCAAAAACTCAAAGATCACAAACCAGCTCCCCACAAGACCATCTACCAATGGCAGAGAAGAACCAGAACCAATACCACCCGCCCGAATCAAACGGCTATCACCGCAACGATCAAGAATCGCTTCATACCATGGAGGATGAGGAGGCCAAGCGCAAGAAGAAGATGAAGTGGACGATCGGCATCGTCGCCTTCGTCATCTTTCAGGTAGTCCAAGCTCTCTTCTTCATCCTAGTCATCATGAAGTTCAAGTCCCCCAAGTTCAGGGTTGGCGAGTTTGACGTCCAAACCTTGAATGTTGGGACTCAAGCCTCACCCTCATTCGACTTGAGCTTCGTCGCTCCGATTCGGGTTAAGAACACCAACTGGGGTCCCTTCAAATACGATGCTTCTACTGTTAGCTTCACCTATGGAGGCATCGAAGTGGGACAAGCAATCATTCCCAAGAGCAAGGCCAACTTCAAGTCCACTAAGAAGATCGACGTAAACATGACTCTGAGCTCTGCTAATTTGCCCACCGATATTAAGTCGAATCTCGGGAATGAATTGAGCTCTGAAGTCATTACGTTGACCAGCCAAGGCGAGCTTAAAGGAAAGATTACTGTCATGTTCATGTTCAAGAAGAAGAAGGCATCGCAAATGAATTGCACCATGGCAATCAACACAGCTACAAAGGCAATCCAATCCTTGTCGTGTAAATGAGGATGTTTGAGTGTAATTTTCAGTGATCTATAGTTCGTGAGCTTGCTCACTATTTTCTTTCCACGAGTTTTCCTGCGGCTTAAATAAAGAAATTTATATATTTCTATCTTTTTATTAATGGGGGTCATTCATCTGTAAATTATTTACTCGTTATCTATTCATGTCATATTATGGACCCACGTTATAAGATTTTTTTTTTAATCTTTTTCCTTGTGGAGAATAGTGTCTTCATCATGAGGATGACTTGCGGCTGACAAAAGAAAATCATGAGCATGACTGGTGTTCTGTATTCCTTTCATTTGGCTTGCCATGGTGTAGAATTAGCACTGACATTAGGGGCGGAAAATGAGCGTCGGTCGAAGCTTGCCGAAGGGTGACTACCTGGAACAAAGTCATTCGCGAATCTGGCTTGCAAACGAGGGAATTCTTTCTCATACCAAGAGAGACTTACCTTACCAGTCTCAGCTTGAAGCCGGCGACTTTCTTTCCTTGTACTGAAACTCCATAGCAGCTGCATATTAGCAGATGGAGTTCTATTAGAGGGAAGCAGAAGGCAAAAGAAGATATAGTTAGCCACCTTACAAAATTCAAAAAGACGAAGGAAGGAAACGAAACCAAAAAAAAGGAAAAAGAAAAAGGGATTTCCGTTGCCGGGACTTGAACCCGGGTCTCTCGGGTGAGAGCCGAGTATCCTAACCAACTAGACTACAACGGATTTGCAATTACGTGCCTCTTTTAAAATTATATATTTTAATTAATTTTCGATACCCTCGCCTTAATACTCATAAGAAAAATTACACGAATAATCATAAAACTTTGACCAAATGTACAATATAATCTCTGAACTTTTAATTTGTTTAGTATGGTCCATAAAATTTAGCTCGATGTGCAATAACGTTCAATCGAACTTTTAGTGCATATTCAAGCTAGTTTTTAAACTATATAAAAATGTTCACCGTTATTCCTAAATTTAAATTAATAAACGGATCACATAGAATATTTTCATATATTCTAAGGATTAAACATATGCCAAAATTTTAGTGACCATATTAAATAAATTAATTATTTAGAGATGACATTGCATAATGGGCTAAAATTCAATGACCAAATTGACCAAATTAAAGATTGATAAACCACATTGTACATTAAGTCAAAGCCCATGGATCATTTGTATCATTATCCCATCCTTATATGCATGCATTGCAGTTTTTCTAAAATGAATAAATGCGATGACATGAATGAGTGATTGATGGCCTTAGATGATTTTCAACCGTGGTGCCAACCTATACAATGATGGGAAACATCATGTCACAATTCCCGCCGAGTGTGATCCATCATGCCGATCCCATCGAGCCATTGCACTCTATGTTAGATCGTATGGAAGCTTTAAATGTTAGATTGCCCATGCACCAACTCGCATTTGTGACTCCTCATTAAGACCAAGTTATCTAAAAATGAATCTCTCGTCTTATCCTTCATTAGAGTAGATTTCTCGTTTCTGCTACATTCATTTCTATCTCCTTGCCATAGAACATTGCTACCATCAATCGTACAGAATTTTCTTAAGTAGCATTTGGCGAATGTCCGAAAGACCAGATACATCTCCACTTCATGTTTTTTCTGTGTGCACTCCATTGGTGAGATCCCTTTTGAATTACCCGTCCTTTGGCGACACCATATCCAAGATAGCGAAAACAATTTACTTCTCAATCTTGAATTCACGCCAACATGCCATTTGAACGATTCATCTACCGAACATTATTATAAAGGGCACCAAACCAAACGAAAAAGGAAAAAAACCAAAGAGAATAGAGCACTTGTGGTGTGCATTTTTTCCATCTTCCAGACATATATCTGAGATAATCTTCATTGATAAATGAAGTATTTTCTCACAAGCTGCGTAGAGGAAAAAGTGTAAAGCAAGTTCTTAGTGACATTGGGGAAAAAAAGTTAAAAAACTCCAGTTAATCAGTGGTTCTCAGTTACATTGAGGACAAAAGAAGGAAGTGAATCACTGATGCAAGTTCATAAAGTGCAAAAGTTTCAACTCTTCGATATCATATATCAAGAAATTTGCTCCCAAAAAAACCTTTTCGCTTGCCTTTATAAAATGTAAATGGGGAAAGGAAAATGTTACAGCACCTAGTCCTTCGATTCCCCCCTTAAAACAAAAATGTACATACAGTTTCCTTAAAACTTTCTGATGGCACTCAATCTTTCTCCCAAAAATGAAGAGAGAGAGAGAGGGGTATGAACAATCAGCTCCATTGACACCGTCAACTTTAGAGCACTCTGTAAGAAGTGGCCTTTTTGTTTAACATCGTTGAATTCCTCAAACATGGTCTCCTGTCTCCTTGGGCACGAGCTTACATGTTCTCGTGCTTCATAACCATCCTGTGTACAGATTTCTTAACTTGTTTTGGCTCTCTTCCACACAATAACTGTGCCATACAAATCAGACGACGCCAATAAGTTTTCACCATGGTTCCAAGCAACACTTACAACTGGGAACCGATGGCCCTGTAATGCAATCAACTTTAGATTCGATTTTTGATGACAACAAATACAAAAGCTCTGATAAAGTCCCAAGCAATGAAGGCAGACCTGTAGCTTGTTTACACAGGTATGCCTTGGCCGAGTCAGGTCATAAAAGTAGACATTTGAATCCTCGCTTCCAGCAACTTCACATAACAGAAGATGTGCTCTGTTAGTTACAACAAACAATTAATTGTCCTCAACTTCATGCAAAAGAAATGATTTTAGTGGAGTTTCAGGTGACCACTGCCATCAATTAGAACCTTTTAGATTATTACTCCTTCTACAACTTGAGTTTGCATTCACACACATGTACGAAATATGAATAAGAATATATTGTGAAAGTATGTCAGCCTTCATATGGCTGCATTCTCAAGTTTTAACAATTAGGTCTAATGCTTTACTACGCCATGCCATTTAACAATAACTTGCAATAATACTAAATATGTCTGACCATACATATGCATCTTTCGGTACAGATATCCACTCTTATGGCCAAAACAAAGCGAAGTCATTCACCCAGCTAAACAGGCACAAAAGATGAATGAATCTAGGTGGCATCCGAGAACGTTCATTTTCTAAACAGGAGAAATTATAGTTATCTAAGCATTTAACTGACCTATGGTAAAAGAATGAAAACAAAATAATCAGCTAATTAGGTATACTTAATCCTTATGCATGTCTTGATGTATGTTTCATCTCAAAATCAGAAATACCTACGACTATAATGCCCCCAGACATACTAAAGAAAAAATCCACAGAGAGAGAGAGAGAGAGACCTATAAATTCCCCTTTCTCAAGGGAAAGAAGAGGGCAGAATGAAACCCTAATAGTATGAACTCGTGGACTTAATTTGAGTGAGCAACGAAGGGTCAGATAACCTTGTATTTCCAAAGCTACACTGCAATGACAGCAAATCAATTGTATCGACTCATTAGGATTTACAAAAATAACACTAGAACAAAGGATGTGTTCTGCCCCCAATACCTGAAGAAAGACAAACTTCCATCTTGGGTACAAGTTAGCAACACAGGACCACGGGCCAGCAAAGAGAAACTACGGTATTGCACAGTAGTTACAGGAGACCTGCGTTTGCTGCTAGTTCTATCACGATGACTGCGTGACAGTGCACCCGTGTGGGAGTTCATGCTGACAGAGTATACAGATCCCTGCACATAAGAGCACAATGCAACTAGCATTTGACAAGCAGAAGAGCAGGATCATAAAAAAAAAAAATTCCATCAGAGTGATTTACAGAAGCATACTTGAGCATCCCCACAGAATATCAGCTGACCAGTATGATCGTGATCCATAGATGTGACTTCACTATCAAATGCCGTCTTACTTATTATCCGCCCAGTGCTAAAATTGAACACCTGGTTTGCCATCAAAGGAATTTCACATATAAGAGAGATTGCTGGAATATATATTCAAATAGCTCAATATGAAGATGAGCAATTGATATAGTAACAAACAGGTCCTCACTCGAAAAACCAAGATTAACCTGAGTGCTTCTAAGACAATCCATCAACAATAATATTTTACACAGATCTTTTGAGGAGCACTTTCTGTACACTTCCACAAAGTCATCCTCTGGCCATGAAACAAGATCACATAACTGAGCTATCCCCATCCTTTAATCATTCACATGCCTAAGTACACAAAATGCTGATGTGATGTCTTATAAAATCTGGCAACTACCAGCCAATTTAATGACTCAGGTAGGTTCTGCAATGGATGTCAGTTGCAGTAAATATGGTCACCATAATCACTGAATATGCCTATATCAGTGTTCAAAAATTTTTGGAAGCCAACACAACTAAAAAGTTGGTAAAAAATGCTAACACTCAGAACTACATAAAAATGCACTATGATTGTATCTAGTCAGAACTATCTAAAGGAAACAATGAAACAAAAATTCAAAGCAAACAATTCAAGCATAGGAGAAGCAAACAAAATAATACGCTGAAAATTAGGGTACCCAGTAATTACAGTTATCTCTTTGTTTGCATTGCCAACTGAAAGGAAGTTGTTATTTACCTGCATCAATAATCAAGAGTACAAGGTAAATCACTTTAATAGTATGTTTTAATCAAACAGCCTATTAGTAAAAAAAATAAAAAATGTAAGATTGAAGCCTTTGATTGGCTGAGAAAAGAATTCATTTGACATAGTAAGTTCAACATCTAGTAGAATGAACTCATAGAGAAACCTTTTCTAGTTTAAAATATATGTACAGGTGTACTTACAGGGTGAAACTGGATGCACAGCTGTGATGATACTCCATATATCACTCTTATGCAAATTCCTTTGGATATCTCCCAGACTCTTACTGTTTTATCCATTGAAGATGATGCAATGTACTGGTTATTGGAGGAGAAATCAAAGTCTGCAATGAACAAAGAGTATCAGAAAGTTTATGAAGATAGGAGGGCCATAAACTGCATGAAAAGATCCACAAAAATAACTTCAAACAAGGAACAATTCTTTATTACCTTGTGGTATTTCACTCTATATATGGCCTATGCATCCACACGGCAATCCATACCAAACAAACCTTTTACTTCCTCACTATTACTTTTGTGCTACTTAACAAATATATAGGTACAATTTGCAAAGTGTATGTCACATCAATCATGATCAAGCTATGACAAGATTCAAAACTAACTGAACAACTAGCCGCATTCAAACTTATGCTAGAAAATATTAGAAATTACTACTAACTAGCCACAACTCCACTCTGCTTACAAGGCAAAGAAGTATATGGCATGATATTTAAGCTTGGTGTCAATCAAGAAGAAAATATACGTAATGGATTTCTGTAACTAACTTCTAGGATGAGTGAATTCCACAGGCAGTCACTTTAGCATTGTTCTTTGGGTGTCTTCACATAGGTCAATGTTCTTCACGTGTCTACCTAGGTGCCATGATGATAGGATATGTCCAACTGATTTTTCTGAGCAAGCATCATAATGACTCTAATAACAGGATGCATGAAAAGAAGATCCACATAGACAACCACCATACAGTCATTTGCTTATATCTGCAGAATCTATGAGGAAGGCTGGAGACACACATTAGCTTCCACGTGAATTTAAAAGGAAAAGACACACGTAAGATAAATAAATGACATGTTTAGAGAAATTAAGTTTCAAAGTCGATTTTTCATTTCCTCCTTGAATTTCACATGATTAAACAATAATCAAGCTTCTAGAACGTTATTCCACTGATTAGCAAGTATGCTAGTCAAAGATTGAATACCATCATGGCTCCTCAAAAGTGGATTTCGGAGAACCAAATTATAATAAGGAAATACATATTTTCACATAAATAAAGAATTTTAAGGCGTGAGTCAGTGCTTTGGCATATAAGTGTCCTAAAAAACTTAATAACTACATTTCCAGCACGAATTCTATTCTGTAGAGTCAGCATATGTGAAAAGAATGTCTTTTTACTGACCAATAATGACATGGGAAAGGGATGCCTTGCTAAAAAATGCACATAACCAGGCAGAAAGAAAAGAATGGAGCTGATACCAGTTAAGCCAACCTGTGACTTCTTTCGAATGCCCAGCCAATTGCTTAATGACTGAAGGTGGCTCTGAGACAGTGCATACTGTCAAGGTCCCATCAGCTGCCCCATATGCAAGCAGATTGGAACTTGCATGCCCAAACTTCAGAACAGTCACTGCAAAAGATAAGTGATTACACTCCATCCTCAACCAAGGAAAGCAGTAGTCTAGACTATCTGAAGGATTACCAGAAGCTCTGCTTTGATCAAAGATGCAATGCATTCCCACGAACGAGTACGCAGGTTCAGCCACCTGACGACGTGGCCGATCACCATCGCTTGCGCTGGAGCTGAAACTTGTCCTGTGACTAGAAGCTACATTGCCACTCCGCAGATCCTGTAATCACAGTCCAGATCATGCAATTATCCATACAGATCAAACATCCCCTTTTCCAATGACAACATTAAAACCTTGTATTTGTGAGACTACGGTTTTAGTTCTGTCCAATCATTACCGATAAGTACCAGGTAAAATCCCACTCCATGGTGTGCTATATATGCAGACAAACTACATTTGGCTATTCTACACAACAACATTTATACTTCGAACTGAAGACAAGACTTTGAAGATAAAATGATTACCCTGCTCGAACTCCAGCTCTCCGCTTCATACACGAGGGACAGCGGATGTGGAGAAGAAACCCACCGCCCGCTGATGCATTAACCAGCAAAATTACCCTGATGTCAGAATAATGTGCAAACATAAACTCGAAAAAATAGCACTAACGCACACGCCTAAAGCACAACTACAGCTCCCGCTAACCCAGCAACATAAGAAGCGAAATCAAAAAGCGGATGAACCCCATCGAGAAAAGCTAACTGAAACTTCAAATTCGAGAAGAGAAACGACAAGCTCCAAATCCGGCAAAGCGATCGGCGACCTGTTCCCGGGAGTGCTCAGGCTCGGCGTCTGCAAATTCTCCCAGTTCCTCGGCCTCCGGATGTAATTCCGGTACGCAACGTAACCTTTCCCGTTGCATCTCCATTCCTTCAAACAAACAAAACAATCCGCCGAATGAAACTCGCGTACACATTCCCGCCGAATTCACAGAGACAGAGAGACAGAGACGGAGTCGTACTCTTCGGCGAAGAGAGCCGGCGAGCGCCTTGCGGTGGAGGAGAAGGCGGCGGATGCCGACGTAGCTGGGATCGCCATCGGCGGTCCAAGGCTGGAGCAGGCAGCCGAACAGGTCCGGATCGGCACTGCTCTCCTCCTTCTTTCCGTCGCCCCGCTCCGTCCGTCCGGTCGAATTGCTGGTTCCGGCCTCGATCTCCGCCATCGTCGTGCTTTCTTCCGGCCACGATCGCGCGAGGCGAGATCGATCCATCGACGAGCCACCACGACGACGACCGAGTTCGCCGAGTCACCACCTGTTCAAGTTCGAGCTGTTGCGCGAATGCGATGTCGTTTCTGGTTCGAACGTGATTTATGTGATGATTCGGGCTTTAAATTAGAATGATTAGTAATAACAATACTCATTAAATTAACTATTAAGAGTAATATTAATATTAATTTATGAAAATATTTAGAAAATCGCATTTACTGGGGAGCAACTGATATTATGCTAACTTTTTACATTTTGAAAACTTTTACCATAAAAAATTAGGATAAGTATATTATAAGTCCTAAAACTTTCAAAAAATTCAATAAAATTCTAAAACTTATCACAAAAATGTAATTAAGTCATAAAATTTTCGAAAATGTAATCAAGTCCTAAAACTTATCAAATTGATTACATCAAATACTTCCATTAATTTCATGTTTGAAAATTACTTGATAATATTAATGAGTTTTAAAATTTGATTGCACTTTTTAAAAGTCTTAAGGCTTAAATGCATTTTTTAAAAATTTAAAAATCAATTGTACTTTTATTATAAGTTTTAGGATTTCCATTGCCCTTATCCTTAGAAAATTATTATGCTTTATCAACAACATAATTACTATTGCATCGACTACTTTAGCTATTATTTAATGTTTTACTTGTTAATCGTCATATAATGTGTGATTAAATTCAAGATAAGTATAATTGGTGTTATCATTACATATTTATTATAAATAAATTTAATTTGTAATTACAAATATTTTATTGGACTCACTCTTTTTTGCACTTGAATATGGTTGAAAATACTCTTAGCATTTTGAATAGACGACCTTATTGTTTGTGGGTCTCACTTTAGCATGCCAACGAACAAGAATTTTCAATTGCGAAGACTAGGATCAAATACAGAGCCAACTCTTAATTTAAGCTTATTTCTTGCCTCTTTTTTTTGTCTTCTTTTTGTTCGGTTTCTTCTTCTTCTACTACTTTTCCTCCATTTTAACAACACCTGCATTCCTCTTTTCCAAAAAAATAATTTTTTTGGTAGATTGCTAACTAATTATTGTGTTAATGAGTTTCATGCTTTTCTTTATTTTATACTAGGAAACCATTATTTGAAAGAATAACTTAAGCACAAGTAAGAGTGGATGAATCATGTACTAAATTTTAAGGAATGCATATGGTTTAGCTGATATTTTAATATATGTCATTACACTACAATCCATGTATCGTAGCTTCTTAACTTTCATTTCATTATGTAAATTAATGGTCCAACTTTTATTTGTTTTTCTCTTCCATTGCTTTAGGGAGCTTTTTCTTTTGAATTTGTATGATGATTGTTGGATGTAGAGAATTTTAATGTGTTTAATCTTGTTATATAGTTAATTTTTCAAATTATCTATTGAAAAAAGGGTTAATACCACAAAAATCCCCAAATCGGTACACGTGTGACAAATTTACCCAAACTAATTTTTCACTACAAAAAATCCCAAACTAGTAAATATGAGACAAATTTACTCAAAATTAATTTTTTTACCAAAAAAAATCTAAGCTTGTACATTTATGACAAATTTACTATACATTAAATTATATTAATACCACAAAATACCATAAACTGGTACACTTGTAACAATAGGAGAGTAAAACATTAAACTAGTATATCCATTAACTGCCGCATATTATCTAACTCAACAATTTAATGATAAAGTTTAATAGAATATAACGAATGATAATTTTGTTATACGTGTACTAGTATGAGGCTTTTTGTGATCGAAAAATTAGTTTTTGATAAATTTATCATAGATGTATTAGTTTGGGATTTTTTGTGATATTAACCCATTTAAAAATCATGTAGTGATGACTTTTCCATGTAATAACGTTTTAGGTAGCTTTTTCTATTGATTTACATGATAATAATGATGTTTAGAATTGTTAATGTACTTAATTTTGTCACATTGTTATTCTGTTTTTTTTGAAAATATTTTTAAAAAATCGTGTATTGATGGTACAAAAATAAATAAAAATTGGACTATTAGATTCACTAAATACAAGGAAAGTTAGGTAGCTAAAAATACACAAAATATGGCATAATGAAATATATTAAATTTTTAATTAAACGAAATGCATTTGTTAAAACTAGTAGATGATTCTTTCACTTATTCGTGTTTATTCGAGCAATGGTTTCCTAATAAAAGATTACAAGAAATGCAACTCATTAACACAACAACAGTTAGCTATCGACCAAAGATTTTTCTTTGGAAAAGAGGATAACCAGCTTCTTCCAAAATGGAAAGGAAAAAAACGAAGAAATCAAACTTAAAGGAGGATCTATTCAATAAAAAACTAAAAGAAGGAAAGAAGGGAGGTGAGAAATGAGCTTAAATCAAAGTGAGTCCTATATTTGACCTTAGTTTTCTCAATTTGAAAATTTTAAAGTTCCAACAACATGCTAAAATTTGGACCACAAGAGATATCTTCCATTCAAAGTGATAAAGGGTGTCCCTAGCTATATTTGGAGTGAAAATTGCGTGAGTCATTTGATTATTATTTGATAATTTAACATTGACATAGTGAGTGAGAACGGCTATTTCGACAATTACAATGTGATTGGGGTGGGGTCACTATAGCCAGTGGTGGCCCTTGGCTTGATTGGCGAGGGCAGGCTCTCGCCGGTGGTTGTCAGCCACTAGCCAAGTCTCAGCGATCCCGGTCGACTCTCTCCTCACCATCACAAGCCCTTCCCAGTGATGGTGGAGTGGTGGTAGCGAAGACTGCATAGCCCTCGCCGAACCCTCTCCCTTTTTCTAAAAAAAAATAGTTTTAATTTAATTAATATATATATATATATATTAAAAATCAAATTCAAAGCAAAACGACGTTGTTTTGGTTCTTTAATGTTGAATAAGCTTTCCGATGAGCGTGTAAACAACTTATATTGCTAAAAATAAACCATATTGGATTTCCAACTACTTTTGTTGGATTTTGCACTTAAATGTTCTATTTTTTTTTTAAAAAAAAATTGACATTTAGGTATACATTTCGGAACTTTTGACACTTGATATTATTGCAATCAAACGTGTTGTTGCAAGCAAACGTGTTGTCAGTGAAATCGGATCATTGTTGGAACAAATCTTGACTTAAGAAGATAGATTTTGGCTAAGGTTTTATGTTGATGGGTTTGACATATTTAGAAGTTGCTTGTTGATATGATTCTATATTTCTTCCATACACGACTCATAAATTCTGTTTTTTGGAGTTTAAGGACAATAATGAGCCAATAGACTAGATTTAAATTTCAAACTACTGTGCTCATGATTAGTATTAATTGCCGTATATTTTTTGAAGAACTCGAAAACAGACAATCGGAATCCTTGTGAAAAGACGATTGACAATTGAGAAAGGAATTGAATTCCAACAGTTGAATTGAATTTGCTATTAGTTTGTCGCTTTGAACAGTTCTATTGATTAAATCTATCCGACTTAATATGTTAACATTATGCCTATATAGAAATATATCTTTTAAAATATATCTTTATATCCAAAAGTTATTAAGATTATGCAAGATCCGAACACGAATCATGAAGCATTTGTTAAGAAAATAATTTATCTTTCTTAAATAAACTTACCTTTTTTTATGCATCCATTTGTTTTGTATCAATACTTTAATTTAAGCCATTTTAATATTATTTTGTTGTAATTGTTATTTGTCTTGATTTAAAAAAAAAATAAAAAAAAAAAAAAATTCTTGAATAACCCTAGAACCATATCAGAAAAAGGGTAAGTTTCAAGATAATCAAGATAGGTTTGTCTAAAGATTGGGAACCAATTTTTAGAGTAAGTTCTAAGTAAAAAGTCAAAATACACTCGCTATAAGATTTATATTAAGCAAAGATAAAGAATAAAAAGTAAAAGTATATCCACACATGGTTATTAAGATTATGCAACCGATCTCATTTTTCCCCGGAACAAAACTGAATGGAGCATGGAAGCATGTTCAGTTAGAAGAAAATAATTTATCTTTCTTAAATAAACTTAACTTCCCTATTTTTTTATGCATCCATTTGTTTTGTATCAATACTTTAATTTAAGCCATTTTATTCCTCATATTATTTTGTTGTAATTGTTATTTGTCTTGATTTAAAAAAAAAAAAAAAAAAAAAAAAAATTGGTTCTTGAGTAGACCCTAGAACCATATAGGAAAAAGGGTAAGTTTCAAGATAATCAAGATAGGTTTCAAGGTCTAAAGATTGGGAACCAATTTTAATAGAGTAAGTTCTAAGTTTTGGGTTTGAAACCTAGGGTGAGCAATTCCAAGTTCTATACAAGTTTCGATTTCTAGATAGGTTCCACAAAGAACTTGAGACCTATCCGTTGGAGCAAATTCCTCATTTTTTGGATTTTGTAACCTACCTTGTTACAGGTTTTATGGTTTACCTAAGTTCCATTTATATTATTAATTGAATGATTATAGTGAATTATCATCTTAGTGACTATCACTTATTGCTACAATTCACTAATTATAACTTATATCTAGATACACACAAAATATTAAATATTAATAAAATAAAAGTTTCAATCATAAAATGGAAACTCAAACTAGTGGTTCCAAATTATGCACTCATCATTGAACTCTATGGAATACCGCATGATCATATGAAAACACATACCAAATAAATATGAAAACTTGTTCTAAATTCTAAGTTACGGATTTTGGATTCTAGGTTGGTGAGACCCGGAGTCTATAACCTAAAGCTGGAATTGAACAACATTGAATGTTATGGAATACTGCATGATCATATGAAAACACATACCAAGAAAAATACGAAAACTTGTTCTAAATTCTAAGTTACATATTTTGGATTCTAGGTTGGTGAGACCTGAAGCCTATAACCTAAAGCTGGAATTGGACAAGCTCCCACCGGTTTGATTCCTAGATTTCAGTTGATTCCTAGATTTTAGGTACTGTCTTGGAACCATGCTTACTCTTGTGGAGCCTATCAATAATTGATCACCCGTAGTGCCTACATATGTAACATTCGTTGCTTATTATATGGTGGAAATCAATCTCACTTACGGTATCGATTATGGTGTTAAAAATAAATCATGATGCAGATCGGATTTGAAACTTCTGAAGGAAAATGAGGAGGAGGGAGATGCTAAGATCGGCAACGGACGAGAAACAAAAAGAAACGCCTGAAGAGGGTAAAGAAACTAATATTAATACAATATTCAATCGTGATATGCATAACCTTCTTATTTATAATAATATTCAATGATAAGCATAACCTTCTTATTTATAATAATGGAATCGGAATCCTAATAAAACAAGTGAAGTAAGCAACCTAATCAGATAGATAAATAAATCCTATGATAGCATCATAATCTTATAGATAAGAAAATAAAACTAAGTTCACTTCTTGATGGATATAAATTCAACGTCAACTAATAAATACAACGTAGCTTTCGTAATGTGAAATGATAATAAAATTAATTCAACCCAGTTCAACTCTAATTTCACCATTTGGCGAGTTCGATTGCACCTTTCATAGATTTTACAACATTTACACCATGTCGTGTTGTTGTAAAAAGATTTTTATAGGTTAATATTGCGAAAACTACAAATTGATATATCTATGTCAAATTTATCTAAAATTAATTTTTGATTATCTAAAACTCCAAACCATTATATATATGATAAATTTATGCCAAATTAATTTTTTACCACAAAAAACCCTAAATTGGTATATTTGTGCCAATATACCCTATGTTAATTTTTGTTAAATTGAATTAATATCATAAAAAACTACAAACTGATATACATATGACAAACGGAAGATAAAACTTCCAAACTGGTACACCGGTCATTTATGACGTGCTATCCAACTCATCAATTTAACAGTAAATTTAATGAAAACTAACTGATGGTAAATTTATTATAGACATACCAATTTAGGGTTTTGGGTAAATTTGTTATATATGTACCAATTGAGAGTTTTTCGTGATATTAACTTAATTCTTTTATGTGTTACTGCGTTTGTTGTATTTAATCACGACGATATACCTAGGAGTCAAATCATTGTTTTGCTTGAAACAAATTAGACGAGCAAGTGATTACAGGTCAAATGGAGTGGACTGACTAACCTGATGCTAAAGACATACTTTGGAACTTCAGAGCATGGCATTCATCTGAACTCTGCTTTCTTAGGAATGCCCTCTCACTCCTTGTCTTGAAGACAACTTACTTCTTACACAAAGCATGACTGTGAACAAGAAACAAGTCTCTAACAAGAAAACCTTTTTGTCTGTAGAGAGAAAAAGTTCAATTATAAAAAATCATATTAATCCTTGAAATTATTATTTTTTTTTGCTCGAATCTCATCTTCGAATCATTTGGTCTTTATCATACAAAACCAAAGGTAAAGTCTCCGAGACAATAGGATTTATCCAGCATAATGATCAGACAGAAAACACATTGTTCATTAAAGGAAAGGCAGGACAGAAAAAAGGATAAAAATGAGGTGACTTGTTTCACAAAAAATCAATCATTTAAAAATGTTACCTCAAATATATATTTCTAGAAAAATCGATTATATTGATTATAGAAATGAATTAAAATAACAACGTATTCATTTTTAGCGAATATATTTAGGCATCTTCGAGCCTTAATGATGAAAATATTTTCAATTAACAGGGGCTCTTTTGTTTAAGTGTTGAACAAAAAAAAACGCGTTTTTATTTTTATGTTAAAACTTAAAATCCATTCTACAATATGTTAATCTACCTGTGAATCGTCATATACATCGAAAGAGTTTCAACTATTTCGAATTAAAAAAAGAATTTCGAATTAAAAAATCAAAATACACGCATCGAGGAATATATTTTTTTTAAAGTTATCTTTAAGGAAGCTTCCTTCAAATAGTCCGACTTTCCCGCAACGTAGAATCCCCAAACGACACGCCACTATCTATTATTAGACCCCTCTTTAATCTCGCCGACCATAAAAAGAAAAAAAAAAAGTGTAAAATTAGAGAGATAATTTCCGGATAAGCTAAAACCAGAACCACCATTCAACCCCTGACGTCATCTTCCGCCACGTGTCTGAATCCCGTTGGTCCGAGCCCTTCCTTCTCCTCCAAGCTTTCTCCCTACCAATGGAAGGACTGTTAGCTCCGGAGGAAGTAACCACCTAACCTTTTCGACTATAAGAATCCCTCTCTCTCTCTCTATCTCTAGATCCGACATTCATCTGCCAGCGCCATGGATCGCCGCCTCTCTCTGCTCCTCGTCTCCTCCCTCCTCGCCGCCGCCATCGCCGCCGCGTCGGCGGCGGAGGGCCTGTCCGCCGGCGGCGGCGGCGACGCCGACCCGCTGATCAGGCAGGTGACGGGCGACGGCGCCGAGCCCCTGTCCGACCACCACCACTTCTCGCTATTCAAGCGGAGGTTTGGCAGGTCGTACGGCTCCCAGGAGGAGCACGACTACAGGTTCGGGGTCTTCCGCGCGAACCTCCGCCGCGCGAGGCGGCACCAGAAGCTCGACCCCTCGGCCGTCCACGGCGTGACGCAGTTCTCCGACCTGACCCCGGCGGAGTTCCGGAGGACGCACCTGGGCCTCAGGAGCAAGGTCAAGCTGCCCAAGGACGCCAACCAGGCGCCGATCTTGCCTACCGAGGATCTGCCGGGAGATTTCGATTGGAGAGATCATGGAGCCGTCACCCCCGTCAAAAATCAGGTGCTTTGTTTCAGCGTAATTTGATTTTCGTAGTTTACGTTCTCTGATTAAGATGTTTACGTAGTTTTGTTGGTGTGAATCGGGAATCGCGTTGAAAATCCTCATTCGAGACATGGGGACGTAGTTTATAATTAGATTCTCTTCACTGGAAGTTGAATTTTTCTGCTTGATTGATAGATTTGTTGAAGTTTTTGTCACCCATTTTTGTCCGACCAATGAAGTTCAATTATTTCCCCCATTGGAGATTTTGTTCCCTGCGTCTCGTGTGCATCCGTTGAATTTGATGATTGATTGGGAGTTTTTCACCGGAATTATGGTCTATTTGCCTAAATAAGAATCTGTTTTGCCTAAATAGGAAGTAATATGAGAGTTGACTTTTGGATTTGAAACTTTGCTGGCGACTTCTGTATTGTTAATCTGGAAGTAAATTTCATCTGCAATTAATTGTTGCTTTGTCTGATGGATTGAATTCAATATGATTGACTTTTTGTGAAATCAGGGCTCATGCGGATCATGCTGGAGTTTCAGCACCACTGGAGCCTTGGAAGGCGCAAACTACCTTGCAACCGGGAAACTTGTTAGCCTCAGCGAGCAACAGCTTGTGGACTGTGATCATGAGGTTTGTTATCATGTCTTGTAACATACCAAAGCATTCATGCATCTTTATGCCCAGTTTTGTCATTTTGTCATATGAGTGAATGATATTGATTTCTTCGTGTCCTAAGTTTTCAGTTATGATGTGCGTAGGCAAGGAAAAAGCACTAGTTCTGTTTTGTCTTTTGCCCATATATCTGGATGTATGTTTCTATGGTAAAACCATGCAACCCTACAGAAAATGGAGTACAATTTGGTTTTTAAGCCAGATTAATCTGGGCTTCTTGTCATGTTGAATGCTGTGATTTTGCTTTCTCATGAAGAAACTATGTGTCTTTCTGGGTATATTTCCTTAATCAAGCTTGTGTGCCTCTGTAGTGTGATCCAGAAGAACCTGGTTCCTGTGACTCGGGTTGCAATGGTGGTTTGATGAACAGTGCCTTTGAGTACACTCTCAAAGCTGGTGGCCTTATGCGAGAAGAAGACTACCCATACACTGGTACTGATCGTGGTAGTTGCAAATTTGACAAGGCAAAGATAGTGGCATCTGTAGCCAACTTCAGCGTTGTTTCCCTCAATGAGGATCAAATTGCTGCAAATCTTGTGAAGAACGGTCCTCTAGCAAGTAATGAATCTTTTCTAGTTCTTAGACACCTTACCAATTCATTTGTTGAGCACCAAAGATATGCATTGATACACAGAAAACAAAGATGTGATCCATTCTTATGCATTTCAATCTGTTTTGCTTGAATGCAGTTGCCATCAATGCGGTGTTCATGCAGACGTATGTTGGGGGTGTTTCATGCCCATACATATGCTCTAGGAGGTTGGATCACGGGGTCTTGCTGGTGGGATATGGCTCTGCTGGCTATTCTCCAATCAGAATGAAGGAAAAGCCTTACTGGATCATAAAGAACTCATGGGGAGAGAACTGGGGAGAGAATGGATTCTACAAAATCTGCAGGGGCCGCAATATATGCGGAGTGGATTCCATGGTTTCCACTGTCGCTGCTATTCACACCGCTGAACAGTAGGTTAACTATTGCCTCTGCAAGCTGTTCCACAAGTTCACAGTAGAATGACCATAACCTATGCATGTACATAAGGCGTGTTATATTATGGTGGCAATTCGACTTTATGAAAGAATGTTTAGTTCTCAGATTCTACCGACACATTCATCTGATACAATGTTTATGAAATTGTACCACAACTGGAATGTCAATTTATGTTTTATTTCCTTTATCATACATCTATGGTCGCCTTCTCATGTGATGACAGCGTTCATGAATTTTAAGCTGCTAACTAATTTTTCCTGTGCAACCTCATATTTCTCAAAGTCTCATCAGCTCCAACCCAATCCTAAAAAACTCAAAATTCCATTGATTATATCTTTCATACCAAAGCCCATGTATTTCTAGTTACCCATTATACGGATGGATCTAACTGAGACATTAACTTGATGAAACGTAGTGTGTCGGGGGCATTGGTGGTGGTCGTTGAGTTAAATGTTGAAACATCCTAATAAACTTGCCAAAGTATCTACCGTTGGGCAGGTGAAATTGCATGGTATGAGATGTGTTCTAGTAAATGGTCGTCAGCCTATCATTTTGTTGTATAGAATGTGCATTGACCACTGGAGGATATCAGGGATGTTTGTAGCTAAATGTGGTTCGTTGCAATGGCGATGTGTTCAGACTGAACAAGTAAAGTGCCATCCATTGACCATCTTTTTAGATGAATTTCACAGAAGACGATCTGAATGCTTGAAGGAACAGCAACCAGTTTGCACTTAGTTAAAACTCTAAATAATTGCAACCGGCATTATTTAGCAAAAGGGGGAAAAGTTCCATCTCTAAGGATGATGGTATCGAAGGGATGAGGGAGGTTACAGTCCTATGAAGTTCCAGCGAACATGTTTAAAGACCAAAAGAAATAAGGAAGACACTATAAATTGGAAGATCAAATTTCATTTCTTCAGTTCTAGTGATCATCCTCCTCCAAGCATTTTACTCCATCAATGAATAATTTGTTTGGTGCTTGAGGATGGCTTTCACGCATGATAATCTCCCGAGATGGCTTAGTAAGGCAGGGGTGGAACATCGCAGCCCATTTTTTCTTGTTAGTGTGAAGGATACAATCGAAGTTTTTCTCGCATAACTTCTTGTGCAGCCTCAAATGGATTGGGAACAAATGCTAACCTAGGATGCAAAACTTAGGATCTCGGTCATCCAGCTCCAGAACGACTGATTGCAAGGAATGAGCACTGTTGCATAAAATGTTCAAATTTCCAGCCAAGGCAACAGTGCCAGCCATGGAATTCAAATGGCCCTTGGCAGATAATTAATCATGTTCTACCGTACCATTCCTCTTGGGTGTTTAATAAATTGGCATAACTGAATAGAACTTTTGTCACAAATTTGATGTTCCTTCAGTTGTTCGACTGATACCTGAATCTTTTTCCTGCCTGTGCTAAAGTTAATGAAGTCTTTGTTTTCCGTGGAACAGGAAAAAAGTTTCAGTGACATAAAACCATCGTCTTACATGCACCACTAGCTTAATTAGCAAAGTTACATAACATTTACCAGAAACAGTAGAACAGATTGAAATATAAAGATTACACAAAGAATGCTTTATATTAAACTTAACCCTATGTAACGTACTATGCATTTACACTCCTGAAACCGAAGCTCCTAACTATCTGAGAGGAATAAAGGGTTCTCTTTACTGGGTGACTTGCAACTCTTGATGCAAAAGCCTTAACAGATTTCCACTGGTGAAAGATAATTAACTCTATGCCACTCCATCATACTCTTTTGACAGTATCGCCATGGACAGCTACAAATCCCTCAGTTGTGAGAGTTGCAACTGCATTCCTCAGCTGGATGTATAAAGGTCATACGTCAGTTTATATTTGAAATACCAGTCACTTGCCAAAAGACAAAAAGGAAAAAAGAACAAGACATTGGCGGTAGCTCATGGACAAAGTATGATACTTACATCGCTAAGGTGAACTTCACCAAGAGAACCCTGCTTCTTGAGCTCATCCAGCAACTGTAGCACATTATAGCATATAACAAATGTGAGCCATGACATGCAGTACATCTGGCCTCCCATATTATTAAGTATCATGAGTTGAAAGATAATCTGTTCCACAGAACATACATAAGAAGACCTACCTCCATCAATCGCATAGAGGGTCCACTGATTTGCATTTTTTCCATTATTACATTACGAGCAGCAGCTGCAAGGTTATCCCTTCTCATCCTTTCACTAGCCGAAACTCCAGTAGTGATAAGATCCATGTCAATGGTGCCTAGAAAATTTTATTAAAGTTTAGATCTTGCCTCTCACACACACTGTATACAACGTTGAAGAACCACATGGCTAAAGAAATACCTGTTGAATGATCAGTTGCTGACTGCTGCATTGCAACTTCCAGGAGTCGAAATGCTTCCATCACATC
Organism: Angophora floribunda; assembly: GCA_014182895.1. Lineage (NCBI taxonomy): Eukaryota > Viridiplantae > Streptophyta > Magnoliopsida > Myrtales > Myrtaceae > Angophora > Angophora floribunda. The sequence goes on from CM024711.1 coordinate 17,109,235, forward strand.
TCGCTTTTCAACCTGTGTAATCCAGATCATGGTAGTTAAAGCATCGAATTTACACCCTAGAAACTTGGTCAAATCGCAGTATATGGTCTTCACTAACCCATTCTGAGAACCGAATCCGAGCTAGTGCTTCACTAAGGCGAATCAAACTCTCAATTTGCCTAGGTGTCGCTGTTATCACCTGTTCAAGCAAATGTATCCTGGCACATTTTAACTTGATGCGCAAAACCCACAAGAGGGAAAAGAATGTGAGAGAAACTTGAAATGTGCACCTTCTTACTACTGCCAGGGAAGTTTCCTCTCCTCCTCATCTCGACGTAACCCCGTGTCAGCTCTTCAGCAGCTTCATCAGATAACTGTGGTTGTATGTTTTTCCTTGCATAGCTCACATAGGCAGTTAAAGTAGGGAGGTCCAAAATGTCCTGCTGCACACTCTGCAAGTTGCGAGGATCAAAGTAACTGATGTTCAGAGATGTTCCCAATGACTACAAATAAAGATAAGTTCTAATTCCAACTGCACCTCAGTATCCTCAAAATGCAAAGCAACAATATGCTTGGCCAGGCGTCTGTCCATTTGCTCATCAGGCTTGTCAAGAATTAAGTATATCAGATCAAACCTGTTCATCATGAACCAAGTTATGATTGTATGCTGTGGTGCTTCAATTACTATAATGACTATGGTGCATTAGGTTAATCATTGATAACCCAGAAAAAGAAGAAATGCATAGAAGGTGTAGCACAAGTTATCAGACCACAAAAAGGTCTTTAACAGCAAAAATATACAACATTATACTAGGGTCTGTGTATGACAATGAGAAAGTACATATTTTTCTCATGACTGAAACAGAGGACAAGCTTATTGACATGCACATCCCTAATATTTGGACAAGATGATCATAACATGTCAACATAGTGCTTAGATACGTTCAATTTGCATGGGCTGGGGTCCCAATCAGGTCCATAAACAAAATCCAGGTTTATCAAGTTTACGAAAGAAAAAAAACAAGCAAGTAGAAGCATTCAAACCCAAAGCAGAATGTGCACACATCACTCTGCATATTAACAACAGTCGACATGTTGGCTGTTTCAGCAGTCAGGTCTATGAACTCAACTTTGTGAGGTAAACTCAGCACTATGTACACACAGATACAAATAGGAAAGTAGAACAGTTAACCTGGATAACAAGGTAGGCGGTAAGTGTATATTGTCAATAACGGATAAACGTGGATTATAGCGCGAGCCACTCGGATTTGCACAAGCTAACACCGATGTCCTGGCATTAAGTGATGCAATGATTCCTGCTTTTGCTATAGAAACAGTTTGTTGTTCCATCACCTGGAAGGGCGAAGTTAAAGTTTGAAAACAAGTCATGAAAAGTCTGGTAACCCAAGTAACATCACTATCTTGATGAGTAACACTAACTTTAAGTTATCTGGTGCTTAGCAGAAAGGAAAAAAATTGGTGCTCAGTGGTCCTATTTCCTCGCTTACTAAACAATCACATTCCACAATTTGGGAATATGACTGAAGAAAAATGTGACACCAAGATTTAAAATGAAGAATTAGATAGAGTCGTACGATCCTCTCCTCTGTTGTCTACATAATTAGGAATGAATTTCACAAACCTCATGTAGCATACTCCTTGCGCTGTCAGACATTTTATCAAATTCATCGATGCAACAAATGCCTTTGTCACTCAAAACCAGGGCTCCACTCTCAAGAACCTGCAAGGTCCTTCTGCATGTTAGAATCTACTCCACTTTACATTTTTCAAATAAAGAAACTCGCAAAGAAAAGAAAAGAAAAGAAAGGTATCATACGGTTTCCCCAGTTTCAGGATCCTTGGTAACATAAGCAGTTAAGCCAACAGCAGAGCTCCCTCTTCCACTGGTATAAATACCACGGGGAGAAAGCTTATGTATGTATTGAAGGAGCTGTGATTTGCTGGTCCCTGGATCACCAACAAGAAGTATATTGATATCCCCACGGAACGTAGCACCAGATGCTAACTTCAATGCATTCCCACCAAAAAGCTACAAGAATGGAAATCAATTTAACATCAGCCTTTAATGAAAAAGGACTTCACCTATCTCAATATTTTACTAGTCAACAACAAGAGGACTAAATATTGCATTACCTGGCAGAGAAGACCCTTCTTGACATCTTCAAGCTCCCAAATATTCGGTGCCAAGGACCTGGTAAGTCTGTCATATATGTCCAGTTTTTTGGATAGATCTTTTAATTTCTCCACCTACATTATCAGGCTTAGAAGTCTTACAACAGCAGTAAAGGCAAACACTCTGTCATCCAATGGAAAAAAGAAAAACTGATATACCATCTGTTCATCAAATGTGACATCTTCACTTCCATTAAAACTGTTTTCAACTTCCATTGGGTCATCTGCTTGCATTCTTGACTTGTTGGTCTTCTTTATATGAAGACAATCGATATAAGTCTGCATTAGATACAAATAGTTTAAAATGTTAGAATATGCATTCACTTAATGGGACTGATGGGGTAGCCTCAATGACAGAACTAGAGAGAGCAAGGAATCCACCTTGAACAATGATTTGACAGTTCTCTGTGTTGGTGCAACCCTAACACTCATTGCCCTGTAAATTCCAGTAATCTGTTGAAATAAAAAAAATGTCAATTGACCACAAAAGAGTGAGACCTCCATGTTTTTCAGGCACAGTGTGATATTCACCTCAACTCTATCACCAGGCTTTCCTGCATCTACCAACTTATCATGCATTAGCAAGCTAACTGTATGTGGTGTTCCTCCTTCAGGGATTTCATCTGGCGTCTCCTGGAGCCTCACAATCTGCTTATCTGCAAAACTGTTTTATTGCAGGACATAATCATCAGCTACAGTCACAACAGCCTCCAAAAGGTAATTTACTGACAAAAAAAACCAGCCAAATATTTTTTTAAAAGCACTGCCTTTCTAATGCAATAGATTTTGGATAAAAAATATTTGTCCAATGGATTTCTCAATTAATTAATACCCATATTTTAATTCTCTCCTCCTTTCAAGTTTCTAGCACTTGACAAGAATCGTCGAGGGCTATCATAATCTATCCTGACACTGGACTTTCCAATAACAAACATGAAGGCTTAGACTTCCCATACTAACCTCAGTGAGACAGTGTACAACATGTTAAAACTTTGAAAAGGTTTTTGGAGCTTGAAGTGTGAACACTCATGCTATTAAGACAAGGTCTGAATGGCCATCTTCAAATCAGTGAAGAATAACAAGTTTGTTTATGAGGAAAACTTGAAAAATAGAGAATTTTATTGTCAGAATCATTTAATGATCATTAGGAAGCCACTGTCTGTATTGTAGGAAGTGATGGTGCAAAAAGAGGATGCAGTGACGTTAAACGGCAGCAGAAGAAATGTTTGAACGTCACTCAACAAATGGTAAACAAAACTCCTGACCATGTTTGGAAAACCAAATGTGAGGGGTAAAAATCTACCTGCACCGATTGTGAACTAATGCCATGGAATTCTTGGTAGCACATTCCTCCTTCATACATCTCTTAGGTTCACTGATTCTTCCTGAGAACAATGAACTGTCAAAAAGCAAAAAGCTAAAACCAAAAAAAAAATAATTCTTCTCATCGGGCTTATTAGCACTTACCTCTTTCAACGCGAACAGGATCAGAATAATACCCACAGATAAGGCATTTAAAGACAGCTTCCCTTATCTCGGGGATTACTGAACTGGATCGGATAATCATTCCTTTCAGAGACACCATCTTCTCAATATCTAGTCAACACAAGAGACATCATCAGTTACAGACACCTTAAGCTCAACTACTTCGTTGAGAGAAACAACTAAAAACCATGGAATAAAAGTGATCATCTTCCCATACAAATACCAATTTCACATTAAACTTAAATAAGTAGCAGATGCATACACAACAAACTGATTATACATGCTTAATGAACTACTTGCAATTTAAGAAACTTGTCTATAAGTGACTGTGGCAAACTTCACATTAAGCAGCTGGAACTAGCCATATCTTATCCCACTACCAATCTCAAATCCTTTTCTAGCTTGATTTCCACCAAAAAGTTAAAGCTCAGTGTTCTGATTTCCACAGAAAGTTACAGTGATACTTCAAACAAGTCTTTCAATATTTGACCCATCTTCAGCTTAAATTACAGATTTGTGAAAAAACTTAAAGGCAAACATGAATCTTATGTGGTCTCACAGACTTGCCCCTATCTACCAACAAAATTTTCCAGAACCACCAATACTCAAGACAGTTATCTCATCTAATACAATAACATTCTTCAAATCTTCAAGAACATTTGATCAGCAAAGAAAGGTACCCACCTGATGGATTAAGATTTCTCATACAAGTGGACGTCCTGAGATTAAAAATCCTTGCTTGTATGTGCTTTTCGAACAGCGGGTTTCTCGTGCTCGCCATGTCCATCAAAACAATCTCGAAAATCGCCAGCACCTCCAGCGGGTACCTCACCATCTTATTATACAAATCCTGATCATAACTGTAGATATCCTGAGCATCGATATCAATCCACTCCCTCTCGACTTCAAAAACCCTATCCAATTCCCTCATGTACTTTCCTTCCTCAATAGAATCCACCTGCGTCGGGCTCTCCATGAAATTCCTCAGAAACCTCACGATCGCCGCATTAACGTCCTGGACGCTGATGTTGGTGCCCCAGACGTACATCTGCTCGGCCGCGTCGTACCCGTCGCCGCACTCCGAGGACGGCGGGGCGTCGTCGGTCGAGGAGGGAGTGGAGGCCGCGAACGGCCTCCCGCCGGCGGCGCCCGCCGGGCGTCCGCCGACGAGTCCGGGAAGGGGTCGGGGTCGTCTCCGACGAGGCGGCGAAGCGGGACCGGTGCGCCGGCGGGGTGGCCGCGAAGCTGGAGGGGGTGGAGGCCCCGCCGCGCTGCTGCTGCTGCTGCTGCCTCTGCCGCCGCCGGCCGCCGGCCCGGGCGGCGGCGTTGTCGGGGGAGGACAGCGTGTTGCCGATGGGGCTGGAGAAGGAATCATCCGGGGAGGAAGGACCTGGAAACGAAGGAGATCAGATACATGTATCAACACTTAGCCCAGAGAGAGAGAGAGAGAGAGAGAGAGTACCGGTGTCGGAGGCCATCGGAGGAGAGAGAAAGAGGAGAGAGAATCGGACTGATGCTGTGGAGACTAAGCGGAGACGATGAAGCAGAGAGAGAGAGAGAGGGAGGGAGGGAGGGAGGGAGGGTGTTTTGGGGAGAGTGAGATCGATCTTTTTGGCGGGAAAGATGAGGAGGATTCGCGCCAGATCGGGGGAGGCGTGGGGTGGGGTGGGGCATTTCCGGGCTGACGGTTGTTGGGCTGAACGAGGCCCAATGGCTGAAGCCCGAGTAAATTCCCCACTGCCGAGTGAAGAATCTTTTTTTTTTTTTCATTTCAAAGGAAGATAGAAGAGTCGACCAAGGCAAAATAACGGGATTCATTTTGGGTTTAATGTCATGACAAACCCTAAACCGATATATCTATGAAAGATTTATCCCAAATTAATTTTCTACACAAAAAAAATTCAAACCTTTAGGTTTGTAATGTATTTATCATCTGTTAATTTTTCTTAAATTGGATTAATAACACCAAAAATTACAAACTAGTGCGATAAATGAGGGGTAAAACTCTAAATTGATATACCCATTAACTATTAAATGTCATTCAATCAGCAATTTAATAGTAAAATTTAATGAAAACTAATTGAGGGTAAATTTGTAACAACCGTATCAATTTGGAGTTTTTTGTAGTGAAAAAATTAATTTGAGATAAAATTTTCATAAATATATTTATTTAGGGTTTTTGTGGTATTAACCGTCATTTTATGAGATGGAATTGGAGACAACTTTTTCTTGTTGACCTAATTGTTGCCTTAGATCTGCATTCATGGCCGATTTAGACTTGGCCCGTTTCCCTTGGACAAGCCCAGTTGAGCCCAAACCAGGCCCGCCAAATCCATATATAGATATGTACTTTCAGTGACGGGTGGAGCTGGACAAATACTTCAGGTTGGATTTGACGGTCCGGCCTGGCCCAGCCGGCGGCCACCGCAGTGGTCGGGACTGCAAAATGCACGGGCTATTAATTTATTTATTCTCAGTAAGACTTTTGATTATTTGGTTTCTAACATCCTAAAGGAGAGGTAAAGAAATCCCCAAAGACTTTTTCATTTGGTCATTTACACAAAAATATTTCATTTTCATGACAAGAACTCCCGAATTGCATGAGTAAAGAACACAAACCCTTGAGCAAGTAATTCTGCTCTGTCCTCCGACGTTGTGAAAGAAGATGACGCAATCACCACGTTGAGCCTTCCGATTTCCAACGCTTATAAACCATCGAAGTACTTTCATCATTTGTGACTTCACATAACCCTTCTTAACACTACTACCATATCAAATCTCAGTAGCAATTTGTCGCCCATACCAACATTTCACCGCTTAATTTCCTGAGTAACATTAGAAAATTACAGAAATTTCTTGACGTCACACCTGTCTTTATCTGGTGTCTACGCGAGGTAATTACTGCAAAACGAAAAAAAATTTCAAGACGAAAATTCCCACGACCTCAAGTTGGTTTGAGTGAACCACTAAGTAGACATTACGATGATCCAGCACACAAAGATGCGACACTAAAACCAACCTTGTTTGAATCGAGCTATGCTCTCTCTAAAATCCAGCAAACAACAAAATCGTGTCTAAGTTTTTTATTCGATGGAATCAAGCAACGATAGATTTAGACCAGGCCGACATAGAAGATAACACAAAAAATGGATCTCTTTTTTTGTTTTGTTTTTTGGGGGGATTGTTTAATTATTGTAATTCTTGCTGCAATTCGGAACTAAGGTCTCACAAGTGCCAGCCAAATCCAGTTCCATCTTACTTTCAGAATAAACGAAAGGCCAGAACACAGATTCACCTTTCAATTCCTTGGGAGGTCCAGAGACTGCTTCTGAAACTAGCAGAACACCTCATAGCCACATTTGGTACATTAAAAAAGAAACAATTGGCACATTATACCAGACAGCATTTTGTATACCAAATCCCCAGAACACCTCCAACAACACAACACAACACAATGTGCATCATCTTGTTCATTCATTTATGTACCATAAAGCGAAACATTACTGAATCAAAACAACAGTGAAGTTTAGAAGAAGCGTCACATGCCGTTAATCTTGCAAAACCTTCTGAGGCAAATTGCCTGGTGAAGAATGAACTACACAAGAAGACAACAGAACTGTATAAACATAGATAGATCCACTCAACTCTTGAAATGCTGCTCCAATCAGTATATACCCTTAATCCATCATAAAATTTTAGTAAATCTGCAGTCACTTGTATGAAAGTTGGCCAGCCTAGTACCGTCAACAAAATCCAACAAGGGCTTGACACATTGGTATCTATAAACATCTATGAATTACAAAATTCCGAATTCAATTATTACACTGAAAATCTCAATAGCTAAGTAAAAGGAGAATCCAATGATGATGAAGAAGGAAAAAAAAACACAACCAGCTATTAGCTCTGACACTTGAAATATTTCTTACCACTTATGCATATGTAAACAAAGCCAACAGCTGCAACTCTGACTCATGAAAAGGTTGGAAAATTTTTCGCTTCAGCAGGAGAGATCACCGCACCTGAGATGGGGAGCACAGTAATCCTGAAGCATCTGCTCCAACCATGGCAAGATCACACACAGTACAAAGCTGGCCCTCCTGGCTTGGAACAAACCGGGAGCTGCAGTATGGACAAGAGACATCCTTCTGCCCTCGGTATATAGGCACATAAGTTGCTCCACAGACCACAAATGGGTTTCTGAAATCGTAGTTTAGCTCAGAAGCATCTACCATATTCCGCTCAGCAGCCTGCAGAACTTGCCTTGCCATCTTTGCTTGGTTTTCAACAGTGGGATTGGTTTCTAGAAGCCGCCGGGCAAAGTTAGCTGCAGTAGCAAGGTTCTTTGCCTTGTAGCACACAGTCATTGCATTCAGTAAGGCGAGCCGCAAGTGAGGCATTTGAAGATTACAGTGAGTGAAGTAGGCTGCGAGTTCCTGCTGGCGCACTGGATTGTCCCTAATTTCTCTCCTCTTAAGCTCCATTTGCAGACCCAATACATATTCTTTGACAATGACGATCAGCTCCTTGACTTCATCAACTTCCCTTCTTGATTCGACCACAATAAGCGGAATTGTGTGGAGAATACTCAGGAAAAGACGAAGAGCCTCAGTAAATTTCCCAGCTGTGGTGGCACGATAACCAGCCCTGAGCTTCTCTTCCAATTGAGAGAAGTTGTAGACAAGTGCTGGTGGATTCCGGACATTCGGGCTAGCAGACTCATTCCAACCACGCTCAACAGCCAGAGACACCACTGGAGCAGAGGAGAATGCACGTAGATAGGTGTGGCTGCCAGTGTGGAGATCAAGGAACATTGGTCTCAAAGGAGTAAAATTCTGAATTCCGAGTTGCCTACTCAACAACCTCATTGCAGTGTCAAAATTACCAGCAGCAGCATGTTCAGCAGCAAGAGACGATCTCTGTGTCCATATCTGACTTACTGGCATGCCAGGAGTTGGGGCCACAAAAACCGCGGAGCGAGCATTGACAGAATTCCTTGGAGTTTCTGCCTCGGGAGGGAGCTCCAAATCTTCAAGATCCCAACCACCCTCCTCGTTTTCTTCACCAACTTCACCATCCTCCATAATAGCTGTCACATCACCATTCGCTAAACCATTCACATCAGCCATGTCCAATTCATCTCCCCAGTCACCTTCAACCTCCTCTTCTTCTTCATCTGCAGTCCCCCTGCCAACACTATCCAGCCCACCTTCAAATATTCCTTTCATGACTCTCAAAAGAGGCCAATCACCACCACACATGACAGGCGTTGGGGGCATCAGAAGGGAAGGTTGCTTACCCTCTGGCAAAGATGGAACAGAATCTCCCAACTCGGCTGCCAATCTTTCAGCAACATCATGCAGTCCATGAACAGAAGCAGTAATATAAGCAAGAGGCAAGTGCCCGGCATTCTCTAGTATCTTAATTCGCTCTCGAACATCACCTAAATACAGAGCATTATGGAATTGCCCCATTACATCATTCTTCACTTCAGCAATTTTCAACATTTTGGTCAATTTGTCCATATTTCCAGTTATGAGATAAAGAAAAGAAAGCCTCTCAAAGTTCTTTGTCCTCTGATAAGCGTACTCAACAATTCCCGCATTGCCTTGGCGAAGGGCCTCAACCCCTAGTCTATACCAATGGTCCTTCTCATCAATTTCCTTAGCTGATGCAACTGCAATTTGAATATTGCCGCTCTCTAGAGCCAAATTGAACCGTGTCCTCTCGTCCTTAACAAAATGAAGAGCCACTTCAGGAAACCCCTTTTGCTGCAGATATGCAATCATAGCCTGTCCACAAAGCTGAGAATTCCTTATCATGCTCATAACATGATCATATCTCTTCTTCAGAAGGGATAACTTGAACATATACTCTGTTGCATCGATAACTATGGCTCTATTCTTTCCATCACGATCCAAACAAAATATTGTATTCCCCGAAACCTTCGTGATGTAGATAGGGACATCAAGAGTTCTGATTATTCCATTATCGCCATTAGGGAGGCAATACTTAATGTGGTTCAGTGTAGTGTAGATGAATACTCCATTGTCATCCCAGGCTCCGCTCTTCACACGAATGGTCTCATGGAGAGTGCATTGGTGGACAAGCTTCTTGCTAGCAATAATAATCGCATGCTTGCTGAGCAAGGCAACACTTTCCATGTCATTTGACCACACCACATATTTGATAAAAGGGGTCTGCAGATCACCGAGAACCAATCTCTGCTGGAGATCAAATATGTATACTCTGTCTTCTGCCCTACACAGCAAGTTACCAGTTCCTGCATAAAAGATTACATCTGCAGGAAATGGAAGCCCGCTCTTCTTAACGATCTCGTTCTTCAGATTCTTGACCAACACTTGATTGCTACTTTTGTCAAGCACTGCAAATCTATTGCGAGCCACGAAAACAGCGGACCCTCCAGTACCTCTCTTCGCCTCTTGACCACCATCACCCCTACTACTGGCACTGTCTTTCGGGATGACATACAGTTCATAAGATCCTCCATCCACATCAGAGCAAATAAGAACAGCATTTTCTGTAGGACTATAAGAGAGTGTCTTCGGACTTTGGTTGAGGCTGGTAGATCCAGGCGTCGAATAGGAATAACCTGTGTATCCCGTTGACTAGAAAACTCATAACAGCGCAAGAAACGTTCTTTGGTGTAAAAAATAATATCACCACTCACAGCAAAGGCAGGTCGCTCTCTCTCCAACTTAAACACTATCATACCACTGTCATGACCAGCTGCCAAAAGATTCATTTCAGGATGAGAAGACAGTATCCAGAAACGGTCATGCTCACGTCGAAATGTTTGAATTCCAGTTCGCTTTGTTGCATCCCAAACACGGATACTTTTGTCTTCCGAGTTAGATACAATGACGTCTTGTTTTGCATGGAACATAACACAAGACACGTTGTTCATGTGCCCTCTGAGAGTGTCCACTTCCCAAGCCTTGGTATCTGAAGGCAAACATGTTCATCACATCAGCAGTAAATCAACTGAATCTTGCAATTCATAAATTAAGAAACTTCAACATGCTTCTAACAAATTTGTAAGTGATGAAAAATGATTCCATGGTCACGAATTACGTGTGTTCTGAATTATCTTTCAACTTTTATTTTAACTCTTAAAGCATGAAATCAGAGTTTATTAATGTCGTACACTTCAAATCTCTAAAATGTATACATATTAACATTCAAAGTCACCTCTAATCAATTTTTTTACATAACTATTCCTTTTTTATGGGTAGGAAGCCAACAGGGAACCAAACCAAGCACCTCCTTCCCACCACTTCAGTCTTAGTGCATATTTTTTGAATAAAAAGTGACAATTTACTGCAGTCAAATGTACACTATAATCAAGCTCCATCGTGCTAATTATTATGATTCTTTGCTAGGAACAACTTTATAAAGAAACCGATGTCTTTGGAAAAAGTACCATTCATGCGCCATAACTTTACTTGGCGATCATCTGCTCCGGAGACTATCAGGGGAAGGGTGGGATGAAATGAAGCCCAGTTGACTCCTCGGTCATGGCCTTCCAAGACATACTTGACAACAACATCCACACCACCAAATAAGTCTGTATTCATCTGACCCAGCCGGAGTAAGTCATCACCAGGGGACGCTGTCTTGTTTTTTAAGGCACTGATATCCCATACACGAACGGTCTGATCAAGGGAAGCTGAGACAACGAGGTCCTCTTTTGGGTGGAATGAAGCACACATGACATAATGATTGTGACCTGTCAAGACAGATATGCAAGTACGGGACTGCCAGTTCCATATGCGAATAGTTTGATCATCACTGGCACTTACTATCCACGGATGCTCATGATGGAACTGCACAGTACGGATATAATCAAGGTGTCCTAGAAGGGTAAAGAGACACCTGCATGTCTTGTAGTTCCAAACTTTGATCTTGTAATCATCTCCTGCAATGGCAATTAATTTAAATTATACTCATTATATTACGTTCACAACCATAGCAATTATCCAAAAAAAAAAAAAGTAGTATACTCCATAAGCACATTTTCAAAAGACTACAGTCCATTGTAGTTAAAATGAAAAGTGCATCTAAGGCCTGGGACCCTAGGATACCTCAAGCACAAAAGGAAGCATTTTTTTAATGAATCAACATACGGTGACTTAAAAATGGGTTGAAGCAACACAAAACTTCAACCGCTGTGACTATAACTAAATGAAAGAGAATTACTGGGGAGCAAGACCAAAAGTACTGTGGACTAGAGTAGTGCAAAACTACAGAAGCAGTTAGCTCTAAAATAACAAAACATGCTTTCACCCAAAATATACTTTTTCAACCCACCACTATTGCTGTATGACCCCCCCCCCCACCAAAAAAAAAACACTACCATTGCTGAAAAAATAAATGGACAAGAGGGTACTTTGAAAGATAAAACATTTTTGGGTTTCTGAAACCAGTTTAAGTGGCCAAGTGAGGGGGTTAGCGTTTTTCCCTGATTGCTTCAGCGCAAAAGGCATGTGCCTTGCTGAATGCAGTTTGCCCTAGCAAGAAGCAAGAAGTCATCCCCTTGCCACTCTAAATCTAGGCCACAGAATCTGTTGCTTAGGACTCCACCGATCAAGTCTTCATTGAAATGGGAATCTACTTCACAATTCACTAATAGAAGTAAAAGTCGCATCCAGTACCCAGTCTAAGATCACAGACCAACTACACTGAGTGCTACAGTGTGAAAGTTATATAAAATTTAAAGAGATCCACAGTTAGACAACAAAGATCTCAATCAAATGACAAATTAACTTTGGACCAAGAGACTTCCAAGATCATAGATCGCTCTAGAAAATGGGAAACTAAATCAAGCACCCAAAAAAAAACATATCGTCTGAAATTACTAATTCCTGGCACTAGGTTGGGACTTGACATGAGTAGTCAAAATGCCGGATGCACTTCAAAAAGTGGTACATTTTGACTATTTGCTAACCAAATGGTCTTCAGGATCATACAGATATACTGCTTTCTGCAAAACTAATTATGTAAGACATTGCGAAATAACTATATAGTAAATCGCACAAAAGTTCAGGACATCAACTGTTATTTCGAATTGTAGAGGACCCATGAAGGGAATATCAGATCCAAACGGAATATCGTTAAAGTTCCATCTGTCAAAGTCAAAATTCGACAATAAAGCGGTAATCAACAAAAATCCCATCTAGAGTCCGCGATTACTTTCAACTCGAAGATCATCTCTCGGATCAACACAGAACTGGGCAATGCGTTTTAATCCTCCATAAGCAGGGGGGGGGGGGGATTCACATCACGTAAAGGAACAAACAAAATCGATACCTCCGGACACGAAGAGAGGCTGCGACTTGTGGAAATGCACCCCGCGGACGGGGCCGTCGTGCTCGTCGAACCGATCGATCAGCGTCCCCATCCGGTAGTCCCATAGCTGGATCACGCCGCTGTGGAGCGACGCGAGGATCCACGGCCGCTTGCTGTGGAAGCTGAGCCCCTTCACCCGGTTGCTCTTCGTCTCGAACTTCGTCAACATCCTCGCCGGAAATCAAAATCACCCGGTCCGGAATCTCCCCACTCGCAGATCGAATCGAATCGAATCGGGCGCGACCCAGATCGGCGATGTCGTCGACCCACTACTTCGTCGGCCCCGCGCGACGCGAATCGATCGGGACGGCGGCGCGCGATCTCGGAGACGGCGGGGATCACGCGGAGGCTGGCGAGGGGAATCCGAACAGATCTGAACCCCACGGTGGCATTTGGATCGGAGGAGGAGGAACCAGATTCGCACAGTGGAACGTGCGGCAGTGCGAAGAAAAGATCGAGCCCAACACAAAACGCTACAATCATTATATATCGGATCGGACCTTCGGTGGTTCGTTAATTTTGAACCCGAAAAGATAAAAAAGAAGGAAAAAAAACTTTGGTTTTGTTTAAAAAGAGTAGAGTAAAATTCATATAAAATTCTGAGCATATGTTTCGGTGTGAATTATAGTCATTAAAATTGTATTCGGTTTCATTATAAATTTATGTAAAAAATTATAAAAGAAATTAGCCAAGCAATTATAAATTTATTATACAAATATCAATTCAATTTTAAAATTTTCGATTTTGTCGATTTAATTCTAAATTTATGTAAAAAATTCTAATGTAAGTATATATGAAAATATACACAGCTTTCTAGTTACTATTGATATTTCTATAAAAAAATTCCAATTAATTATAAATTTTATATAAATATCAATTTAATCTTATCACTAATATTTCTATGTGGTAAGCTAATAAATTGTCTGAAGGATTATATTGAAATTTTACATAAAAGTTTTATGACTAATTAGGTAAAAGTAAAAAGTTGAAAACAGAATTGATATTCATACTATGATTATAATATTGGGAGAAAAAAACATAAAAATCTTCCAAAGAAAAAGTTGATAAAAAGAGTTACCTAAAGGGCGACTCATGTTAATATCTCCGGAATTGCTAATTAGTGATATTAAAACTCCTAAAACCTAATTGTTTTATATTGTTGAACAAAACTATTGACGTGAAAACAAATTCTAATTGGAAACAAAATAATCAATTTCTTGCAACTTGGAGTCCATTTTTTTTTGGTCGAAATAGAACTTTTCATTAATCTAGCCCAAAGTAGGGGGCCCGAGAGATGGGCATTAGTACATAATAGATTCCAAAGACAGACGGGTGGGGATTGGACCCAATTCGAGGGTAAGCCCTATTTCCTATGAGTCTTAGCGACCCAGTTTGCAGTCACATTAGCCTCACGGTGGCAAAAATTAACTGGGATATTGGGCATACGCGACAAAAAAGTTTTACACTGCTAGACAGGCACATGCGCCTCCCACGTGAGCTGTTGATGGTGGACAAGTGCTTTAACCAAAATCTGGCAATCTGTCTCTAGTAGAACAGCGTCATTGGAGGAGGGGAGGGAGACACAACCATAAGAGAACAAAGAAAACTAAGGGCTTCGACCAACACCCAAGCCTCGACCAGAAGGGGGGAGGATGCCGGTACTGATTGAGCGGCATCATGCAACAACTGGCCGCTCAATCACTCTTAGAGACGGTTTAAAAAAAAAAAACTAGCTATCATATATTTATATAGAGACTAACAGATTTGCGATATGGAGAAGAAATAACATTTCCTATTTATATTTTAAGCCTGTATTTTATATTCAACATTTTTATTGTATATTAGATAGATATAAACATATTATCTTTCTAGGGATATAGGAAAGGTGGATTTGCATAAAAATATAGAATCGATATATCTTGTCTTTGTGAAAACTGAAAGGATCCTTAAATTAATTTTATAATTGTAAACTTCAACTTTAGAAGTTAATTAATAACCAGGTCATAAGGTATTTATTTATTATCATCCAAAAACTGAAGCAAAGCATGGGAGATTTTGTTTTATAAGCGAAATTCACGTTTAAGTCAATTTTTTCTAAGGTTTATTACTTCTGGAAATAATTTCGTAGGAATTGGCATATCCCAATTTTGGAGACAGTTTCATAACAATTGAGAAGTCTAAATTTGACTGATATAATTATATTGTAGGGTTATTGTTAAGTCGACCTCTAGGTTAATAAAAAAAATGCATGCCTCCACTATTAAATGTATGACACGTGTATTTGAAATTAGTTTGGTAATTGAACTTTTGTGCGTATCAATTGAAATTTTGCACTAACATTGTGAATTCAAAAACAGATGCAAAAGTTGCTAACTTCCGATTAAATGTATGACACGTGTATATGGTCACTTAATGATGCCAGATTGGCAAAATAAGGACCTTTGTCTGGCGAAAAGGGTTTGTTGGGTAGGTAGACATCCCATATGCAAAGAAAATACCGCATTTATAAGTTCAAATTTATTCATTATACATATCAATTTATATATGCAGTACAGAACAAGCTTCATGTTTGATACTTTTATAAGTGAATAAGGTGGATACTATATGCCGTATGTTAAGCATTTTCAATAATTCTTCCTAAATTAAAAAAATTAGCTCGCGATGCTAAAAATAAAGTCTGTATAAGATGAGAAAGATGGGCATTATTGAATCATTAAGGAGGCAACTTGCAAATAAAAAAAATCCGAACTGTATTGAACAAAATACAAGATCTTATTGAAATGCGTTAAGACAGGATCTTTGTAAGCGATACCACAAGAAAGGTAATAATATCCAAATAAATTTCCTAAAAAGAGGTAATGCTAAAGAGGGATTTAATTGTGCCAGATATGCATATGCAATGTGAAAGGTAAATGATGGATTTTAAAATATGATCTAAAAATATTCTACACGTAATGCAAGCCTAAATCTCAAGCGAAAATTGTACCTTTTTTTTCTATTTTATGAAAAGGGAGTCTATTCTAAATGATGAAAGATGCAGATTCGATCTTTATGGAATCCTAGATATATATATTAAATTTAAATCGATGAAAGTGCTTTCTAAATGATTAAACATGCAATACATGACTTTTGTTTCCCTGTCTTTGAATGCCGTGAAAATTTAGAATTAACTGATAATGACAAGATAAATGATAACATAAATTATCTTACATGTGCGTTAGAACACTTATTTATCGACAAAAAGGTTTAATTTTCTACATTTTTTTGTTATGTAAAAAACTATTCTAATACGATGCAATGAGATTTTTTTTTCTTTTCTAATGATAAAATTACTAAAACTTACCGAAAAAAACGGAACCACTCCTATTATTCTATAAGCACGTATGGGTTTACATGCATGCTGCACATGATATGTTGAAAATCGAATAGAAAAAAAGAAGAAGAGTAGTTGGAAACAGGTCTTATTCATAGCGAATTACATAAAATTCTTCATGATAATTGCTTCGAGAAGAATCAAGAAACCGTTAATAGGTTCGCATGGTGAATCACGAGACATTAAAACTTAAATCACTTATCGCAGACTAAATGTTGTGCAAGAATGAAGGGGATCGCATTGAGGCTCGGTGCTGCACGAAAAGGCATCAGAACAAATTGCTAAGCTAAAGACCAATGATCCCAACTCTATTTAACTCAAAAAAAAAAGTTATACTCTTCTCTCACCTTTTTTTTTTCCACCTGAGCTGTAGAGGTGTTAATATGGGTTATAAACCCATATTATGACCAACTTTTAGTTAAATGGGTCAAATATGGGTCAAGTGAAAGTTGAATATAGGTCAAATATGGGTTAAGTGAAAGTTAAATATGGGTCAAGTGAAAGTTAAATATGGGTCAAATATAGGTTGAGTGAGTTATTAGGTAGACCCATCCTCTCCTCTATGCATTCTCGTCCTCCGTTGCCGATCCGATGAGATTCACTCAACAATAATTAAAAATCATTTTTTTAAAATTATTTTCCTCAAACTATTTCAATTAAGAGGTATCCACATTTTTTTATTTACTAATCTTATTAATCAATGGTTTAGTAATTGTATAAGTGCTAAAACATATTGGCTATGAAAAAAGATGAAAAGGTACAATTCTATTGAAAAGTTACCGTTCTTCTAAAGAGGTACAACTCTTATGAAGTAAAAATGCATTTTGAGAAACCTATTGATGTAGTCCTCTCTCCACCCAAGCAATGAATCAAAGTTGTATTTTATCCTCCATAAGATAAGATACATTGAGGAAAAGTGTGGGTTAAGGGAGGGTTCTTCGTTTCTATGATTTTCCAACTGGATTGCTATAGAATAAATGTATTGTCTTCGTTCCTCTTATTGTGAAAATCATGAAGACAAAAAAATTCTCTATTTTGAAATTTCACATTAAAAATTATGTTATCACTCATAGTTTTTAGTTTCTGCCTTATCTATTTGCGGGGTGTAACGTTTTTTTTCACCTCGTCAGGGACTTTGCAATTTGAGCCACTTTATGGCAACAAAATCAGACAAATATCTCATCATTTTGTTTCCTTTTTGGTTCAACGAGATATTCCCTCAATTGTCAATTGTTTATTTTAGGAACTGTATTTTTGGAAAGATAGTCTCAATCCAATAGACAAATATTTCTGGAATTTCAACTTCCCCAGTGGTTGCACAATTCTCATTGGCCTTTTGTCAATCGACCTCATGCCAGAAGATGAACAGTTATAAGGAGAAGCAGACTACAAACTAAAGAATTAATGAGGTTAGTTCTGAAAAGAAAAAAAAAAATTTAATGCTAATTTCAGTATTCCGCAAATGCTACTTCAGAGCCTTGCCGATCACTGCAAGAAGAAGAAGTCAAAGGAGGAAGAAGAGAAAAAAGAAAAGGAAAATGAAAAATAATCAAATTAATAAGAAAATTCGAAAAAAACAAAATATTATTAAAAAACCGCCACATCAGTATCGGCCAACGTTCATGTTATCACTAGCCGACCAAATTTAATCGAATGGATTGAATTTGCACAATTACAAAATTGTTTAAAACTGAATTAGTCAAAAAAGAGAATTTATAACTGAGTTTACACAATTACAACAGATTTAAGATTTTTTGATAATTTTCTAATAATTTTTCCAAGGTACTCGCCATCATCTTCCCAAGGTCTGGCCACCTCAACAGGCAGCGTTGGTCGATCTTCAGGTCTCCACTCTTCTCTCTCCCTCTCGTCCGTCTCCTCAAAGATGTTGTCGTGGGACTCTCACAATTTTTAGCCGCTTTATCGCGAGGAAATCCGACAAACAACGCAGCATCTCGTTTCCTTTTTGGTCCAACGAAATATTTCGTCAATTTGCCAGTTGCTTGTTTTAGGAATCGTATCATGTCTGGAAGATAAAAAGAGTCTTAATCCGATAATCATAGCAACAAACCGGCACTTCTTCGTCTCCTTTTCCCCCTTAGAATTTGAACTTTCCTGGTGGGATCAAGATCATCAAAGCTCTCCTCCAGCAGAATTCTGCTTCGCATCGATTCGACAGAAGTCGGAGAGAATGGCGAGAAACTGGGCAGATCTCCCGGAAGAGTTGCTCTGGCTATGCTCGCGGCGTCTTTGTCCCAGGGACTCGTGGGCATTCCGAGCAGTGTGCCGCTCGTGGCGATCCGCTCCTCCCGAAGAGAGGAGCGACGTCCCGTGGCTGATGCTCGTAGACGATACGGAGTCACCGTGGCGCGACGTCTTCTGCCCCTCTTGTCGGCGAGTTCACAAAGCGCCGGTGCCGGCAGCGAGGGCAAGGAGATGCTTCTCTTCGCAAGGCTGGTTATTCACGCTCGGCGCGGACAGGGAAATCCAGATGCTGAAGAATCCGATGTCGCGTCACCACAGCTACATTGTTAAGCTTCCCGATTTTGAATACCCGCCTTACGATTCTGGTAACATTAAGTTCGTCCTATCCGCCAGCCCTACTACGTCTCCAGATTACATGGTCATGATCGTCCACAAAAAGAAGGGCCGCCCGGCGGGGCTCTGGCGGCCCGACAGCAAGGCGTGGACGGCGGTGAATTTTCCTGACCCTCGCTGTCATATTTGGGATGTCATATTTTATAAGGGGTGCTTTATCGCTATTAATTCTGAATTAAGCATATTGAGGTGCAACGTGGATGGGCCAGCTCCGTTCGAAGCTCAAGTAATTTTCGAAATTCCAAGAGGGCTTATCTATCGGGAGCACCCACCAAGGACTAAATATCCATTGCTCCTAAATGAAGTGTATTTAGTGCAATCAACGAGAGGATCTCTGTTGTTCGTGTGTCAATGGGATAGGTGCGAACCCGATTGGACCTTACGATTTCAAGTTTTTGAGATGGACCTAAATGGTCGAACGTGCACGGAAGTTAAGAGCCTGGGGAACGCATCCCTCTTCTTGGGGCCCAAGTCCAGCTTCTCTTTGGAGTCCGATGAGAAGCATCACATCGAGCCGAATTGTATTTATTTTACCGAGGATTCGTGGGGCCACCCGGGTGAAGGGGAGGAGGCATGGAGATGGGAATATACCACATCGAAGATGGTACGACCAAGTGGTTTCCCCTGACGATGCCTTATGGCCATTATTCTCCTCCGTTTTGGATCAAACCAAGCTTCTAACCCATAGGTAGAGAGTTTGGCTTATTATTATTATTATTTTATTATTATTGATGAAGTGAGTAGACTGGTGGTATGCTATGCTATAGATAGTTAGGAATTTATTTTGGAAAACTTGAAATTGTTAGGTCATTGCAAGTGAGATTGTGCTGAAATTCATTTCGATTTTTACTATCTAAGTTTTTTTTTTCCTTTAGTTTGCAACGTCCGGATGTGTTAGCATCGGCCATCATATTGGTTAAAAGCAATAGCTTGGTTCTCGATACATTAATCTTGAGGGGTCTTTTCCTATTGTCCTTATAGAGCTGTAAAGAAAAATATCCAAGTTCTCTTTGACGGAGGGACATGGTTAGCCTTTTGACCAGCTAAGTAGCTTTGGTCGAGCGTTCAACGCCGACATGATAATTGGTTACGATCTCGACATTGTGAACTTAACCCAAGAAAAGTCAATTGATATAATGACGGCCGAGTATAGATTTCTCTTGTGTTGGGAAACTTCAAACTTCGAGTTAGAATATGATCGCCTTAATCAAATTTGTTTGGACATTAGTACGTGACACTGACGGGATTAGATGCTATGATGCTTTATCTAGGGGATGACGTATTGTTTTGAAAGGTTAGATGCTCATTTACTACATAGATGAAGCTAATCTTAAATTTTTTGTTGACTTTTCATATGACCAAAACAACCTTAACTCGTCCGTCCCTATGTAGAAAAGTTAAAGAGAATGTTATGTATTATTAATAATTACAATTCGATATCTCAAAGAGATTATCTAATAAATCATTTTCCTATTTTTTTATGAGCATACATACATAATACACACACACATATGTATATAACATTGGTCGGCAAAAATTAGCAAAAAAAAAAAAAAGTTCAGGGTTGAATTGGAAAAATTGCAATAGGTTTATGAATTTTTGGTAATTTTTCCTGATTATCTATATTTGAGGCAATGACATAAGTAGTCTTTGAATTTTTTCTCACCGTTCAACTTTTTCTATTTTATTTAATATTGTCTTTGAACTTCTTAATTTTGGTTCTATATGGTCCTTCCGTTAATTATTCAATGAAATTTTCTTATGCTGCCATTAAAGTAAATGACTTGTCATTTTGTTTGTTCGATTTGTTGAAACTTTATCTCTTTGTTCATTTTCAAATATTTTGCAAGATAGACCTCAATAACCCTTACCCAAAACTTTTCAACAAAACAATTTGACAAAACATATACACCACATGTCGTAATGCGTTTGTATAATCTCGATGATATTCACTAATAAACATGTCGGGTAAAAATTAACCTTAATTGAGGCACTTGAACTCATTTAGTTAAGTTATCTGAAATATTCTTTGTATTAACAAATTTATTTTCACACGAAATACACTGGTAAGCATTTTTATATGTAAGAATTCATATATTAAATGGTTTGTGTCGTGTAATCCATTTTATCAAAGTCTTAAGTTTGGATTTTAAATTTCTGAAATATTAAAAAAAAAAGACATTTCATGTTAAGATTTAATCTAAATTTGATACGGAGTAAATGAGAGAAAGAACGAAAGAACGTTTTATGAAATAAACTGAATAAATAATCAAAGTACGAAAGTGAAATTAAACAAAAATTACAATAAGGCATACATAAAAAATGCTTGCCAGTGTAATGTTCAGGGAATAGAGTAATGTTCACATTTCTTGGCATGATTTCATTAAAGACATATTTTCTAAAGAATAGAAACCATTTCTAAGCTAGGTGAATGTCATTCAAACAGAGGACAATGTACCATATGTAAGACATATGCTCTTTGACACAAATTTGGCTACAAAATGTTGTGTTGAAATAAGACACTGATTGCTTTGACTAATCATTGTCGCGACCTAAAATTTTCTAAAATAAATATATAGGTTTAGGGATATCGTTAATTTCGGGCCGACGGCCTTTAATTAACTCGGGCTCTCCCAAGCCCATACCCCGCTCAACATTGGAATATTCACAAAAATTTTCAAATAAGGAGTCGCCACTAGCCTAAGCTAACGGGCCTAGCAATTTTTGTTAGGCATGGGAGCGTGCCTCATTTTTTACGAAAACAAGTGAGCAGGGAGGTGATGATTACGCTAATCATGTGATTATTTTTTACGCAACTGAGAGTCTAGGATAGGGGACTTGATTACGCTAATCATGTGATTAATGCCCTTTCGGTACCTAAATTAATTGTGTGTTTCAAAATGTTATAACAACTTATTCGAGAAATCTAAGGTATGTCCTAACCGTTTAAGAAAAGAAAATGACATCCAAAATATCATCGCAAAATAAAGTGTAGAAATAATCCTATTAATGTAAGCCAAAATAACCTAATGTAAAGCCCTAAAGGCTTATTCAATTTTGGATGTTTTCTTCTTTTTAAGGGTTTTCTAAATTTTGAAATTTTTCTGAATTTTTCTGAATTTATATTTTTAAATTTTTTAATATTTCCAAATTTTCTGAAATTAAAGAAAACAAGATTTCAAGATTTTTTTGATATTTTCTGACTTTTCTGAAAATTTAAGAAAAACATTTATTACTGCTTTTCGGAATTTTCTAATTTTTTGGAATTTTTAATATTCGAAAAAGGAAAGAAGAATAAAATAAAATAAAAATTTTAAAAACTTTCTGAAAATTAAAGAAAAAAACATATTTTACTTTTTTTGATGATTTTTCGAAAATTTTTAAGATTTTTTAAAATTTTCTGAAATTTTTGATTTTTTTATTTGATTTTTTTAAAATTAAAAGATTATTCGGACCGGGTCGGGAGACCCGGCCCTACTAGACCGACCCGGACCCTAATGGTCCGGGCCGGAGCAATGACCGGGCTGGCCGAACGGCCCGGTCGAAATAATTAAAATGGGCCCATTAACAAAAATAAAATAAAATAAAAGGCCCATTTTTACTTCTTAAAAAGTTCGGCCCAGTTTCCTTCAACCCACACCAGCGACTGGCCCAAAATTCAAATTAAGCCCACTTCGAAGTTCAGCCCAGCCCCTGCCATTTTTCTTTTTCTTTTTCTTTTCCCCTTTTTTATTTTTTCGCCTGGTCTTCATCTTCTTCACCGTAGATCCCCTGGAGTTCGCGGGAAACCTGCGCGCTTCCCCACACCGCCGCAGACACCGCCGAGGATCCTCTCTGGTTCTAATGGGGCCGCACTAATGTCGTCCGGCGTCGGCCGTTCCGTCCGACCGACGCCGAACGTCGCCAGCGATAACCTCCGGCGACCCGTGAAGCTCCCCTCGCCGGAAACCCAAAGATGTCTCTTTTCGACTCAAAAACGCATGGAAACCTCACGAAAATGACTATCATACTAAGGGAAACACGAGAAATAGATAATAAACGATCAAACATTCATAAAACCAAATTATCGATGGAGGCCAATTTCGGATCTCATTGGCGCATTTCGTCAAACACCTAATGGGCACTACCAGATTCGGGGGTCTCCGGCTCGACCGAGCCTCGCACTCGCTAGGGGTTTTCAGGCATCGCATCAAAAGGAAGCAGGAGCAAGATAAAAGGGCGGCAAGGGCCGGGGCTCGCGCGAACCGGTCGGCACGAGCTCCGGCCCGCCTCCTCGTCAAAGCAAAACAGAAACAAGTAGAAGTGGAACCTACTTGGTTCGGATGCGACGCTGGGATGGCGGACGGTCGACTGGCTGGCCTCCGGCAAACGAACGCTCCTCTTTCCTTTCTCGTGCGAGCGGTCCGGCGTACTCTCTCTCTCGCTCTTCTCGGATCTCTCTTTTGTTCTCTGTTTCCCTTTGGATCTCCTATTCCGGCGCGGGAGGGTTGCCGGCGGCGGGTCAGTCGTGGCTGCCGGCCATATCTCCTTTCGTTCGCTCCTCTTCTTCCTTCCTGCCTTCTCCTTGCTTTCTGCCTCCCTCCTTTGTCTTCGTCTCTGGTTTCCCTTTCTTCTCCCCCTTCGATTCTTTCTTCTCTTCAGCCCTCAACAACAGCTTCCATATTTCGATTTTCCTCCTCCAGAACCCAGAAAATGAGAAGAAGATCCCCTCTCTCCCTCCTCGCTCTGGGATTTTCTTCTTTCGTGTTCCCCTCTTTTTCTCTGCAGATCTGTCTTGCTGCCTTTCTACTTTTCCGGACTTGCTGCTGTCTTGCTACGTTTTTTTTTTGGAGAACCAGCGCTCCCTGTTTTTCCTTTTTTTTTTTTCACATTTTTTTTCGCCCTTTTTTGTTCCTCAGCTCTGCTCCCCTCAAACCAGAAAACCGGCTACGCCCCCTCTCCCGTTTTGTCTGCCTCTGGTTTTCACTCCGCCCTTTGCCAGAATCGCCCGCTTCTCCTCTGCTCATGCCATCGCTTTCCTCTCCTTTTCCTCCTCTCCTCTGCGGTGTCCTTGCCGTGTGTGCGTCTGCGTGTGTGAGAAGAAGAGAGAATCCAGGGGGGAGGTCATGGCCGGATGTGTGAAAAATCAGAAAAATGGGCCAGGAAGAGAAATAAAGGGAAGTGGGCCAAAAGGAAACAAAAGGAAATAGGCCCAAGGGGAGATTTCATGGGGGCCGAAACTTTGTAAAGAAGGAGTGGGCCGGACTATGCCGGCCCAGCAAACCAAAATTTTTTGATTTTTTTTTTGAATTTTCGAAATTTTTTTATCAGTTTTTTTTTTATGAATTAATATGTATTTTTTTTATAGATGCAAAAATAAATGGGCATTTTAGAAAAAAAATAAAAATTCAAGTGTCAACAATCATTAAGAGGATAGAATCGTTGGAGGCACTCTCCAAGTTTCGATTGTACCTGGTGGTTCGTGAGAAGGCGATGAGTTTAGGGGAAGAGTTGTCATCCCTGATTAATGGCCAAGTGAATGAGCTGCTAGCGAAACGATGACTGTTAATCCTTTGTAGGATAGAAAGTACGTTTTCAAATTCTATAGCCCGCAATATTGCTATGATTTTTGCATGAAGCAATTGAGATTAGGATCGAGCCCTTTTTATTATTGTGCCCGTTACTGCATTCGCATGCATACTTTTGCATTACAAATGCAAAGTTTGAGTAGTAGCATAGTCTAAAGAAGGTGAAAAGATTGTCTTGTCAAAAGTTTGCTTTGCCGATTGAAATTCCACCCTTTCGAAACAATGAGGCGGATCAAAAACTACTATCTAGTTTGCAGTCGATTCCCGCCTATTGTGGTTAATGATCCAAATGAGGTTGATTTTGAGATGTTCATTCTGTCATCGAGTTCATGAAATGCCATGTATAAAGCCAGACATAATTTTGAGGTGCTCGATTAGTTTAGAGGATAAGTTTTTAAAAGTGTTCTCTTTAATTCCTACTTATTCATGGATGTAAGTTAGAGGCTAAACTACTTAGGCTATCTTGGGATTACGGGAATCATAGGAAGCTGATTCCTGGCCATCTTGGGCTCATGTGTACCGAGTGTATGAAATACCTATTACTAAACTGAAGCCAAGGTTTGGAACATAGCATATGCAAAATATCAAGTGTAACTTTATCAATTTGGATTGATCTTGAGTGGATTTCTACAAGAAAGACACAAATTATTAATTAATAGTTTGACACTCTTTTTCTTGGTTGAATCTCGTTATTCTTCTCTCTCTTTTCTCGGGGCATTGATGATGGGCTAATCTTAAATGTTGATTTCGCCCCTTGAAGAAAACATAAATTGAACAATGTTTTATTTTCTATGGCTGCATTTAATAATTAGGATAAAGTCATATATAAGAGGAATATAATCCATATATAATTCCATGAGCATAATATAGTATGATGGCGGTCGGGCAAGTATGCCCCCATCGTCTAGTGGTTCAGGACATCTCTCTTTCAAGGAGGCAGCGGGGATTCGACTTCCCCTGGGGGTAGGGTACTACGAAAGGAAGTTGATCGTGGATTATCAATAAGCCTAGAATTGATTCTTCCTGGGTCGATGCCCGAGCGGTTAATGGGGACGGACTGTAAAGCCCATGGAAGAGATGAGATAAAGGTTAATAAGACTTTTAACATCCCTAATAGGAAAAGTATTTTTTTTAATAACAAACTTATTGATGAACCCCCCAAAAAAAAAAAAAACCTCCAATTCAAGGGTTGAATAATCATACACAAAATCTCTAGACTCCAATCTCTTTGAGGCGATGGGCATTCTTGATCGAATTCAATTTCTTGAGCTGAATTTTGTGTTCTTGGTCCATAAGTGTCTTTGTTATGCTTGTCTGGTTTTCGAGTTTTGTTTTGAATTTTGAGATTTTCCATCTTTCTTATTTTTGTGTATTGAAGTTTGTAAAGGGTGTAGAATGTCAAATTTGAGTTTTTAGTGATCTTCATACTTAATATACAATTAATCTGATGAAACTGAAGCATGTAATAGCACCTCTTTGTAGACAACAATCTCATATAAAATCTTCCTCACCATCTAGGTGTCGTTCTTTGAATATTATGAGCTAAATACTATTTAGTGAATTTTAGGTGGCCCAATTTGTAGGGGTGTCAATGGGTTGGGTCGAGTTAGGTCTTAATGTTACCCGATCTAACCCAAATCATAATGGTTATGTGCTCGGACTCAACCTAACTTGACTTGAAAAGCATATGATCTGAAGAAAAAAAAATCGGGTTGGGTTTCAAGTTTTGGGGTTTTTTTTATTTTTTTGGTGGTGGGGGGATCAAAAGCCTATCAATGAAGACTAGCAATTTGAACTTGCAAAAGACAAGATTACATTAGCAGTACAGGTTTTGCACATAATACTTTTGAAGATTATTGGATGAGTGGGATCCATGTGAACTTGACACAACGCAGTCCTTTTGTCAAATGGACTTCAAGAAGCATACGCAAAATCTTGTATTGGGAATGAGCAAAACCTTATGTTAGGATTATAGAGCCTTTTGAACTAATTTTGCATGATAATTCGTAAGGATAAAATAGTTTTCCAAGAATTTTTGCATAAATATTGTACTAATTGCTCGATATGGAAGCTCTCGCCGATCATCTGGGGTATCAAGTCAAATGAGGGGACCATGCAAGTACCATTCACCATGATGGCTAAAGAACCAAACAAATTTACAAATAGAACATGTACAAAATCAGTTGTTACCAAATAGTTAGTAGTTGGCCACTTGAAGAATCAAACATATTTATATTCACAACAAAAGAACCAAACACATAGACTTGCTCCTGGGGATTGTGACATTTTGAATTTTGCTCGTCCATTTATAATAACCAAGTTGATAATAGCCGAGATGGAAGTTAAAATATCTCGAGACACCGTTGAAAATTTGTTTGAGTTACTTGGAATTGAGTTATGAGAAATATTCATAGACAACTATGGAACATGGTTTTGCTTATGTTCTTGAGTTAAATGAGGACATTATGATCGATTAAGATAATATAGTCATTATGCCTTGAAGTATGTCTTATGCAGAATCACATGCAATTAGATTAAGATTAGAATAAAGCCATGATTAAGCCCTTAATCTCCTATGGTCAGCTGTCCTAGGAAAAACAAGCTGAGAAATCTCTATTTTGCCCCAACACAAGCCATGAAAATCCCATTTTGTCCCAACATGAAGTGTGCATATCATCATTGATGAATAGTCACAACTAATGGGAATTCATGCATGTAGTGTAATCTTCAAGCTCTCATCATGTCTCTTTCACCCCTCATTACACCCTATGGCCACCCCCCTCTCTCTCCCTCTTCATTTTACCTTCCTCAAGAAGTTCTCTCCCTCACTCTTTCCAACAACCGAACCCCAAACCATAAAGCTCCTTTGCATTTTCCTCTTCTATTGCTACTCTTTCCTTGCTCAAAGCATCCCTTAAGGCACCAAAATTTCAAGGTAAGGAGATGAGATAACCTTCTAAGTCATTTGATCTCTCTCTCTCTCTCTCTCTCTCTCTCTCACTTTTGCCTCACACATAGGCTAGTTATGGTTTTGTTTGCTTGCTAAGTGAAAGCTGATGAATTCTGCTAGGAAACATAGCTGGAAAGAGGCATGAAAAGAGGCTCAAGGAGTTGCATGCTGTTGTTTTGCTTGTTGGCGGTTGTGCATGTCGATTTAGAGGGTTGTTATGGCCTCGCATGCACTTGTTTGACCTTGAAACATTGATGCATGTGTTACATATGTTCTGTGAGTGTGACAATATATTGTTGAAGCCTTTGATGTTTGGTTAGAAATGAAAATAGGAAGCTGTTCTTGGAGGTTAGTGCAGGTCTAGAAAATTGAGCTACAGTACCTCAAGTTTTTCTTAATTTTGCTAGCATTTGGACAAATCGAATTTCATGAAACTTCTCTCTTTGAAGTTATTCTATACATCTTGTCGTGACCTAAAAATATTTTTCGAAAATAATCATGATAAATATAAAGGTTTAGGGGTATTGTTAATTTCGGGCCGACGGCCCTCAATTAACACAGGCTCTCCCAAGCCCATACCTCGCGCGACGTTGGGTATTCATAAGAATCTTCGAACAAGGAGTCGCCACTAGTCTATTGAGGTCGACTAGGAACCGAGTGAGACATGGGAGCGTGTCTCACCTTTTACGCAACTAGAGGGTCTAGGGTCGGGGACTTGATTATGCTAATCATGCGATTAACGCCCTTTCGGTACCTAATTTAATTGTGTGTTAACTAAAGACCTGGCAACACATTCAAAAAACCTATTGTAGAGCCCTAAAGGCTTATTCAATTTTTATATTTTTCTTTTTTAAGGGTTTTCTGAATTTTTGCAATTTTTTCTGCTTTTTTCTGAATTTTTCTGGATTTTTATATTTTTTTAATGTTTTTAAATATTTTTTAGTATTTTCGAATTTTTTGAAATTAAAGAAAACAAGATTTCTGATATTTCTGATATTTTTGAATTTTCTGAAAATTTAAGAAAAAGTATTTATTAATTTTTTTGGAATTTTCTGAATTTTTCTAATTTTTTTTGGAATTTTTTTATATTTTAATATTTTCGAAAATAAGATAAAAATATTTGTTTACGAAATTTCCAGATTCCTGAATTTTTCCATGCATTTTCTGAATTTTCGAATTTTTTAATATATTTTTTTAATATTTTTGATTTTCTGAAATTTTTGATTTTTTTTTTTTTTAATTAAAAAGGTTATTCGGGCCGGGTCGGTTTCGGGAGATCCGGCCCTACTAAACCGACCCGGCCCCTATTGGGCCGGGCCAGAGCCACGACCGGGCTGGCCGAACGGCCCGATCGAATTTTCTTTTAAAATGGCCCATTAACAAAAAAGATTAAAATAGCCAATTTCCAATTCTATTTTCAGCCCAAACTTATCCTAGGCCGATTCGAAGAGAAATAAACCAGCCCAACCCCTTTTGTCTAAATTTTTGGCCCAGCCCCCTCCTTTTTCTTTTTCTTCTTTTTTTTATTCTGTTTATTTATTTATTTATTTTTGTTCTGGTCTTCGTCTTCTTCCTTAGTTCTCTACTGCAGACTTGATGCCCGTGAGTTCTTCGCCGCGCCGCTGCCGATGTGGCCATAGGTCCTCATCAGTCCCACAAGGAGGTTATCCACTATCATCTGGCGTCGGCCGTCTTATCCGACAGACACCGAATGCCACCGGTCACCGCCGGCGATGACCTCCGGCGACCCTTTGAAGCTACCCGTCGCCGGAGGTAAAAAGAAAACCCCCCTCGGATAAAAAAAAACAAGCAGAAACCTCACAAAATAACCATGATGCTAAGAGAACTATCATAGCAAATGATATACGATCACATATTTAGGAAACTAGCCGGAACCGATTATGCAAATTTCTGGGTTTCATGTAGGCATTTTGTCAAACACCTAATGGGCGCTGTTGGTTTCGGGAATTCGTGGTTCAACCAAGTCTCAAACCCGCCGAAAATCTTTAAACATGGCATAAGGGGAAGACAGTAGCAAGATGGAAGACTAACAAGCGCGAGCCGGCGCGAGCTCTGGCCCTCCACTTCACCAAGCAAAACAGAAACGGGCGGAGAAGAGGCCTACCTGGTCTAGGGAGCAAGCCGCGGCGGAGGAGAGCGGGTGGACAATCTCCGGCGGCGTCTGGATGTCTCTTCGCGTCTCTTTCTTCCTTCTGGTTTTCTCTCTCGAGTCTCACTGTCTCCGGCGTTCCTCCTCTTCTGTTTTCTAGTTTTCTCCCTTCTTTGCTCAGTCCGCCCGACTCTCTCTCTCTCTTTTTGTTACTTATGGTACCGGAGTTGAGGTGCGGCGAGGCAACGTCGGCCACCGATCCGGCATCACCCTTAGTCCTTCTCCCTCCATTCCTCTCTTTTCTCTTCTCCTTCTCCTTTTTGTTTCTTGCCTCCGCCAAAATCCGCTGCCCCCTGTCCGAAATCTCCTGCTCGTCGATACCTCGCATAACTGTTTCTCCACCCCTCCAATGGCCGCGTGACAGTGCAGCAAGGGAATCTTCCCTTGCTGGCGTCACGCGGGTGACGTCGCCTCCGAGGATGGTCAAAACGTCATCGTCGATCGACTGTGCTGCTGCTGCCCCTCTTGCATGCTGTTGTTCACGTGCGGAGAGGGAGAAGAGAAAAGGAGATGAGATCGGGCCGGGCCGAGGAAAAGAGAAGGAGGGGGACGAGTTGGGCTGAAAGAAAAGAAAAAGGAAGAGAAGAAGGTGGGCTAGGAAAGGAAGAAATAAGAGTGGGCTGGGCTGAGCCAGCCCACCCGAAAATGCTTCTTTTTTTTCGAATTTTTTTTTTATCTTTTCTATAAATTAATCTATATTTCTATATGTAAAATAAATGGGCATTTAAACATATAAACAAAAATTCGGGTGTCAACAGCTGCCCCTTTTTGAAAGGGAGCTCGAAGAAGTTCATTTTAAAGACTAGGTGACACCCGACTTTTATCGACAATCCATGAAAGCGTGAATTTATTCCATTCATCTTTCTCATTTTTCATCATTTTTCATTTTTCAATTTTTTTTATTTTTAATTAATTTTTTTTGAATTTTGAATTTTTTTTTGAGGTCTCAACTCGTGCAAACGAGTTTCAACAAGGAATGCATGGTTTAAGGGAGACCCACGAACTGTGTGGTTTTAAGGATAAGCCCATGAACCTTGTGGTTTAAGGATAGACTCACGAACCATTGTGGTTTAAGGATAAGCCCACGAACCTTGAGGATAGGCTCACGAACCATTGTGGTTTAAGGATACACCCACTAACCGTGTGGTTTAAGGATACGCCCACCAACCTTGTGGTTTAAGGATAGACCCACGAGCCTTTGTGGTTTAAGGATAGACCCACGAACCTTGTGGTTTAAGGATAAGCCCACCAACCATTGTGGTTTAAGGATAAACCCACGAACCATGTGGAAACTGCATGGTTTCAGGATGACCATGAACCATTGTGAGAATTGTATGGTTTCACTGAGTTAACCTGTCAAATTCAACTTGAGCAAATGTCATTAGAGACAATATCAGAAAGATGCATTAGCAATATTGTAATATTAATTGCATAAGCAAATCAAGCTAAGTTTGATCACAATGAAAACTTTTGATGTCTTTTGGTATCATGTACCACAAAATTGTCATCAAGCTTAGAAGGTATCATTAATCATCAAATTCCTTCAGGAGAAAAATTTTGTGAGAATGATCCTACTTATGAAAGAGGTTCATTAAGCATGCCAAGCAATAGCTCTTAGTTAGAAAGGGCTTATCATATGCTCTCAAGAAAGGCTATTTGATCCCATCCATTCATTTGGGAAGTAATTTGATCACTCAATTTAACTCACATCTCCAATGTTGAAGGATTCGAGAATCATTCGCAATAAGTACACCTTGACCAATCCAAAAGGTCTTTCAGAAGGACCGTAATGCGGATTTGGTCATGGTTTTAGCAATGGATAAGCATCATTGGTCATAAAATGAAATAATTATCTTCCAACATCTTCGCCAGGTTTACAAGTCAAGAAACCTTAAGATGAGATAAGAAAACCTTGCCCCCACCTCTTCGAGTGGTAGCTTCTTTGGAAAATCCTTATTCTTGCTTGAATCATCCCAATCTGAAGAGACTTCGGGAAGGGTTGTAACGTTGGTTTGGTTATGGCTCGAAAGGCTCGAAACTTTTCACAAAAGGGGATTTGAAAGTTGGTGATTGTCATGGCATCATGGTCATAGCATTCAACCTTTTTGAAAGCACTTGACTTTTGAAATCTGAATTGTCTCAAAAGTCCATTGACTAATCGAACAAAAGCTTTGTCCTTCTCAATTTTTGTATGCATTTGCAAGGATTTTCTTTTTGATGCAAACATTTTGAATTTGAATTTCTTTCTTTCTTTCTTTCTTTTTTTTTAAACGGGCATTGGCCTTGCTTTTACCAGGCACACTGCTTTTTCATGCCCCTTAATTTTCATTGGACTTTTGGTCTTTTGAACTTTTTGAGCTTTCAGGACTTTCGAGATGCTTTTCATATTTTCACATAAATGCCCATTGTGCTGGTCAATCATGTGCCTTGCCCCAATATGGGGAGATAATCACCACTTAGGTTTTAGAAATGAACAATCAGGCTCAACTTGGTTTAAGCAAAGGGTATCAGTGTTTGGATAGAGAAAGGAATGCTCTTCTTCACCTCGGGATGTCTCAAGTTTCATAAGAATTCACTTGAAAGTACCACAAAAAGATTAATGTAAGTGAAAGCAAAGAAGTCTTTCTCATCTTTTCACCATATGATATCAACCAAAACCTCCAAATTTGCCCCATTGTGGGGTGGTTCTTGACAGGGGTATTTTATGATTTCTCCGCTTTAAAATGCTCAAAGGGGTTGACTATGGTCACATACAGTGTATAAGATAGAGAAGATAAATGCCTCTTTTCATTTTGGTCCATGTACCAATTGCGAATGACTCCTTTGTCCTTAAACGACATAGGTTTTTTTTTTCGCTCAATTTTCACAGTGTTTGAAGGATGTATTTGGGAATGGGTTGCCTTTCATCATCCTAAGCATTTCCTGCTTGACATGATTAACATCTCAATTTCATTTGGTCGAGATCATCTGAGTAAATTAATCTCCATGAGGAATTTTGATTCAAAATGAGCAACCTACCTA
The DNA here is from genome assembly GCA_014182895.1 of Angophora floribunda. Classification (NCBI taxonomy): domain Eukaryota; kingdom Viridiplantae; phylum Streptophyta; class Magnoliopsida; order Myrtales; family Myrtaceae; genus Angophora; species Angophora floribunda. The sequence continues at coordinate 17,141,937 of CM024711.1, forward strand.
TTTGAGGTTTCTTCTTTTTTTTTTTTTTTTTTTTATGGTGTCATCAGTTAGACATTTAACGATTACCTCGAAAAAAGTCGTGTGACCAGCAATTCCTCTTGAAAATCATCGGGGTCCTGTGAATCAAAAACATATACACAAATATGCATGAAATGCGTGATGTGCATGATATGCATGTTATGATCTAAGTGACTCGGATCGTATCGAAAAGGGTTCTAAGGCCTCATGATTTCATTCATGGAAAGTACTTCTTTACTGAATCGGCATTTATAGTCTTTGGCAGTTCTTGGCCATCCATCTCTATCAAAACTAACACGCCCCCGGGCAATATCTTCTTGATAACATATGGTCCTTCGTAGTTCGGAGTGAACTTCCCACGTGGATCCGGTATGATAGATAAAACTTTCCTCAGCACGAGGTCGCCTTCTTGGAAGTGTCTGGGTCGAACTTTGCGATTAAAAGCCTTTGCAACTCGCTTATGGTAGCATTGACCATGACATAGTGCAGTGAGTCTCTTCTCATCGATCATGTTCAGTTGTTCATATCTTTGCCGCACCCACTCAGCTTCAGAGAGTTTACTTTGTGAGAGAATTCTCAACGAAGGGATTTCCACCTCTATTGGTAAGACGGCCTCCATACTGTACACTAGAGAGAACGGTGTTGCCCCGGTTGAAGTTCGGTACGCCATTAATGCATACGGCAACCGCTCATGCCAATCACGATAGTTATCTGCTGTCTTGGACAGAATCTTCTTTATGTTCTTGTTAGCCGCTTCTACAGCACCATTCATCTGTGGATGATAGGGTGACGAGTTCAAGTGACAGATTTGAAATTCACGCAGTAACTCATCAACAATCTTGTTATTCAGGTTGGAACCGTTATCCGTAATAATGGCTTCAGGCATGCCGTAACGTGCAATGATATCACGCCAAATGAATTTGGCCACATTCTTCGCGGTGACGTTAGCATATGAGTTCGCTTCGATCCACTTAGTGAAGTAATCGATGACCACCAAAATGAAACGATGTCCATTAGAAGCCTTAGGGTTGATTGGTCCAATTACGTCGATTCCCCACATAGAGAACGGCCATGACTGAGTCATTAAATGCAATTCATTTGGTGGAGCATTGATTTTTTCTCCATATATTTGACATCGATGACAATAGCGAACATGCTTAATGCAATCAGTTTCCATCGTCAGCCAATAATACCCGAGCCTCATGATCTTTCTTGCTAAAAGATGGCCGTTCATGTGAAGTCCACATTTTCCTTCGTGTATTTCTTGCATCAGCTTATTGGCTTCCTTGGCATCAACACATTTTAACAAGATTGAATCGTATGACTTCTTGTAAAGCATGCTCCCAGAGACAAAGAATTTTGATGCCAACTTCCTGAGGTATTTCTTATCAGCCTCTTCACACCCTTGGGGGAATTTCCCATGCTAAAGATAGTTTAAGATATCATAGTACCATGGATTTCGATCCAGCTCATCTTCAACTGCCATACAATAAGCCGGGCGTTTAGACACCTCAATTTTCAATGGTTCGATGTCTAATCCTTCCATTACATTCAACATTGATGACAATGTGGCCAATGCGTCTGCAAATTGATTCTGGGATCTAGGCAAATATTCGAAGGCTATTTCATCGAATTCTTCCATTAATTCTTCCAGAAACTCATGGTATGGGACCAATTTTGGATCACGAGTTTGCCACAAGCCTTTGGTTTGCAGAATAATGAGTGCAGAATCTCCATACACTTGTAATTTTTTGACTTTCATGTCAATGGCCAATTGTAATCCTAGGATACATGCTTCATACTCCGAGATATTGTTTGTACAAGGGAAGACCAGCTTGACCGCCACTGGATATTGTTGACTGACAGGGGAAATCAAGATTGCCCCAATTCCTGACCTAGATAAATTAACAGCACCATCAAAATACATGACCCACTTGTCATTCGAGATTGCCAAGATGCGTTCATCGAAACCATGTGTTGTATCATGGGATTCCATATCTTTTGAACTCCCAGCCAACATATCAGCTATAACTCTCCCTTTTACTGACTTTTGTGCCACATTGTATATGTCAAATTCAGAAATGAGGACTTGCCATTTAGCCATCTTTCTAACCAATGCCGGCTTCTCAAGTAGATATTTGATTGGGTCATTTTCAGTCACCAGGTGAATTTGATAATAGAGAGTATACTGGCGTAGCCGGTGCAACACCCAAACCAATGCCACACATGTTTTCTCCACTTTTGAGTAGTTCATCTCGGAGACAGTGAATTTCTTGCTGAGATAATATATGGCACACTCCCTTTGATCACTCGACCTTTTTTGTACAAGGACAGCCCCAAGTGATTCTTCATGGATGGTGAGGTAGAGAGTTAATGGTATCCCCGGTACCGGTGGCACTAGTACTGGAGGATGTGACAGATAATGCTTTATCTCTTCAAAGACTTTCTGGCATTCAACATCCCATTCAACTTTAGCATTCTTTTTCAAGAGCTTGAAAAAAGGCTTGGCTATCTCAGACAGCTGAGAAATGAACCTGGCGACATAATTCAACCTTCCCAAAAGGCTTCGAACTTCCTTGATAGTGGAAGGAGCCTTAAGGTCACGAATAGCCTTAACTTTCGAAGGGTCGATCTCAATCCCCTAGCTACTGACCATGAAACCCAATAGTTTCCTAGATTTTGCCCCAAATATGCATTTTGAAGGGTTAAGTCTCAGCTTAAACTTCCGAAGTCGATCAAATAACTTCTTCAGGACTTCAAAGTGATCTTGTCGCCACTTTGATTTAGCGATCATGTCATCGACATATACTTCTATTTCTTTATGCATCATGTCGTGGAATAGAGTGACCATTGCCCTTTGATATGTGGCTCCCGCATTCTTTAAGCCAAACGGCATCACCTTGTAACAAAAGGTTCCCCAAGGTGTGATGAACGATGTTTTACTTTTATCTTCTCCTTTCATCTTAATCTGATTGTATCCAGAAAACCCATCCATGAAAGAGAATAATTCAAAACCTGCTGTACTATCGACCAAAACGTCAATGTGAGGCAAAGGAAAGTCATCCTTAGGGCTTGCTCGGTTTAGGTCATGGTAATCTATGCAGACCCTGACCCGTCCATCCTTTTTTATAATTGGTACTATATTAGCAATCCAATCGGGATAATGAGATACTTTGATGAAATCCACCTTCAACAGCTTCATGACCTCCTCTTCAATCTTCTTGGAAAGTTCAGGTTTTGTTCTTCACAACTTTTGCTTTTTAGGCGCCACATTTGGATCCGTTGGTAAAGCATGCTCTACAATTTGTGGATCTAACCCGGGCATATCCGCGTATGACCATGCGAACACGTCTTGATATTCTTTTAAAAGTTCAATCATCTTCTTTGCCTCGTTCTCGGACAAATTAGCCCCAATCTGAGTCTCTTTGACATTCTCTACATCTCCCAAATTCACAGTGATTGTTTGTTCAATCGTCAAAGGCTTAGATTCTTCATGACGAATCCAGTCTCTCTCTATGTCTCTTTGAATATCATCGTCATCGTGTTCAAACTCACAAGAACCCTCGTCGTACAAGTTCGAGTCACCTACGTATTTATCATGCTCATGCTGAATGACATGCCTGAGATGCAAATGAGAGGGTTAGTAGGATTATTCAATGAGGATTATGCATGATGCATTTTTCTTAAAAAGTCCTTTCAAATGATCACTTGAGAAAAATGTTTGAATTAGGAAGTCGTCCTCGTATCCTCGGACTCTCCCCTTCTTTCTCTCTTTTTTTTTTTTATCTCACAAATTTTGAAAACTAGGAGTCGTGAGGAAGTCCAGGCCTCATAGCATCATCATAGGACTGGTTTGGCACTTCCTCACATCCTTAATAAAGCATGCATGCATTTGTATTCATATGATAAGGCCGTTTTACAATATTTACAGTCTCGGACCACGGCTCACAATCCAAGATCTTGATTACATAAAGGAAATAACAAAAAGTAGCGAAAACGGCTCATCCCATGCAAGGGAGAACATAAAGGAAATGACATAAAAAAACTAAATAAAATGGTTGATCAGCATCCCTACTCCGATGGTTGGAAAGGAGTCATGGAAGGGCCTGCTTCTCCATCCTCAGTAGTGGCGCACACAAAGTCTGGACCGAATAAGTTGGTTATGTTCGAAATGGCCCCGTCCTCTTCTTGTAGCAGTTTAGGTGACTTGATAAATGTACTTTCAAAACGAAGACGGAGTTCCTCCGACGAAGGAAGGAGTAATCCCTGTTGATTCCACCTTGGAATAGTTCGACTTTGATAGCTGGCTCGACTCATATAGCTATTAAAAGCACTTCGATTTCCAAATCCTCCCGAGTAACCTTGGTTTCCATGACCGGCTCGGTTTCTACCTCCCTCTCTCAAACTTGAACCTACCAGCTCTCCCTTTCCTTTCTTATACTCAGAAGCTTCCTAGTAGCCTAAACCAGTTTTCTTTTGATTTCCCGAAATCTCGATAGGCTTTACAATGCCTTATGCATACATCCCCAACCCTGCCCCCGGGACGTGGCCATATTCTAGCAAAACTTTGCTTGTCATGATAGACGAGGTGGAGAACTCAGGACGTCTCATGATAGACCTAGTGGGCACATGCACCATTGATACTAGATCAAGAGTTTGGTAGCTAGGCTCCTCATTCACTTCAAGCTCTACATACGGGATGGCCGTATCTTGGAATGTCTTGAAGTCGGCCAAGAACGAACAGTCACCAGCTTACCCTTTGAAATGAAGCGAACCATTTGGTGCAAACTAGAAGGCACAGCTATAGCATGATGGATCCAAGGTCGACCCAAAAGGAAATTGAAAGCACTAGGGATGTCAAGCACCTGAAACTTTATCGTGAATGGGACTGGACCAATCAATAATTCAAGTTCGATCTCCCCCATTGACTCCTTCTTCACTCCATCAAAGGCTCGAACAGTAGATTGAGATGCCATGATTTCTTCCTCATTTACCCCAAGACGGTGGAGAGTAGCCAGTGGACAAATATTCAAAGCGGATCCATTATCGAGCAATATGCAGGGTACAATCATATCACGACACTTGGTCGAGATGAGTAAAGCTTTGTTGTGGTTAGTGCCCTCCTCGGGAAGATCTTCCTCCGAAAATGAGATTTGGTCCGCCAATAAAATGGATCCAATGAACTCCTCTAGCTGTTTGTCGCCAATATCTTCAGGCACATGAACTTCATTTAGAACTTTCAACAGTGCATTCTTATGTTTCTCAGAAGTTTTAAACAATTCTAAAAGTGATATTTGGGCCGGCATTTTCCTCAACTGTTCAATCACATCAAACTTACTAGTTTTGATCGTAGCCAAAAACTGCTTGGCCTCTTCATCAGTAATGGCTTTCTTCTCGACAGCTTCAGCAGGCACATAACAACGACCCGATCGGGTGACAGCATCCACTTATTCAATCCCATAGTCCCATGGGACGGCTTTAGTACTGAAATCGGCCATGAGTTTCTTCAGACTCTCCTCTTGGTCAAGAGGTGGTAGCTCGATCACCACAAGCTGCAATTCATCTCTTTCTATCTCTAGACCCGCAAACTCCTCTGTCACCAAATCGATGACCACGTGCTCGGTTTGATCTTTGTCATAATCCCATTGGTCCCCTTCAGCAGATAAGTTAATAACAAATGGTGCGATCATAGTCACAACATCTTCTCCAAAAGGATTTTCCATGCCGTCGTGCGAATCATGTATATCGGTTTCGCGTTTTTGATCCTTCCAGTCTTCATCACCAAGTATTACGTTCACACATTCAACGTGAGTAGGCAAAGGGTTTTTTTGGAAATTGGGTTGCTCTCTAAATGATAAAATCCCTTTATCAAGTAAGTTCTGAACCTTGTTTTTCAACGTCATACAATTGTCTACATCATGGCATTTTTCTCCCATATGATACTCGCATGGCTTTGCTAAGTCAAACCCGAAAAACTTAGGAGGATTGTCACGGGGGATTTCTTTTGCCACCAACCTCCTTTCCAACAGCATGGGCAACAACTTAGATAGCGGCCTAGGCAAAGGAGTATACTGCCTTGTAGTCCACTTGTTTGGCTCATAATTCTGATATCTCCCACGTGGTGCAGAAGAACCTTGTGCACTTGCAAATGGCTTTGGTGGAACTGGTGCTTGTACATAAGCTACCTCGGCTTCTTTCTCCTTCATATTGGTGAACTTTCGACTTGATCCCTTAGTTATACGACCATCATGTATGGCCCCCTCAATTCTTTCGCCCACAGCGACCAAGCGAGAGAAGTTTTCACAATTTAATCCGATCATCCTGTTATAAAAGTCAATAGGAAGGGTATTGATGAACAGCTCTACCATCTCCTTATCATCAAGTTGGCGTCGAACCTGTGCAGCCAAGGTACGCCACCTTTGAGCAAAAGATCTAAAAGACTCATTTCTCTTCTTTTCCATGCGCGCCAGTATGCTTCGTGTCGGGGCGATCTCAGTGTTATACTTGTATTGCATCACGAATGCTTCCGCTACATCTTCCCACTTCTCCAATTTCTCGGGCTCGAGCAAAATGTACCATTGTAACGCCATTCCAGTTAAACTCTCCTAAAACGTGCGAATCAGCAAATGGACATTTTGAGCATAACGTCCCATCCTATTCAAATAGTACTTCAAGTGGATTCTAGGATCCCCAGTGCCATCATATTTAGTGAACTCCGGGATTTTGAACTTGTCCGGGAAGTCCATCTTGGTGTATTGTGATAAATCATCAACCATGCTAGCCTCATACCTTTGCAAGGCCCTAAGCTTCTCCTCCAGTTTAGCGAACCTCTTGCTATTCTCCTCCTCCATTCGGGTCGAGATGGGGTCTAATTCCACCACCACAGGGGTTTGATGTGCCACTTCTTCAGTCAACTTCCCTCTATTATTGGCATTACTGGCTTGCGGAGTTGCAAGTGTGTTTTGATTGGAGGCAGCAACCAACAAGCTAGACTTGATCTCGCTCGCGAACTGTGCGAATCATGCAGCCAACTCGTTGATTTTGTTATCAAGCGCGGTGATCCGAGCATTTTGTTCTTCAGCATTCATTTTCGCCGATTTGGATCGGGTACGGATAGGCGAACGCCTTGAAGCCGTGACAGTGGTACCTGGTCAATAAATAAGTAAATGCACATGAGCACAAGATGTAAAATGATGCCGGTCCATGACAATGATCTAATCGCCCCATTTCATTCATTTCATAAAAGAAAAGAGTCTCTTAACAGTTATAAATCCGAATAAAACATCCCGACATCAGAACTAGGAAAAGAAAATAACAAGACTCCTCAAACAATAAAACAGAAGAAAAAAAATAAAATAAAATAAAACTGACCTAAACACCATTCTAAGAAAACCAAAATAGACTCAAGCTTTTTTTTTGATCTATGTACAAACGGGGGAACAACTCTCTCATAACCGTCTAACTAGTCCTAGCTGACTTGGACGCACGCTCCTTGGCCTCCTTGAGCTCCCTTTTAAGGACCTTGATCTCCGCGTGATTGGTAGCTTTCGATGGCACATCAGGGATCTTCGGGCGCCACTCTTCGGGAATTTTGTGTTGAAGAATATACTCCATTGAGGCATAGTATATCTTCTCTTTGCCCTCTAACTCTTCCTCGGGCCAAATCAATTTTTGGGGATGACACATATCCTACATCGATTGAAGCAGCATAATGGAATTCTCGTGATCGTGGTCTCTATTCGTGAAATCGGTCTTGAGCGGGGCCTCTTGTAGTGTTAATGGGAGTTGCTGCACGACTTGGTATTGTCGAGTAACCCTAGTTGGGTAATACTCGGTAGCGCCCGTTATTCCTAACAAAGGAATGGGCCCGATACCTCTACATGTAAGCCGAGCCTCGTGAACTCGGAGCCACCTAGCATGCCATAAGAAATCTTCAGGGTCGGGATTTTTCATAAAGGCTACCCAGTTGGAGTAGTGATAATCAGGTGCATGCCCTTTCTTTTCCTTAAATTTCAAAATGGGATGATTGAGATTACCAATGTCATGTATTGTCATTAAATTACCAAATCCCTTGAGGTGAGAGAGGAACCAAATTTGCAAAAGCTTAGGGGGAGCATGTAAAACTTCTTTTCCACTTTCTTTAAAATGAGTGACAGAAAGAAAGGTCTTAGTCAAAACAGCATTAACAAAACCTTTTCCCGCACACACCTCTTGAACAACACTTGCAATAGATGGGTTAATAGCATTCTTACAATGAGGAAAAACCATAAACCCAAAGAAGGCTAACACAAAAATTCGCCTCATTTGACCGACGGGGCATTTTGAAAAAGTCCATTCAAAAATGAAAATGGGCAAGCATTGCGGTTGGCTTTCAAAACTTTCCTTACATCTTCTCTCTTGACCCTAAGAAAATCAGCTAAAACCGATACATGCTCTACTCCGATAGGTGGCCTAATCAATTCCGACACTAAGGGTTTCCCAATGATAGAGCTAAATTCCTCCAAGGTGGGGGTGAGCTCATGTTCGCCAAAAATGAATGTGGAGGTCTCGGGGCACCAAGTGTGTGCTAATGCCTGAATAACGCCATAATGAACTTCTATGTCTAATAAACAAAGTAGCCATCCCACGTTAGATTGCACGAACTCCCGACTGACATGGTCCAATCTACTCCACCAAGCACGCAGTTCCTCCTTTGGGACAGAGATAATACGAAGCTCAGGTCCTCCCGTTGCATACAAACCTAAAACTCACAAACGACCTAATTGTCATGGACCGGCTGAAAAGAATAAATGTAAGTAAATTGCAAGTGTGAGAGTTTAGGAGACTTACTTCACCCAATTAAAATCAATCACATAGACACGCGCATGAGACGTGGGTCAATTTCTACTCTAGATGGCTCAAATGAAGCCACGGGATTACCGGACTGAACCGACATGATCGCGGTTAGGTCGGGGTTCCCATGACTCCGGCTTTGTCAAAGAGTCAACCCGTGCTGTGTGTTTGCAAGCCGGGGTGGAAGCTCTTGTTGACACCCGATTTTTTGATCTATTTTGTCTTAAATGCTCATTTACTTTGCTTATATAAATACATATTAATTTCTAAAAAAAAATTTAAAAAAATTAATTAATTAAAAAAAAACGTGGGTCGGGCCATGGGGGGGCCCGCCCCCCTTTCTCTTCTTCTCTCCCTTCCCCGCGCGGGCCTGGCCCGCCTTTCTTCTTCCCTTTTCGGCCCAGCTCACGCCTTTCTTTTCTTCTTCAATCCTTCACCATCGCGCGGCAACGGCTCCCTGAAAATAGAATAAAAAAATGAAGTGCGGGGGCGGTGGCACGGCATCGAAGATCGGAGCAAAGCAAGCCGGCGGGGAAGGAAAGCAACAGCGAAGTCGGCAGAAAAAGCGGCAGCAGAAGTCAGCAGAAGGAGAGCAGAAAGAGGACCTGGGGGAAAAAAAAGAGAAAGAACACAGAGGAGGGGGGTTTTCTTCTAGAGCTGGGCTTCTTCTTTGAGGAGGAGACAGACAGCAACGAGGCTGTTCGGATACGACCCCCTCCGACGGTGGCAATGATTTTCAAATCTGAAAACGGAGAGAGGCGCGGGATCGAGCCTCGCCGCTGCACCCGAAAGCTGCCGGTCTGATCCGACGCCACCATCGCTCGGACACCAGATCGACGCCCTTGCTTCCGCCGGCCGTTGCTTCTGTTTCTGCCGCACGAGCCTCACGCCGCGCCCGAACACCACTGCTGCTCAGCCGAGTCCCGCCACCACGTGCGGCGCTAGTTACTCAGCCTGACGCCGCCTGTTGGTGTCATTTCCTCGGAGAGGCCGAACGAGCAGGATTCTGAACCAGATCTGGGAAGATGGAGAGAAAGAACAAGAGAGAGGGGGAGCTTTGAGGAAGACAGCAGCAAGAGAGTCCGAGACGGAGAGAGATCTGAGGAGGAGCGGCACACACACAGGAGGGGATCCCGACTCTCTCCTCCGAGCTCCGCCACCCGAGCGAGACCCACAGAGAAGGGAGATCAGCAGCAACGCTCAATAACGCCGCTCGGACGACCCCCCACCGCGGAGAGGGTCGACGAGAGTGAACCCACGGAGGGAAAGACAGAGACCGCACACAGACCGACAAAGAGAGAAGAGAGAAAGAAACTGAGAGAACCAGATCCGAGAGAGAGGGAGGGCCGACGTAGCTGCCACTCAACCACCGACGACGAGGCTCGGCGGTGGCCGGCTCCACTCCCGTCGCCACCCTCGTCCGAAGACATGTAGCGGGAGAGCAAGAGAGCGGGACAGCAAGCCGCTCCCGCCGTCGTTCGCGTTCACAGCCTCTCCGCCACCTCGATGCCGCTGCTGACCGCCATTGTCCCCGATGCCACCCGCCGTTTCATCATCCCGTCGGCAAGTCTTCCGCCGGTCGCCACCGGTCACCGTGGCTAGGCCAGGAGGCGCTCTGCCATTCCCCATCAGCGCTGAGCAGCAGCAACTCCGACCCGGGTCAAGATTCGGGTCGAGTAAGGTACAATCGGGTAGGGTTTGACTGTTCGGTTAGCATAAGCGGATTGGGCTGGGTTTATATTTAATTTGTTATGTGGGCTTGTTTTTATTTAGGTCTCAACTAAATTGTGGGCTGTGCTGGTTTCGGTTGGGCTGACTTTATTTTTGCGAATGGGCCTAGACTGTTATTTGGGCGAATTTTTGTAAATAGATGAAATGGGCCATTTTATTTTCTTTTGTTAATGGGCTGTTTTACTTTCTTTCATTAATGGGCCATTTTGAAGAATTTTCGACCGGGCCGTTCGGCCAGCCCGGTCACTTGCTCCCGGCCCGGACCGATAGGGTCCGGGTTGGTTTAGTAGGGCCGGGTCGGGAATAATTTTTTAATTAAAAAAATCAAAAAAATCAAAAATTTCAGAAAATCAAAAAATATTAAAAAATATTTAAAAAATTCGAAAATTCAGAAAATGCATGGAAAAATTCAGGAATCTGGAAATTTCGTAAATATTAAAATATAAAAAAATTCCAAAAAAATTAGAAAAATTCAGAAAATTCCAAAAAAAAAAAAAACATTAATAAATGCTTTTCCTTAAATTTTCAGAAAAGTCAAAAAAATATTAAAAATCTTGAAACTTGTTTTGTTTAATTTTCGAAAATATTTTTAAAATATTAAAAATTAAAAAAATTCAGAAAAATCAGAAAACATTGCAAAACTTCAGAAAACCCTTAAAAAAGAAAAAAAAAATACCAAAATTGAATAAGCCTTTAGGGCTTTACAATAGGTTTTCCCGGTTTATGATATTAGATTATTCATGCACCTTATTCGACAATGATATTTTGGATACTGTTCCCTTACCTTAGAATGGTTAAGAGATATCTTAGTTTCCTCGAATGCATTGTCGAGATCTCACTGATGCACAATCAAGTTAGGTACCGAAAGGGCGTTAGTCACATGACTAGCGTAATCAAGTCCCCGACCTTAGACTCTCTGGTTGCGTAAAAGTGAGACACACTCCTATGTCTCACTCGGTTTCTAGTCGACCTCAATAGACTAATGGCGACTCCTTATTTGAATTTTTTTATGAATATCTTAACGTCGCGCGGGGTATGGGCTAGGGAGAGCCCGAGTTAATTGAGGCCCGTCGGCCAAAAATTGACAATACCCCTAAACCTATTATTTCATTATTTTCGAGAAATTTAGGTCGCGACAGCTCTCGACATCGAAAGAATTTCGGAATTGAGATTGGCGACTCGTACTACATGATGGTAGTCGGAGTGGTATCCATCTCAACACCATCCTAAGTGATCCTAATGCGGCCCAGGTCCGGCGGCAGGTTGTGTGTGCTAAAGTGTAGTGCCATGTAAGGGAGACATGCACAACAATTTACATAGCAACCAACACTTCCAAAAATTTAACCATAGAATCATTCACCCAATTCACCAACCTACAAAATAAAGTGTTAGCAGACATTCCACCCCTTATTACTCCAATCCTACACCAACATTTAACACGAGGTTAGCGAACTTACCTCACCTTCTCGAATGCGCTGCCAAAGAAACACATTAGATAACACACAATCAAGCAAATTAGGCCTAAGTCTTCTAAGGTTTAGAGCCAGTCCCCAGCGGAGTCGCCAAGCTGTCGCGACCTAAAAATATTTTTCGAAAATAATCATGACAAATATAAAGGTTTAGGGGTATTGTTAATTTCGGGCCGACGGCCCTCAATTAACACGGGCTCTCCCAAGCCCATACCCCGCGCGACGTTGGGTATTCATAAGAATCTTCAAACAAGGAGTCGCCACTAGTCTATTGAGGTCGACTCGGAACCGAGTGAGACATGGGAGCGTGTCTCACCTTTTACGCAACCAGAGGGTCTAGGGTCGGGGACTTGATTATGCTAATCGTGCGATTAACGCCCTTTTCGGTACCTAACTTAATTGTGTGTTAACTAAAGACCTAGCAACACATTCAAAAAACCTATTGTAGAGCCCTCAAGGCTTATTCAATTTTGATATTTTTCTTTTTAAAGGGTTTTCTGAATTTTTGCAATTTTTTTCTGATTTTTTCTGAATTTTTCTGGATTTTTATATTTTTTTAATGTTTTAAAATATTTTTTAGTATTTTCAAATTTTTTGAAATTAAAGAAAACAAGATTTCTGATTTTTTTGACATTTCTGAAAATTTAAGAAAAGTATTTATTAATTTTTTTGGAATTTTTTTTTTTTATATTTTAATATTTTCGAAAATAAGATAAAAATATTTGTTTTCGAAATTTCCAGATTCCTGAATTTTTCCATGCATTTTCTGAATTTTCGAATTTTTTAATATTTTTTTTAATATTTTTGATTTTCTGAAATTTTTGATTTTTTTGATTTTTTTTTAATTAAAAAGGTTATTCGGACCGGGTTGGGACGCCTACTTTTAAAAGTTCTTCGCCGCACCGCTGCCGAGGTGGCCACGAGCCCTCATCTATTTTATTTATTTATTTATTTATTTTTTTGTTCTGGTCTTCGTCCCACAAGGAGGTCATCCACTATCATCCGGCGTCGGCCGTCCTATCCGACAGACACCGAATGCCACCGGCGATGACCTCCGGCGACCCTTTGAAGCTACCCGTCGCCGGAGGTAAAAAGAAAACCCCCCTCGGATAAAAAAAAAAAAGCAGAAACCTCACAAAATAACCATGATGCTAAGAGAACTATCATAGCAAATGATATATGATCACATATTTAGGAAACTAGCCGAAACCGATTATGCAAATTTCTGGGTTTCATGTAGGCATTTTGTCAAACACCTAATGGGCGCTGTTGGTTTCGGGAATTCGTGGTTCAACCAAGTCTCAAACCCGCCGGAAATCTTTAAACATGGCATAAGGGGAAGGCAGTAGCAAGATGGAAGACTAACAAGGGCCGGGGCTCGCGCTAACTGGTCGGCGCGAGCTTTGGCCCTCCACTTCACCAAGCAGAACAGAAACGGGTGGAGAAGAAGCCTACCTGGTCTAGGGAGCAAGCCGCGGCGGAGGAGAGCGGGTGGACAGTCTCCGGCGGCGTCTGGATGTCTCTTCGCGTCTCCTTCTTCTTTCTGGTTTTCTCTCTCGAGTCTCACTGTCTCCGGCGTTCCTCCTCTTCTGTTTTCTGGTTTTCTCCCTTCTCTGCTCAGTCCGCCCGGCTCTCTCTCTCTTTTGTTACTTCTGGTACCGGAGTTGAGGTGCGGCGAGGCAACGTCGGCCACCGATCCGGCGTCGCCCTCAGTCCTTCTCCCTCCGTTCCTCTCTTTTCTCTTCTCCTTTTTCTTTTTGTTTCTTGCCTCCGCCAAAATCCGCTGCCCCCTGTCCGAAATCTCCTGCTCGTCGATACCTCGCGTAACCGTTTCTCCGCCCCTCCAATGGCCGCGTGACAGCGCAGCAAGGGAATCTTCCCTTGCTGGCGTCACACGGGTGACGTCGCCTCCGAGGATGGTCGAAACGTCGTCGTCGATCGACTGTGCTGTTGCTGCCCCCTCTTGCATGTTGCTATTCACGTGCGGAGAGGGAGAAGAGAAAAGGAGATGAGACCGGGCCGGGCCGAGGAAAAGAGAAGGAGGGGGACGAGTTGGGCCGAAAGAAAAGAAAAAGGAAGAGAAGAAGGTGGGCTAGGAAAGGAAGAAATAAGAGTGGGCTGGGCTGAGCCAGCCCACCCGAAAATGCTTCTTCTTTTTTTTTTCGAATTTTTTTTTTTGAATTTTTTTTTATCTTTTCTATAAATTAATCTATATTTCTATAAGTAAAATAAATGGGCATTTAAACATATAAGCAAAAATTCGGGTGTCAACACATCTTGAAGTTTCACATATTTTAAATCTAGTTTTTTTTTTTTTGAGTTGAAATGAGATAGGTTGGCCATCAACTTTTGCTTTGGTTCCTTGTGCCCAGTTTTTGCTGCATGTCGACCTTTCTTGTTTATGGAAATCTTGTTGATTTTTATGGTTCGAATCTGAGCAACTTCCTTTCGTGAAAGTTTCTTTAAACATCTTTCTATACCACAATTTGAATCTCATAATTTTTGAAGCTGAAATGAGGTCCGTGGAAGTAGATCTTGACGAGCCACCTACCTTGTTTTTAGTACCCTTTTTTATCCAACTTTCAAGCAGTTAAATGACCCAGTTGCATGCTGATTTAGAGCTCAAGTTCTTCATAAGAAATGCTTCTTTAAGTGTCTTCTAGAACATATCAAAAAATCAGAATTTTTTAGGGGTCAAATAATATTTTATTTTGGTTGAGCTTTGGATCTATGCAAGATTGACCTTGTTTGTGCGATTTTTTTAAATGAGTCTGTTTTGACAGGACAAAGTGGAAATCTAGCAATGATGTCTTTTGGACATAACAATTGCACACTTCAAGCTTTTCAATGAGTGTGATACTGCACGGATGTCATCCCAAATGATGGGAGTTCAAATTTTCTAAGGACGGATAGAATCTATCAATACAGGTGTTCTCTAGTGATGAGTAGTTGTTCTGTTTTCCCTGCGCTATGTGTACCGTGCTTGTTGAGAATGCCTGGGAGGTAACAGGGTTCCCTAGAAGTCTGGCCACATGTGAGCTGATAATTTTTCCCGATGATGGCCTGGAACGGATGTCAAGAGGAATGCCCAGGATGTTGTGTATTCCCTGGATGCCCCCAAAGTGGTATGCCTAGAGAGTAATAAGGTTCCCTAGAAGTCTAGCTAAGAAATAAGTTGGAAGTGACCCGCGTAGTACCGACTTGCCATCGATTAAATTCATGAGACAGGGGTGGTTATATTATTTATGGTATAACAAGTGCAGGTGGACGTGTGTATTACGTGTGCGGCATTCAGCATGTGCATGGTTGATTTGTGGTTGTTTGACATGAGAAATTAGTTATTGTACTACATTACTTATTAATTGGCAAGCTTAGGAACTAGAGAGTATGTTAGATCGGCTGACTTATAAGTTTATCTTATCTTTTGCTAAGCTATGACTTACTCCTATTGAATTACCATTTTTCGATAATTAAGTATAGATGTACCTTCGATCGCTATTTATAGTCAACCCTTTAGGTTCAATAGGTATTCGGAGGAGTTTACCATTCCTGGGTTGTAGCGTGTTTTCATCCATCAGAGTTTCACGGTTTGAATAGACATAAAGCGTGCTAGAAAAATCCCATTACATTTTGTTGCATGGTTTTTTCGGGTTGGAGATAAGCTGGAAGGATCGTTGCACTTGTGGCACAACAACGATAGCAGTGATGATAGTGACAATGGACTGGATGAGTATAGTGACCCTGAGGATGAGGAGGAGGAGAGGCAGGACAAAGACAGCTTGGAGTGACTGCATGAGGCAAGGGCAAATAGGGTAGCGAGTTTTCGTTAATCATGGTCTGCGACATGTCACTTTTTGGGTTATTAGTCGTGAAGATGGGTGTTGGTGGCAGTTGATGATGTAAATAGCCACTCTTGGTTGACTATAAGTAAGTGAGTTACTTTTTGGGGAGTACTTTCGTGTTTAGTTTAAGTAAGTTGTTTTGTTGTATCGCCCATGTAATTAAATAATAGAAATGGAAACTCCCCTATTTAGCCTCATTTAAGTCTTATTTAATTTATGTTATATATGCTAATCCACTATAAGATTAGAACGAGTCTATATAATAAGAGGGTCACGAGCCTAGGACATGATAGCCCCTGTTGTTGTGGTATTAGAGCCTATGTTATATTTTGAAGTAATAAAGTGTGATAGGTTAGGATGGATAGGAGGTATTGCGTGGGCTAGACTTCTACGTATGGATGCGATTGTTGTTTGCTAGAAGTAACTCTATATTATTTTAGGGTACTAGTAACATTTGTTATTTATTAGTTGTATGGGGGTATTCAGTTATTTGCTAACTAGTGACTGATGTGCAGAAAATCTGATGTTACGAGGATGAGAGGAATTGGAAGGAAAATAGCCACGAGTGGATCTCCTGCAAGGGCAGATACCCAAATGGAGGAAATTTTGCAAGTGCTTGCTAACATAGGCGCCCTCATGGAATGATAAGCCCAACAAATGGTAGGTGGTGAGTGTTCAAATACAGGGATTGATTGAACAATTACTTAAGTTGAAACCACCAAAGTTTGCTAGGCTAAGGGATCCCTCGGAGGTGGAAGTATGGATAGATGAAATGGAGAAAATACTATTGTTGTTTAATTATACGGATGTTGAAAAGGTGTCATTAGTAGAGTATCGACTATAAGGAAAAGCTAAACACTAGTGGAGGGCATCAAAGGAAATGATATTTCTTGAAGGTATGGACGTAACTTGAACTGGTTTTGTTGAATCATTCCTCGAAAAATATTTTTCTAATTGTGCTCAAGATAGGAAGATAATGGAATTCGTGCAATTGAACCAGAATGATTTGACTATGGACCATTATTAGGCTAAATTTACAGAACTTTCCAAGTTTGCCCCCAATTTAGTTGAGAATAGGGATGACAAGGCTAATAAATTTTTAATGAGTTTGAAGATTGACATTAGGGAAAAGTGAGTGCCTTTATATCTAAGGGAATACAATGAAGTATACAAGCACGCTTAGTTGGTAAAGCAAAGCTGGCAGCTTGAAGAATGGCAACGGGGTATAAGGCGAGATCGAATCATCAAGTGAGTCAAAATAATTACCGTCACGATAAAAGACAACGGTAGGGAGGAAGATGGCCATTTGTGCCATACAAGAAAAATAAGGCAAAAACTTTGGTAGGATATGAAACAATCGAACAACTGGGAGACCATATCAGAATGGAAATTTTCATTGATGTGATTGATCGCATAGAAATATGCCGCTATACCCGATGGTGAGGACCTATTTTGGTTGCGGACAACCGGGGCATTTGATCAGAGAATTTGCTTAGAGGAAGATGCAGCAATAGTAGCCGCTACGATCAATTAACAGGTTGGTAAAGTAAGGGAGCTTTCAGAAACCAGCAACTTAAGGAAGGCTCTACACAATTACCAAAGATAAGGCTGAAGCCTCTAAAAACTGCTATCACAGTTACCATCTCCCTATTCAACCAAAATGCTTATACCTTATTGATATAGAAACTACCCATTCTTTTGCATCTGCCTAATTTGTACAATGGAGTGGGATGAAACTTAGTATGTTAGAAGTTTTGCTTAGTATTTCCATGTCATTAGGGGACATGGTTTTACCCACTTTAGTGTGTAAAGATTGTAAGATCATCATAGGAGAGCAAGACCTGCTGTCAGATCTAATGATATTAGATGTATACGATTTTGACGTCATCTTAGGAATGGATTGGCTTCATAAGTATCGACCAACATGTATTATTACAAGAAAATGATCTAGTTTAACCCGCCTGACCGCCCTAGTTTGATGGAGATAGGATGATCCCTACCATTCCCCTTATCTCTGCGCTTGAGGCTCATAGGCTTCTTAAGAATGTTTGTCAAGGCTATTTGGCATGTGTACATACTCAAGCAGGAAAAGAAGTAAAGCTTGAAGAGATTCCTATAGTTTGAGAATTTCCTAATGTGTTTCACGAGGAATTACTTGGATTACCCCTAGAACGGGATGTGGAGTTTGTTGTTGAATTGGCCCCTAGTATAGAACACATATCTAAAGCTCCATATCGAATGGCACTAATTGAGTTAAAGGAACTGAAAGCGCAGCTACAAGAGTTACTTGATAAAGGATTTATTAGGCTTATTGCGTCACCTTGGGGCGCACCAATGCTATTGGTAAGAAAGAAGGATGGATTGTTATGCCTCTGCATTGATTATAGGCAATTGAATCAAGTGACAATAAAGAATAAATATCCGTTGCCTAGAATTGATGACTTAATTGACCAATTACAAGGGACGTTGGTATTTTCAAAGATTGACTTGAGGTCAGGATACCATCAACTAAGGAAAAGAAAGGAGGATATCCCCAAGATAGCTTTTTGAACTTGATATGGACATTACAGGTTCTTAGTTATGCCTTTTAGATTAACAAATCTCCTGACTACCTTTATGGATTTAATGAATAGTGTCCAAACCCCATTTAGATCAATTTGTGATAGTTTTTATAGATGACATATTGGCATATTCAAAGGGACAAGATGAAAATAGAAAGCACCTAAAGGTGGTGCTGTAGACGCTCAGAGAGCACAAACTATATGCCAAATTCAATAAGTGTGAATTTTGGCTGGATAAAGTGATATTCTTAGGTCACGTGGTAACAAGTGAGGGATATTAGGAGACCCTGCCAAAGTCGAGGTGGTAATAAACTGGCTTAGACCTTCAAAAATGATGGAAGTATGAAGTTTCTTAGGTTTGGCAGGGTATTACCAAAGATTTGTAGAAGGATTCTCATGAATTGCTGGACCTTTAATGTAGTTAACTCGAAAGAACTCAAAATTAATTTAGATAGCGGAATTTGAACAAAGCTTCCAAGAACTTAAGAGAAGATTGACTATAGCCCTAGTGTTGACTATAACTTCAAGATCATAGGGATTTGTTAACTATAGTAACGCATCCCATGAAGGTTTGGGTTGTGTTCTAATGTAGCATGGAAAGGTAATTGCATATGCATCAAGACAATTAAGGCCATATGAAATGAATTATCCCACCCATGATTTGGAACTTGTGGCTATTATCTTTGCCTTAAAGATATAGATACACGGTGAGAAATTTGAGGTTTCCACGGACCATAAAAGCTTGAAATATTTATTTTCGCAAAAGGAGTTGATCATGAGGTAGATACAATGGATAGAACTGTTAAAGGATTACAACTGCGAGATTTTGTATCACCCGAGAAAAGCAAATAAGGTAGCTAATGCTCTCAGTCAAAAATTCACAATGACGATCGCAAGCATGATGAGTATAGAGTGGAACTTACCGGAGGAAATTTCCAATTCTGAATTTAAAGTCGAAATGGATAACTTCGTAGGTGTGATAGCTACACTTAGGGTTGAACTTGAAATTATACAATGATTTAGGGCACTACAACCATTAGATCCTGAAATCTCAAAGGTAAAGGATGAAATCTCAAAAGGGAGAAAGCCAGATTTTCAAGTTTTAGATGACGGGGTTGTGAAATTTCAAGGACACCTTTGCGTGCCTAGTAATGACGAAATAAGGAAAGAAATTTTATTAGAAGCACATCGAAGTAATTATAGTATCCACCCAGGAAGTACAAAGATGTACAAAAACCTTCGTCGATACTATTAGTGGAATGGAATGAAAACAGACATCGCCAGACATGTGTCCCAGACATGTGTCCAAGTGTCTCACATGTCAATAGGTGAAAGTAGAGCATCGTAAGCCTGTAGGGATGTTAAAATCGTTAGAGATACCATAGTGGCAGTGAGAATATGTGAATAGATTTTGTACAATGACTGCCAAGGACCTCAAGTGGTTATGATTTGATTTGGGTAATGGTAGATAGACTAAGTCGACGCATTTTCTAGTGGTGTGAGTGGACTACTCATTAGAGAAATATGCCACCTTATACGTTAAATATAGTGCGGTTGCATGGAGTCCCTTTGACTATAACATTAGATCAAGACTCACGCTTTACTCCAAATTTTTGGTAGAGCCTCCAAGTGACTTTGGGGACGAAATTACAATATAGATAGTGTATCACCCGCAAATAGATGAATAATCAGAAAAGACTATACAAACATTAGAGGGTATGCTGCGGGTCCACGTCATTTATTTCAAAGGCAATTGGGATGAATTTACATTTAGTGGAATTTGCCTATGATAATAGTTTCCAACAAAGTATCGGTATGGCCCCATTTGAAGCATTGTATGGCAAGAATTGCAAAATCCTCGTTTGTTAGAATGAAGTAGAAGAAAGGAAGTTAACAAGGCTAGAACTCATTCAAATGATGTCAGATGCAGTAAAGATGATTTGAGATCGACTTTAGATTGCATAAAGCCAACAGAAAAGTTATGCGAATAAACACTGTAGACCCTTGGAGTTCAATGTCGGAGATCAGGTGTTTCTAAAGGTATCTCCTATAAAGAACATGCCACAGTTTGGAAAAAAGGAAAACTAAGTCCACGATTCATAGGACCATTCGAAATTCTTGATAGAATTGGGGAATTGGCATATTGGTTGGCCTTGCCGCTGAAACCATCTAACATACACGATGTTTTTCATATGTCTATCTTAAGGAAATATGAACCGGACCCAATACATGTACTAGACTTCAAGGTGCTTGAGATAGATGAGAAGGTGCGATACATGGAAGAACTTGTATGGATCCTAAATCGAAGGGACCAAGCCTTGAGAAACAAAACTATACCGCTGGTTAAGGTATTATGGTAATACCATGATATGGAAGAGGCAACCTAGGAAGCCGAAGAAAGTATTGAAATTCAATACCCTCAACTCTTCCAAGGATTATAAGTCCTAAATTTTGAGGACGAAATTTTCTAAGGAGGGAAGAGTTATGTCATCTTGAATTTTGCATGTCCTTTTAGTAACAACCAAGTTGATATTGGTCGAGATGGAAATTAAAATATCTCTAGATGCCTTTGAAAATTCATCCGAGGTACTTGGAATTGAGATTATAGGAAATATTCATAGACAACTATAGAACATGGTTTTGCTTATGTTCTCAAGTTAAATGAGGACATTATGACCGATTAAGGTAATATGGTCATTATGCCTTAAAGTACATCTTATGTAGAATCACATGCAATTAGATTAAGACTAGAATAAAGCCACAATTAAGCCCTTTATCTCCTATAGTCGGCTACCTAGGGAAAGTCAAGCTGTGAAATCTCTATTTTGCCCTAACACAAACCGTGAAATTCCCATTTTGCCCCCAACATGAAGTGTTCATGTCATCATTGATGAATAGTGCACAACCAATGGAATTCATTCATGTAGTGTAATCTTTAAGCTCTCATCATGTCTCCCTCACCCCTCATTACACCCTATGGCCGCCCCCTCCTCTCTCTCCCTTTGCATTTCACCTTTCTCAAGAAGTTCTCTCCCTCACTCTCTCCAACAACCAAACCCCAAACCAAAAAGCTCCTCTGCATTTTCCTCTTCCATTGCTACTCTTTCCTTGCTCAAAACATCCCTCAAGGTAGCAAAACTTCAAGGCAATGAGATGAGATAACATTCTAAGTCGTTTGATCTCTTTCTCTCTCGGTTTTGCCTCATGTATGGGCTAGTTATGGTTTTGTTTGCTTGCTGAGTGAAAGTCGATGATTTCCACCAATGAACATAGCTGGAAAGGGGTATGAAACGAGGCTCAAGGAGTTGCATGCTACTATTCTGCTTGTTGGTGGTTGTACAAGTCGGTTTAGAGGGTTGTTGTGGCCTTGCATGCAAACCTTGAAATCTTGATGTATATGTTTTGTATATTATGTGAGTGTGACAATATGTTGTTGAAGCCTCTAATGTTTTGTTTTACCAAGTGAAAGTGGTTAGAAATGAAAATAAGAAGTTATTCTTGGAGGTTAATGGAAGTCCAAAAAATCGAGCTACAATACCTCAAGTCTTTCTTATTTTTTCTGGCATTTGTACAGATCGAATTTCATGAAACTTCCTTCTTTGAAGTTACTCTATACATCTTAAAGTTTCACATATTTTAAATCTATAATTTTCTAGATTGAAGGAGATAGGTTGGCCATCAACTTTTTCTTTGGGTTCCCGTGCCTAGTTTCTGCTACATGTTGACCTTTCCTACTTTTGGAATTTTTGCTGATTTTTTTGGTTCGAATCTGAGCAACTTCCCTTCATGAAATTTTCTCCAAACATCTTTCTCTACCACATATCTGAATCTTAGAATTTTTGAAACTGGAATGAGGTCTGTAGAAGTAGATCTTGACGAGCTACCTACCTTGTTTCCAGAACCCTGAACTTTCAAGCAATTAAATGACCTAGTTGCATGCTGATTTGAGCTCGAGTTCTTCATAAGAAATTGTTTATTATGTGTCTTCTAGAACATATCCAAAAATCAGAATTTTAAGAGGTCAAATACTATTTTATTTCAATCAAGTTCTGGATTTGTGCAAGACTGATCTTTTCTGTTCAAATTTTGAAATGGGTTTGTTTCTATGAGACAAAGTGGAAATCTAGCAATGATGTCTCCTGGACATGACAACTACATACTTTAAGCTTTCCAATAAGTCTAATATTGTAGGGATGTGACCCAAAATGATAGGGTTCAAATTTTCTAAGAACAAATAGAATTTGTTAGTGCACGTGCTCTCTAGTGAAGAGTACTTGTGTTGTTTTCCCATGCATGAAAATTTCATGAGTGTGTGTGTGTGTGTGTGTGTGTGTGTGTGTGTGTTTCTGCATGATGTGTGCCATGCTTGTTGAGAATGCCTGTAGGGTAACAAGGTTCACCAAAAGTTTGGCCACGTGTGAGCTAGAGATTTTCCCCAATGTGGCTTAGGACGGATGTTGGGAGGAATTCCCATAATGCTATGTGTTCCTTGGATGTCCCAAAATGGGATGCTTGGGGCTAACAAAGTTCTCCAGAAGTTTGACTAAGAGATAAGCCAAAAGTGACCCGTGCGGTATTGATTTGCCATCAATTAAATTTGTGAGATGGTAGTGGTTATATTATTCATGGCATGGCAAGTGTAGGTGGACATGTGTATTATGTGTGCGGCATTTGGCATGTGCATGGTTGATTTGTGATTATTTGACATGAGAAATTAGTTATTGTATTCCATTGGTTATTAATTGGCAAGCTTAGAAACTTGAGAGTATGTTAGATCGGCTGATTTATGAGTTTATTTTATCTGTTGCTAAGTTATGACATACTCCTATTGAATTATCTTTTTCAGATAATTAAGTATGGGCATACCTCCAATTGCTTATTACGATCAACCCTTTAAGTTCGACGGGTATCTAGAGGATTTTACCTTTCCGGGTTGCAACATGTTTTTATCCGTTAGAGTTCCACAATTTGGATAGACATAGGGCGTACCCAAAAAATCTTGTTACATTTTGTTACATGATTTGTTTGGGTAAGAGGTTAGTTGATAGAACTGTTGTGCTAGTAGCACGATAGTGACAATAGTGATGATAGTGACAGTGGACCGGATGAATACAATGATCCTGAGGCGGAAGAGCAAGACAACGATGGCTAGGAGTGACTGCACGAGGTAAGGGCAAATAGGGTAGCAAGTTTCCCTTAACCATAATCCACAACATGTCACTTTTTGGGTTGTTAATCATGAAGATGTGTGTGGGTGGCAGTTGATGATGTAAATAGCCACCCTTAGCTGACTGTAGGGGAGTGAGTTACTTTTTGGGGTATACTCCGATGTTTAGTTTAAGTAAGGTATTTTGTTGTATCACCCATGTAATTAAATAATAAAAATGAAAAATGCCATATTTAGCCTCATCAAAGTCTTGTTTGATTCATGTTATAAATGGTTATAAGGTTAGAACAAGTCTATATAAGAAAAGGGTTACAAACCTAGGATGTGACAGGATTGTCCAATGAACATTGTTCTGTCCTTAACATACTATATTTAAGGCCAGAATCATTGAAACAAGCAAGTTGTTGATTATTAGAAAAGATCCCATGGAAGTAGTAGGAGCATATGGTGACTTAAATCAACAATTCCTGTTAACTCTCTCTCAAATTTGCCTTACATAAAGCCAAACTAGTTGCTCTCTTACTCTTCACACCACTACACTTTTCCTCTTTTATGTCTTTATCAATGTGGGTAGCTCTTTTCCCAATCACAACAAGGTTGCTATTCAACTTTCTAATTTCGTTACACAGTTCACAACATACATATTAGTGAAATTATGAAAAAGAAATAGAAATGACAAAATCCAATGTGTTAATCATGTGTCCTTGTTAAGCAATTCATAACAAGAACTATGGGCAAGCATGGTTGGGACTAAAGAGTAAGGATGCTGCTCCCCAAGCCTCGTCACATTACTTCACCTAATGGTGGACTATTAATAGGAACATTGAAGTTGGGATTGTCTTGTTAAGTCAAACAAAATGCATTATCTAGTCCCCTGTAGTGAATGTATTATCCCTACTTGGAACCCTAGAGAACACATTCTCCCATTGAGCTAACCTATCTCATGCTAATATATGTTCACATCAAACAACACAAAAGGTAGTTGTTCAATGTCACTTGCCAACAGTCTATCTTTCCTATTAAATGAAGAAGATTTTAGTAGTTAAAATTCTGAATTCCACAATTCTAATAGCCTAGGACTATAATTACAAACCATTTCTTCTTCCAGTACAAGTCCCACAAAATAATGTACAGCCAGAAGAATGCGATAGAAGACCTTAAGTATAAACATTCCTTTGGCTAGAGGAGAAATTATAGAATGACTATACTATTATCTTTAGTCTTTAATCAAAGAATGAATAGATACATCAATGGAGCACAAAACCTTGTAGCTGAATTGGGAATTGATATGGTTGTTAAAGAAAGCCCAAATGACAGAGCCTTCAAGAGCCACGATTATGAGTATAACAATTATAGTATCACTATATCATGTACTCAGGAAGTAGAATGACTGCAGGTCAAAAAGTCACTATTTTCCACTAAGCGACAAAACAAACGACTAGCACCCTGCAAACCTAATCATATAGATTGGAGAATTCAATCACTCGACCAACCTCATAATCCCAAAACCAGAAATTATTCCACCTAATTCCATCTCAATAACCTACAAAAACTCATCAAAGAAAAAAAAGGGAAATTGTCAAAGCCCAATGAAATTCACCTAACGATTGAGGGTGGTAGGGTCATATCAAGCCCAATGAACCTCTCGACTCTCATAGAAGAACTTCTTGCAAAGAGCTCCTTTGCACCTAGAATCCCATTTCAGTCCACAATCTCACACAAATCAAAATAAACAACGACTGAGCATACGAACCGCAAGAAATTGACACAAATTCGGAAATCCTATTGCAAATCAAAACCCTAGAACATGAAGGGTGGATTTGAAGGGAAGGCGGAGTCATTGCGGAGGAGGTAGAGTTGCAAAGTCAAAGGTGAAGTTGTTGAAAAAGAGCAGGTTGAGTTGTCAAATAATGTTTCACAAAATTTAGGTTCGTACGGAAACGTGTTTGAGTTAAAGCCTTCAAATAAGTAATGTGTATGTGTTTGGGTTGACCAATGTTCCAACCTACACACGACCCAAAATATATATTATGCTTGTTTTATAATCATTACTCAAACAATATTAAAACCCGAAACATGTACTATACTTATTTTGTATTTAGGTCGTGTTTAAATCAGGTCGAGTCGGGTTTTTGGGCACTCCTACCAATTTGTTTAATTATGGATTTGAAGAAGACTAAAAATTAAAATTTACCAAGTTGTGTGGCCGAAGTGTAGCTTAGACATGTGAGATTTTGAGAGAGAATCCGAAATTGAAATTTATTTTGAGACTTTTTAAAGATATGGCGCATGGAAATGATACTTTCTTGTTTTGTGAATAGATTACTACACTTATATACATGCAAAATTGGCTTCTATAGTTTGCTCAGTCCATTCAATCTAGAAAATTTTATATGAAAGATAGAGTATCCATTAAGCATACAAAGCATTACGAATGTTCTTATCAGCTTTGCGATAGAAGTCCTAATATAGGATATGCTACAAACATCTTACATGGAAAGTTAAGAGGATTCTTCATGTTTAGTGGAAAGGCATTAGTGCTAGAATTATTCTTTATACAAGTCCGAGTAATTGTATTCTAAAAATGTTTTGTATTTCAGTAAGAGAACTTTGAAAAATTATCTTTATTTTAAAGTCATTACCTTGGTTAATTTTGCACGTGTAAAGTTAGCGAATGGTTGAATCAGAGATAATTCCCCATTTATATTATGTAAAATATATTGTGATTTCTTAAATAATGAATGAGAAGTTGTATTTCTTGCAAAAATACTATGTTGATTAATTTTTATTCATTTTGTTGCAGTATGAAACTTCTCATTTTACACAAGTAATGCGTGAAAGATTTCGATTTTGTAGTAGGAATGGTTTTTAAAATTAACTTGCAACATATCATAAGCATGTAGCATTTGCAATTGACAAAAGATTTAGAGTAAGGGAGGGTAATATGGTTGAAAATAGAAAAAAAGAATCGACCCAACGAAATTTTATGTGTAATTGTAAGGGGTATTCTGTTAGTTCATCTAATCAAAAAAAGAAATATGACATGTTTGAAATTAGATGTGGGTGTTTAGAATATATCAAATTTAAGGTTAATAATAATGTCTATGAAGTTATATGTCTGTTTTCGAGTATAATCATGCATTTGTCATAGGGGATCAAAAGCATTTGATTAGATGTGGAAGGATGATATTTGATATTTGTAAGAATAATTTAGTTGACATGATTAAAGTAGGCATTAAGGGACTACGTCTTATAAGTTCCTAATAAACGAAGCAAGAGGAAGTAAAAACTTGAGTTTCATCCTACATGATTGTTTAAAAAAAATTTCAGACATAAAGATCTAATAGTATAAGTGGGGGAGATTGCAAAAGCCTTTTGAATTATTTTCATTGCATTCAAGTGGGGAAAACCCAATGTTTTTTCTATACTATACAGAAAAACCAAAATGGTAGGTTGACAAATTTATTTTAGAGAAATAATTTTTTAAATTTGATCACAACCATTTTAGAGATATGCTAATATTTGATATCACATATCATGCTAACAAATATAACACAACATGTGCACCTTCTATTGGGTGAGATGTCAAAATAATTTATTTTGTTATTTGAAATATTTTTGAAGTCTATGGGAAATAAGGCTCTGAAAATCATGTACATCGATTAAGACCTAGCCATGGCAAAAGCCATTAGAATGGTGTTTCTAAATATATAACATCGTTTATACATTTAGCACATTAGGAAAAATATCAATTAAACTACAAGTCGGGTTTTAAAGATAAATATTTCTTAGTACTTATGTATAGATGCAAATCGAATAACAAATTTGAATCTATTTGGAGGGAAATGGAAAATGAGCGGGGTATTAAGATAACAATTGACTTTGTAGATTATATGGCCTTAGGCATAAATGAAGTTCAACTTTAGGTCGTGATATTTTTACCTATGGTACAAAATTAAGTCAAAGGAGTGAGAACACCAATAATGTCTTTCAGCATGAAGAATAACTAAAACACATGAGAGAAATTGAAAGTCAAAATGATTACAGTTCTCATGGGAAGCCCAAATTGCAAGTTTCGAATAATGGGATTTTGACACATGCTGCTTCAATGTATACTTCCACCATTTTTAAAACATTCAATGAAAATTTTTTGCAAACTTCTCTAAACATATTTCAAGTACTACATTCAATGGATTGTTTTATTTAAATACTCTCAAGTGTATGAGGATTCAACGTGAACATGTTGTCAAATTTGACCCTAAAGACTTTTTAGTTTCTTATGAATGTAAATTATTTGAATCAAAATGGTGATTGTATCGCTATGCCGTGTGTTGATTGGGAACATATTAGTGGTTATGGGCAATCCATTTTCCCATATTTTGAAAAGTGAACTACATATGCCAAATAAAACATTTGAATGATGAATCTCATCAAATGTCACCAGATCCACCTAAATTTGATCAATTTTCTATGACAATACAATAATATTTTGAACTGATGAATTTTGAGAGCCAAAGATGTAAATACTATGAGAATAAAAACGAAAAATATGAAAAAAAAATAAAAGCTAAAATTTCATCATCATACAAATTAAGTATGGTATATAATGATGATGAAAATCAGGCTTCTTTGCGTGAGATTTTGATATTAGACCCTCTAAGAAAAAAATGAAAGCGGACAAATTATAAAATGCTTAAAATTTTAAGTGAGAAAAAAGAAGAAAAAAATCTAAGAAATGAACATCCCTAATGTGAATAGAAAATTGAGGTCGGTGACATATTATTTAATTAATATGATTAATTGAATTTTTCACTTATGTTACATAATGTCAATTAATATACTTATACTTTGTAATGGAAAGTTGGTAGTTCAAGCAATATATGATGAAACTCATTTCCTAACTTATTCGAGTAATTCAAATCAATTTTGAAGTGCCTTTTTTTTCCTAACAACATTAGCAATCCTATAATAAATCTAAATATTCATAATTAAGTATGTCACTTTTAATTATTCATCTATATTTAAATTTTACTAGTTTGGTCTTTTATATATTTTTTTATATATAGATGCAGTAGCCATAATACATCATGTCGTTAGGCATTTTGGAAAGATTTGCCCTTTCCCTTATCAAATATTTAATAGTTTGATGTGTTAGCTTATGCTTTGTCCATAATGCTTCTATCACCATAAAGAGAAATTAATTGATGATTAATTAATTTGTTTGTATAGTCTTTAAGTTATTGTGCCTCTTTACAACAGTAAAAAACACATCATTCTTAAAAATTATTATTATTAGGATAATTTACTTACATTATACTAGTGGGGTCATTTATTTTATGTGGATACATCTATGATGCCACCACGGATTATGAATGGAATGTTCCCATTCGCTAATTAGGTATTTATTATAAAATTATTTTAAATCTTAGTGTTATTTCAATTTTTTTGTTACTATTGTAATATTTAATTATTAATGATTTTTTCTCGATAGATGTTGGAGTACTATAATAGATCTCATGAATCATTTTGAGTTGGTTACAACTTGCCTTTTATTGATATATGTATTACTTGATATACATTTATCTATGCATATTGTTTAGTGAAATGTAAATATGTGTTATTCCCTTGTATAGGGGTTATTAAACTCTTTTAAGCATCTTAAGATGAATGTATTAAAGAATTCATAAATGGTGGATGAAATGCAACAATATCAAAGTGATTATTTTCCCTTTTGCTTTTTCAAGATGAGAAACTATAAACATAAAGAAAAGCCCTCGGTAGTGAGATTCCGGTGCACAAGGCTTGGGCAAAGTGATTTTCACTAGAGTTGACCTAAGTTATGTTATTGTGAACATATCATAAATTCATGCTATACATAAGGTTTTCAATAATTTGTTGAGATAAGATAAATGATGTCAATTATTTTCTTATTTATTGTAAACCTTATTCCTATCTAATTAAGATTTTGTACAAAACTAAATTCAGGATATATGAGGTAAAGTCAGACCAAGTGAAATATGTATTTGATCGTTGTTTATAATATTAATCCGTGTTAGACGCATTTCACTTTGTATAACACAAGATGATAATGGTTGCAAATGTCTTTTCCCCTTGATATAGAAATTTTACGTAAAATTCATTTTGGAATAGGGATACACATCATCTTTTGACATTGACTAATGGCTACTTTTAACATCAATTAAAAATTTTTAAGAGAATTTTCAATATATTGAAAGCTCCAACTATTAAGCTTCATTTCATTTCCCGATGTAGTTCATGATGCTAGCTTTCTCTATGTTGTTCGACTATGTAGAGATTCCTAGTCTTGAACTAGGGGCTAGGTACATGTTCACCATGGCGATTGGACAACTTCTTTAGGTTATAACTTTTATTTCTACAATTATTCCATATGCTTGGTAGAGAATTCTAGTATTTGGCAATGCATAATCATATTGACGAAGTAGATTGCATTTTCCTTATTTTATCTTTTGAATGCAAATACAAAAGCACAATAAAATCAAGATAGATGTAGCTGAGAATGTGAATGTGTCCATTTCAAGTAGCAATAATTGAAATTTTTATGTGCATGTTTCCACTCCATATTTCTATATGTTAATGTCGGCATTAATGGGCTTATTATTGATTTTGTTAAAAAAGATGAGAATATAAGTGATAATTTTGGTTGGGAATTCAAATGTGCATAAATTGAAACTCAATTTAATCATGCAAATTATAAAGTAACTCTAAATAATGCAATTGTGTTTGTTAGAGCTAGCAAAACATAATATTTGATTCAAACTAGCAAAATTACAAGTTCTAAATCTTTTGTTTTTTTTTTCTAAATAAGTAGTTCTAATAAAATACACATAATAGACATAGACATAATATATCAAAAAAAAAATACACTTAACTTGCAAAACACTTAAAATGTGCATATTATGACTTAATCCCTGCATCTTCTCGTCAATCTTCTTGAGTTCATCTTTCAAATGTTCAAGCAAACACTTAATGTTTCTCATGTCATCTTCAAGTATCGAAGGTAAAGCCTTTATGATAAAATAAGCCACATCACTTGAAGATAAACACAAATAAAAGAAGTCACAAGATTTATTCTCATAATCATAATAGGGCTTGTGTTTGTTCCTTGTAAATTTCAAAATTTTCACGGTAGCACACTTATTGCACTTACACATTTTATTTTGAAAGGTCAATCTGCTCCAATTACTCCCATTCACACTAGATAAATACATCATATATTTGTAAGATAACAATATTATTTATGTGACTAAAGTATGTGATTGCTTCAATAAATGAATAATTACTTAAAACTCATGAATAGCACAAAATTAATTAGCTTTTTATGATGTTTTAGGAGGTGGATAGTATGGTTTGGCAAGCAGTAGTGAACAAACTTACACAAGTAAATTATAGTACAATAATAAATAGAAAATTCTATGTGAATATATAAGTGTTTCATATTTTTATAAGAACTTCAACTTCACCCAACTTCTTTAATGTAAGTGTGGAATAAAGAAATAACAATCTATATGTAAATTAGAGTCACAATCAAAGTGCAAAATAACATCGTCTAGTACATGATATATGAACTGAAGAGGTTCTTTTTGTGCACCAAGCTTAGAGGAATTAAAATAGAGCAAAAATACAGCCAATTATTATAGAGATAATTGATATTCTTTACTAGGATTATCCCATTGAGAAATCAACTTGTGTTCTGGCCAATTTAAGAATAAATAACACTTCATACTTATATACACATGCATAACCACACATAATTGGAAGCATGCACACAGAATAGCTGAAAATATAAAAATCGTTTATCTATAGAAGGTTTATACATAATAGTCTATCAATTCATGCAACTTTTGTTATCATATATATTTCTTCCATATGTAATGATGACAATAGCTACTTGAAAAAGAAATTAACAAAGTAATTGACCATTATACTACAAATATTGTAAGTTGTATTATAATTTCATTACATAAAAAAGGTCACACTTACTTCATTTAGGTAGAGTTTGGTTTAAGATCATTGCCAATAATATTACAAGGTAAACTCCTTACTAGTTTAACTATTGGATTCTTGCCATAATGGCCACCTTAGAAGGTGAAGGGTTTGAATCTATATCTTCTCATAGGAGTTGAGATGGAAATGTTTAACTTTTGGCGTAAGTTTTCAATTCTCAAGCCCTGCAAAGGGGCAAGACAAAAGTCTAAAAGTAAGTTAAGAGTTAGAGTAGGACTGATAAAAATTAAAATAAACTCCTTATTTATTTTAAATGCTTGTGAGATGGATTTATCCTTCTAACTTCCCATATTATAACAAGTTCATATATACCTATCTCGTTAGGCAAATGTACCCAAAAATTGCTTATGAGCTAAATAAACTAAATTTAACCTAGTGACATACCTTGTCATGAAAGAAAATGTTTAGTACATAATTCCTACATCCTCATAATTTATTTATATCTTATCATGGTGACTCTCATATAAGCATACTCAAATCGTGATATACATTACAAGCATTATGTTGAATCACAACCCTTAAAGATTTATAACATCTTGAGATAAACATATGAATCGTATTGAAAATGTTCCCACGCCTCGAACTAAAAATAAAAATTTTATGTTTAAACATAAAAAATTCCATGCATATAAGTGTAGTGATCTACATAAAAACAAAAAGTATTATTTCCATGCACTATATCGTGAAAAAGTCTCAAGGTAAATTTCAATCTCAGATTCTCTCTCAAATCACTACAAGTCTGAGCTACCCTTTAGCTCATTACAGCCATACAACTTCACAAATTTTATTTTTTGGTCTTCTTTAAATTCATAATAAACAAATTGAGGCACCTAAGGTTGCTAAGTAGTATTTAGCTCATACTATTGAAAAAAAAATCCATAAGGTGAGAAAGATTTAATATTAGACTATTGTTTACAAAGAGGCGTTATTTCATGCTTCAGTTTCATTAAATCAACTGTATACTAATCACAAAAACCACCAAAAACTCAAATTTGACAATCTACACATTTTTTGAATCTCAATACACAAAAAAAAGAAAGATGCAAAATCCCAAAATTCGAAACAAAACTCAAAAAGCAGACTGGCATGCATAGAGACATCAATGGACAGAGAACACAAAATTCAACTTGGGAAATTGAATTCGGTCAAGAATGCACATCACCTTGAAGAGATTGGAGTCTCTGGAGATTGGAGTCTCTGGAGATTTTGGGTGTGTTATTCCACTCCCGATTGAAGGTTTTTTGGAAGGTTTCATCGCAACAAATGGGATGAATTAGAACTGCAAATGGCATTTCTGGAGGTGACGGCATGGGTAAAGGCGGGGGTGACAAATCGGAGCTACAAATAAGGCTTCGAGAGGTGATGTCCACACAAATGCAAGCTAATAACATAACACATTGTCATGCATGATTATCGCCAATGAGTTCATTAATAGACATGTATGTACATAATTATATATCATATGAATTATTTCATCTCATTTCATCACATTTCATCTTGACACACGAGGCATCTCCAATCCAAGGTATCCCAAACACTTTTGGGGCATTCCGACCTTACAAAGCACCATCACCACTAACATGTGAATGATAGACATAACTTTTCATAATACTTTCTATATTTGCTCACATAACAATAATGACATGATAATCATATAATTTTCCTGGCATCAATAATAAAATTAATGTTCATTTCAAGAATTGACATCCGATACAACATCTTTCTTGCAAATTACTTTCAAAATCTAATTACATTGCCTTTTCAATGATCACACACGTGAATGATGATAATGAGATGCTTACCCCTTTACATTTCTCATGCAAGCAAATGATAACATCATCAAATAATCGGCCACGTAAATATCGATAACCCAAAAAATCAACAATATGACATCAACAATCCAAAAATCAATAGCATAACATCGACAATCCAAATAATAGGCATCATAGCATTGACGACCCAATAATTGACAATGCTTAGCTAGTAAATCAATGACTTAGTCAAATTGTAAAAGTATCTCTTTTTAGTTAAATCTCATCATTCTCACTTATTATTCAATCGAATCTTATAGAAATCAATTAATCACCACCTCAGCATATAGAGACTCATTGATTCAAATCAAGTAAATACAATGTTTCAACATGTAAACATCAGAACTTTCTCACCCTTAACATCAAAGTTCAAACTAAAATAGACAATCATCAAACAACCAACTCAAGAGTACTAAATAGATCAATCTAATTTAGCCCATAGAGTTTCACTTACCATCACATTCAAACTAAATTAACAAACTTGAATCAACCAAGTTAAGAGTACTAAAATGATCAACCCAACTTAATCACTAGAATTTTCATTTACCTTGAATAAAAGACTTGGATAACTCAACGCTTTATTACCTTCAAAGTAAGATAAACAATAACAAAGATTAACGACTTTTAATCCTTTAATAAAACTAGTTTAAGAAAAGAAAACAAAGTCCACTAAATCACCTTGCAACTCTTGAAAGATAAGATTTTGATGTTTTAACAAAACAATTGTGGGATCTTTGCTTTCACCCATGAAAATTGAAAATGAAAGTTGGAGAAGGAAGTCGGTCATTGGAAGTTAACAAAGTGAGGACTTCTATCTTTACAACTTGAAATCTCTCCAAGATCCATTTACATGGCCAAGGCAAGGGTTATAAAGATGAGATTGGTTAACCAAGGTTCAAGTAATAAATGACCTTGGGTTGAGATGCTAGGTGTAAAAGTTAAAAAGATAATGTTCTGATAGAAATGTTTCATGTGGCACTTAGTGAGTAACTAGGGAGTACAAGTGGCTCATCGGGAGTAACCAAGGAGAGATATTTTGGTCTAAATGAAAATTGGCTCCTTCTTGGCCAAGTAAATTGGTAAGGCATAAGGGTATTAATTGGCTAAGGTTAAGATAGGTGAAGTAATGCATGATATCAAAGTTAAACTAGATTCAATGTACTAAGAGCATGTGATTTAAAATAATTGGTTAAGCATGAAGAGAGATGGTGCAAGCTAAAGAATAACAAATGGCTCATCACGTGGTTTCCACGGTAAATATTTTGTTAAGTTACCAAAATACCAAGTAAATCAGTATGTAAACAAGAAAGTCAATGTCCATTCCAAACACTGACAACTCAGAAAAATCTTTTGGATTGGCTAAAGTCATTAGTGAAAATAACTGATGTTAGGAAAATCTTAACTCACTAAATTTTAAAATGAAAACTATCCAATATGGATTCAAGAGCATATCGGTCACAATCAATAGGTACCAAGGCAATAGGTTAATGATCATTACTCTACTCAATCAATGCACACATCAACACCTATCAATTTAAACCTAACATATCAAACTCCGAGCAATAATGATCGCGGAAGATCATCCTTCACATTCACAAAAACTCGATCAAATAGAAATTCCTAGGTGCCACACCAAAACTAAAAACTAAATAATACTTAACACTATTTCCTAAATATTATTACCGAACATAAAAAAATTCCGGATGTCACAACTCTCCCCTCCTCAAAGAAATTTGTTAACGATGAAAATATTTTTTATTCATTTAATTTTCTAAACGATACAGGTGATCATTTTAAGAAAATATTTTCCAAATCATTTATTTTTGAAAAACAAAAGTAACCTCAATAAGGTTTTTCAACAATTCTAAGGAAAAAATTTTAGCAACCATTTTTCAAACGGTTTTCCAAATAAAAACTTATGCATAAATCACACAAATGCACATGAAAATCTCAATCTCGAAGAAGGGTCAAAAAGTAATTTAATTTCTTTTTTTTTAATGTGTCCAAACAAACAATTTAAAATATTGTAAATTAACCCCTTGGGTGACAAAGTTTAAAGAGTCTGGAACTTCTTCCCTAACCCATATATTAAATTGCCTCAAATCTTACTTTATATATAATTTGGACTTCACTATGATCAATTGTAATTTCTGACATGATATCAGTGTCTAGTACTCTGGAGTTCATTTTTTTTCTTTTCTAGAAAGTACTAATAGAATTGTATTATCTTTGGGAATACATTTTGGGGGAGTTAAATCTTCTAATATTGAAAACTGATCTCCAATAACTATTATTTAAAACTAATTCAACAATTAGCATGCTAAATGCTTGACACGTTCAAAGCGGATGCTTAACTAAATAGATTATATAAGACAATTCAATTAGAGTCCATCACATTTTTAATATACTCGCTACATGAATGGGTTTGGGTATTCTTGGCATTTTGGTTAAAAGATTTATATCTTTATGTCGATATTCAATTAAAGTCTATCACATTTTCAATATATTCGCTGCACAAACAGGCTTCAATATACTTAGCATTTTGGTTAAGAAGATTTATATGTTTATATCGTAATTATGTTGCTTCAATTTTAGAATTAGTTCAATATAGACAATTATATAAATCGTGTCATAAT
Organism: Angophora floribunda; assembly: GCA_014182895.1. Taxonomy (NCBI): domain Eukaryota; kingdom Viridiplantae; phylum Streptophyta; class Magnoliopsida; order Myrtales; family Myrtaceae; genus Angophora; species Angophora floribunda. The sequence goes on from CM024711.1 coordinate 17,178,050, forward strand.
TTTGAAATCCAAACAACACATGTTAATTAGACATTTCAAAGCATGTCATAAATAGATAAACATAATTAAATTGGAACTGCATGACTATTATTAGCATGTAAATAGATCAACAGGTTTGGGTGTTGAATAAGATTTTAATCAACGCCAAAGACTTTTAATTACTTGTCTTAGATGCAAATATTGTTGGAAAATCTCAATCTTGAGGTATATGTTTGGCTCCTACTAACAAGTACGCTCACGGGAATCTTGAGTAACTGATCGAGCTGCTAAAGTATGAATGATTGTTAACTATGGGTGATCATTAGGAGAATCTCAGCCGAACCCAAAAGTAAAGTGTTGCACAAACCACCTATAACATTTTTAATTTACATATAAATGTTCAGACCAAGCTCGAGTCAAAGTTAGACAAGTTGGCATTCTCATGTAGGAGCATTGCCCAGGGCCATCCGTTTGTCTTTCGAGCTTGGGCGGGACGTTGGTCCGTTAATCACTTCAAAGTATGTAATTTACTGTAACTCAATACTCTAAATAATAATTTCAAAGAGCACGAAGATAATAAAAATATATGAAATTAGTCATTTTTTTTGTTTAATTGCCAACAATATCCTTGAGATATTGGTTAACATAATCTTTTTTTCTTAATTCTATTTGTAATCACATTTCGCTTCACCTCACCTCACGTACTCCAATCTAATAAAAAAAATGGAGAAATTTATAAATATCATTTGGCATTTGCTATCCATATTAATTGTCTTTCTCACATTTCAAAATTGAAAATTACCATTCTCATTTTTTGAATTGGATATCAAGTTACATCACCTATTTATAAGTAATAAGATAAGTGCACTGAAAATTCTGAAACTTGTTACGAAGGTACAATTAAACCTAAAATTTTCAAAAATGCAATCGAATCTTAAAACTTATTACGAAAATACAATTGAATCATAATATTTATTAAGTTGGTGCAATAAAACTATAAAATTTGTTAGTATTTTTTGTTTGTTAAGTTAGACAAAATTAATAGAAGGATTCAATTGCATCAACTTGATAAATTTTAAGATTTGAGTGCATTTTTTGAAAATTTTCAAATTTAATAACACTTTCATAGTAAATTTCACGATTTGATTACATTTTTGAAAGTTTCAGAACTTAATTATACTTTGATGAGAAGTTTAAAATTCTGTATACTTATTCCATAAGTAATTTATCAAGTTGCTACTATTTCATCCTCAGTGTCGATTATCATTTTGTATGTGTGGATTTCCAGCGTGTGTGATTGTAGATAGCTCATCTCCAGGGAGAGGAACGTAAAATCCAAGTTTTAAAATGTCACTAATGCATATTTAAGTGGCGAGGGAAAATGGTTTTTACGGCTGTCTTTCTAATAATCCAAGAAATGAGTGACTCCCTTTCCTTTTGTCTGCGCGAGGGCAAGATATCATGACCGCTACTCTCTCTCCCTGCTGCAGATATGTAGTCTTGTCAAAAAAGACCGACTCACTCGCTCACACACTTGCTCTTTCTCTCGCGATCTTTCCAGTGCTCACCATTATCGCCATCTTCTCTGCAACTCCACCCTCCAACCAAATGGCCATTTCTACGATCTTGAACCCTGAAGCTCGAGAGTTCATTCCCCGAAACAACTCCCTTCTAATCCAATCTCACTGCCCTACCTTCGCTTACACCAACCTCATCCTCCCTCCCTCAACCCCGATGATCAGCTTCTACAACTCACCACCACCACCACCAGCTTCGCCATACTTCGCCGCCACCACCGCCCACTGCTGCTACCAGTACCAGTACTACTCTCCCCTCCCTCGACCCCTCTTAGACCCTGACACGCACCGTTTCTCCGCCGGCTACTCCGACTTCCATCTACAGCCGCCTCCGCCGCCGCCTCCAGCAAACCCTTCCAAGCGATTGAACCGCGCCAAGATCAGAGTGGAGGTGGAGCCGGGACTATGCGACCGGAAGCTGGCCGCAGGCCAACATCAACGATGCGGTGGTCGTGGGAGGGGGCCCGGCAGTGGCCGGCACACTCCGCCGTGGCGCGGCGGAGGAGGACGAGGAGGGAATTTGGGGTCGCGTGGGAGGCGACTGGCGTGGAAAGAGGAGCTCTTGTCGCTGGGCGTCGTTAACAACAGCAGTAGCGAAGAGGAGTACTGTTGCAGCTTGGACACGTCGACTAATATTCACAAGTACCCGAGGATCGTGGAACCCCGAGAGATGGTGGGGAAGAAAAAGAAGCCCGTGGTGCCGGTCGACGAGGGCGGCGATCGCACCACCGTCATGATCAGGAACATCCCCAACAAGTACACGTACGTTCCCTTCTTCGAAACTTAAAACCCTATCTACCCAAAGAGGATTGAAAAAGGAAAAAGAAATCAAAACCTCAAAGAGGCCTTTTTTCTTTAAAGACTTGCCCAAAAGAAGAAGAATCAAGGAAAATGGAAATCTGCATTTGGATTGATTTTGGGGGTTTTGGTGGGATCAACTTGTTGCTGCTATTTCTACTTGTGAAAATTTGAGTTTTCTTGGGTGTTGCTCGTCATCAATTGATGGTGTTCTTTTATATATCAGGTTGTGACCTGACCACTTTTGGTTGATTATATAAGTCTTTTAATGCACTTTGTTTGACCCCATTTTGGTCGTGATCTGTGATACATTCATGCATGCCATAGTCGCGAACTGCTGATCGATTTCTTGGACAAGCACTGCCAAATGGAGAACCAGAAGGCGGAGGCCGAGGGCGACGATGCTACCATCTCCGCTTACGATTTTGTCTACTTGCCTCTTGATCTCAGGTACACGCGCTTGTATTGAATCCGACTCGAAAAGAGATGCCGAGATACGTGAAGATTTTAGATGTACTTGCTGTTATTTATTTTATGTTCGATCATGTGCTTGACGTAACGCTTGTTTTGCGATATTAGTACAAACTATGATTAACTCGAGTGTGCTTGCGTGCGAAGGAGGAAGGCAAATCTGGGGTACGCGTTCGTGAACTTCACCAGTCCTAGAGCGGTGTGGAAGTTCAAAGTCGCCACCAACAATCAGAGGTGGGAGCTATTCTACTCCAGCAAAATCCGTCAGATCGCTACTGCCAAATACCAGGTATATGTACACATACACATACGCATATATATATGCACGTATGCATTAGGGTATTTTGTACATGTATCTACATTACGTGTATTTAATTATGTGAAGCCCCTAATCATTACCAGGGAAAAGACTTGACATGAAATCTCTCGCTCGCACAGTGTCGCCGCTGCTACGCGAGCAGACGTCAGTTACCATCCTCCCTCTCCATGTCGGCTCAATCTCCGTCAAACCCCTCGCAAGTCGCGACTGTGTTCTCCTACTGTTTTTGTATTTTTGTCAGTTGGACTAGAGTGGCAAATTCAAGCGTCCCGCATGGCTTTGTTCATACTCCCATTTCATCTACATCATTACCTGTTTGTGTACTTACTGCTTCGAACTTTAAGACACATGTAGTCAAAATCTATTTACTAAAAATAAGTAGAATTCACTGACTGATAGCTTATATGGGATGGTTGTTCTCCATCAGCTACAGATAAGAGTAGCAATGCATCTAGTATTTAGGTGGACGCCCCCAAATTGACTTCACAATACGGTTCTCTCATGCGAGAACACCAATGGTGTGAGAATGTTTCAAGTGGTGGCGATCACATATCTAATAACTTGATTTCTTGTTCTGCTGCCATGTTATGCAATGTATGTATGTTTTCTTGGGGAACAAGGGGGCTTCAATGCTATGTATTTGTTAGTTTATGATATAGAATTAGAAGAAAGAGCCTCCAAGGCATCAAGCTCCGCCTTAGCCTTGGTTTTTCAATTTATTAACTTAAGCTATGTTATGTCCATTATTTTTTGTCTTTTATTTAGCAAAGGTTTTATTTGATCGAGGGCACGACGATATGTACTCTTTTACTATAGTAATTTGGATCATAACAATTCTCACGATGGCATGTGGTTTTCATCAGGGGAAAGAGGCACTGATGAGGCACTTCGAGAACACGGTGTTCGCTTGCGACTCCGATGACTTCCTGCCCGTCACGTTCAGCCCGCCACGTGACGGGTCGGGCGAGACAGTGGCCGAAGAGATCGTAGGCGGGCGCATTGCTCCTTGGGGCGCCGAGACGCAGCTCAATAAGGCGGGACGGCTCTAACCACGAACGCTGCTCTTTTTTGGGGCTAGATCTTGCTGGTGGCAAAATTGGCAAGAATTTGTGACTGACGTGACAAGCTCTTTTTATGCCAGTTTCATCATCATGAGCTGAAGGGAGAAAAGATTGAGTTCAGTCTCAGAACCCTACATTTTGTCCCCGCTTCGTCTTTTGGGACGTTCGGGTTATTCCTGTTTGTGGGTTAAAGCTAGGGTTTTGTATTATCACGAGAATAAACGTGTAATGGAGGTGGAGCTTGGCACCTGGACCCCCACACAGATCATGATGGGGGGCAGGTGGTAGGGTCCACCTTCTAGAAGATTATGAGCTTGTTAGCTTAGGTCTTTTTCTCATTTTCCTCAAACAGACGTAATGATGTCTCTCTGTGCTGAGTCACTACGTGGTTGAGAACCGTCTTGTGTCTTGTGTAAGAATCAGAACGAGTTTTCATGGTCTTTTGCTTGAAGAAAGGAAAGCTGCTAGCGAGGAGAGTGGGGCGAAGAAAACGCAAACTAATCGTGAAAGGAGGATCGTGGAGAGGGACAAGGAAAGAGAAAGCGAGAGAGGGAGGGAAGAAGGGAGGGGGAAATCGGGAGTGCCATGACAGCCTGACACACTCAGAAGTCGCCCCCGGCGTGAGACTTTCGCTTGGAATAAGCACGCAAGCCATGAGCTGTTGTAAGACTAGGGCAAGACGATTGTTTCGATGTTTGACATGTCGACTTTTGAGTTCGTGTCGGCTTAGAAGCAGGCGAGTGAAGACGGACAAAAATTTGTTGTGCCCTACCGGTGAAATCGGCAGGCCGTTCATGGAAATGGGAACTGTTCGGGCCGTTTAAGCTGACGTTTCTTGACCAAGACACGGACTTCGTCGAGAACGCAAGCCCCTACATTGATCTCAGAGGCCCTCTCGCATCGTTTGAACTTGTTTGAATTGAAAAAGGAGGTGTTTCTCTTGCTCTCATTGTGTGCGTACGTTTCTTTCGATGAATCCACTCCATCAGTACATGTCTAGGCTCCCTAGGTTATGTAGTTGATTTGTATGTGATGGTGCCTAAGATTATGTAGATAAAAAATGGTTCTTTCAAACATTGAAAGCGTACTCAGATTTGGATATATTTGTCATCCGTTCTCTCTCGCCCTTGATCGTTGCTCATTGTAGGGACTATCCAGTGAACGGTCAGGGAGATGGAAAGCCCCATCACTTCGGCCTTCGAGGCTCTTGAGTCGTGGTTAATTATTTCTTGTTTTCTTATCTCTTATTTAGAATCCCTTTTAGAACATTCAATGTTTTGTTATTACATGTTTGGCACGTTTGATATTATCATTGTTCGTATTAGAAAGTTATAGGATGATAGGTTTCCATTTGGATTTCGACTTGTCATTCGGATCAACAATTGAGCAATTCAAATCATCTCAAACCATTATTTGTTGAGCTTTATCATTAATGCACATTCAGCTACCATGTCATATATATTTAGCATGCCTTTCAAATCAATTGGAATTAATGAGTGTTGTTTGAGTAAAGCGATATTAAGCGTCGTCAGTGATGCACCATTATCATAAATATTAGTCCTTGTTTACTATTATTTTTTTTAAATTTTCAGCTTACATGTATTTAGACAATTGCATAACTATTTATTGAATTTTTTTTATAACAAATCACAAATTGGAAAAAAAAACACATTGTTAAGGGGAAATGTAAGCCGAACATATCACGCTTTCTCTGCCTCAATTTTTATTAAAAATATATATCCAATAGATGTGTCACATATCTTTTTGAACTATATTAATTTTTAGGGAAAAATCACAAAAATCGTAAAATAATCCCATTGTGATATGTTTGCCCAAAAAAAAAATTGTGACAAAAAATCTCAAACTTGTATTTTTATGACATATTTACTCCAAACTTATACTAATTTGACATATTTATCCTAAGTTTTTTTTGTGATATTAGAAATCTTAAACTTGTTTTTGTGTGATATATTTACCTAAAAAATTTAGGGTAAATGTGTCACATGATACAAATTTGGCTTTTCTTTTCATGAAAAAATAATTGGTTTAATTTGTCACATTGTTACAAGTTTTGGGGCTTTTGAGTCACAAAAAAATAATTTGGGATAAATGTATCACATGAATATAAATTTAAGTGCTTTTGTGTCATAGAAAAAGTTTGGGATAAATGGGTCATATTACTATAAGTTTGAAATTTTTTATGTTACTAAAAAAGTTTGGAGTAAATATTTCACAATAGACATAATTAAGGGTTTTTGATGGCTTTTTTCCTAATTTTTATGCATAACTCCCAAGATCCCATATGGAATCTTTATAATAAGGTTTGCTATGAATTTGACCCAATAAGCACGAGTCGTTTTTATAATCACTGTTTATCTTTAAGCATTATCTATGATTGATTCATTATTTTGTTTGCACAATTATATGTGGATGCCTGCAAAAAAAATTCAATATTGCATGAGAAATGATCTTCATAAAAGCGAAAATACAGCTTTAATGAGCATCAAGTAAAACTAGCAATCCTAAATCCCTCGTTCGTAGAAACTAGGAGGGCTCCTGCACTTTACCGGGCTCATAATCAGCTAGAATAGTTTTAGTGGTAGCTTTAATCTCATTTAAGTTTTACGTTAGTGAAATAGATTATATAGTGCAGAAGTGTTTGAGAGAGTCCGATGAAACGTGAGCACCATCTTGCGAAAGGACTATTCGGCCATCCAACAATCCGCTAAACCACCAAGGTGGTAACGTCTTTGTAATGTTTAGATAAACTTACTTATCCAAAATATAAATTCTTCTGTAAAGACTGAATAAGAATCTATTCACATAAGTGATACGGTGGACTAAAAAAATATAATTGAAAAATGCTTTGTGTAGCAGAGTGTATGCATTAAGACATAAAGGAAAATTTGTAGCCAAGTTATATTCAAAACAAAAGGTAAATGGGATATTTTGCTAATATTTTAAGAGAAATACTTCTTCAAAGAATAACCCTTATAAGAAAAATTATGTCAAGAAAGTCCCGTATCTTATTCAAAGAATGAAAAAAAATATCGTGTTAAAGTAAAATACCGTGTTAAAGTGGTTATCTTAAAAGAAAATATCATAGATGTTGGCGAATTTTTACCATAGATGGATGGTATAATAATCCTTAAAAAGTTAGTCGTGGTTTCCTTCAACCCAGGCCTCGATTGGTGGATTTTTTAGAAAAATCAACACCTAGCTAATCCAATTTTCACGAAAAATAAAAATAAAAATTTCTCCTCTCTTCTCTTTCTTTCTTCCCCTCCCTCCCCAGCTTGCCCTCTACTCTTTGGATCTGTGACCAGCCATGGACGCCGCCACCGCACAACCGATGCCTTGCCACCAAGCAAAAGCGGGAGAAAGAGATGCTAAAATTTTCCAATGAAAAATGCAAGAAAATACTTCACTTTCATAAACTTGTTTGCGATTCGCAATTATTGCAAAAACCTGGGTGTATTTCTTGGCTTTTACCCTTCGCAAACTCTCATTTTCTGACCGTACTTCAAATAGAAATAAAATAACCTATCAACCTTTTAAAATTGGCTAACTCTAAATATTAAAAATTATATAAAATTTTATATTTGAGAAGTGTTTAAAATTATATTAAAGTTTGATTTTCTCGAAATTATTTACTACAAAAGAAAATTCAGTTTAGATGGATAAATTTTAAATTCATGGTTAACCTTATGAATTGGGTATACGAGTCAAAACTCAAGTAAACCACAATCAAGAGGTCCTTTGTACTTTTGCTGTCATCCTTTGAAACTTTTTGAGTATGGTATGCAATTCTAATAAATCTCATGAGGCTAGATTAGTGACTGAAAGAGCCAATATGTGGTACGAATTAGATACACGATGCATAATCAACTTCCAAATTGCCAAGGTACAAAATAATTCTATGTTCTGATAAATCAAATCTGGCTTTAATAATCTTCCCTAACTAATTCATGATTTTAGTATATTCTGTTTCACCTATCAAGGTAGATTTTTTGGTCAATAAACTTAAGCAGTGTTGCACAATGGCCACTGACTTCGAAAGGAAACATTTTACTCTCCCTCTCTAAAAATTAGTTTTGTTCCGGTTGTTCACTTTTCTGTGTACATAGAGGTGATAAAATATCACTTAACTCATTTTTCTTGACCAAAATAACCTCTCCGCAATTTTTTAAACTTGATGAACCACGCATCTTCTTTATTTCATTAACTCAATTAATCATGTATAGTTATTATTTGATTCAAGAAATGATCAGAATGTTCATTTTCAGGTATCACTTAAGAACTATATTGATGAAAACAGAATAGTGATCGCAAAACTAAAATTGAAGTCCAGGCGGTCAATCAGTAGCTTTTTCAAAGTTAGAAGGCCATTTGCCAATTGTTCAAAGTTCAAGGGAAGTATGCAATTTATTAAAACTCAGAATTTTGCGCAATGTTACCGAAGTTGAGAATTTTGGGTAATTACTCCTAATGAAATTTTACATTTTACTTTTTTCTTAATCATAATTTTGTAACTCATTTATTTTGATTTTCTTTTAAGATTCAAAAATCGTAAAACTCTATCGACCCTCAAGTGTTGATTTCATATATATTTTTTTGAAATTTAAATAATACTATATATTATGACGGAAAAGTAAAAAATTGCATTTTTCTTTTGTTTTCTGTAAGTGATTTTTTATAAGTACATCTTGTTTTTATTTTAAATGCAAATAAAAATGAACTCTTTTTTAATGAGGCATCACTTGACTTACCATGAAATATCACAAATTTTTCGAAAAAATTGAATAAATGGATATTGCCTTTTTCCTTTTCTGGGTTTTGTACGTAACCGCTGCATAGCAAGTAGAGTAGCATGTCAATCTTTCTTCTCGAAGAGTAGGAACTGCGTGGGAAGTACTCCTTGTGCCGGAAAAATTTATGGAAACTTCAGATGGTGACTATAATCAAATCACATATTTTTACGAGTTGCAAAATCATGTGGTACCCCGACTTTGCTGAGAGAAAGCGAGGCCCCGGTGGATCGTTTAAAGAAAAATAAATAATTCATAAAATATTTTTTAATTTTTTAATGAAAATGTTTTAATGAACAATTTATTTTTAAATAATGAATGAAAAATATAATAAGAGATATAATCAATTGTTTTTAATAAATATTTTTGATATGAATTGAGAACAATTTATTTTTAAATAATTGATGAATACGAAAAATATAATAAGAGATATAATCAATTATTTTTAATAAATATTTTTGAAAATATTTATTTATTGCAAAATAAATGAAACCCTATATATTAAATTGACATCACTTTCGATTTTATACATTCTTATTAAAATTATGTCAACCCTACTTTCAAGCATGACACCCTCAATTTTTCTCATCTGGTTAGTTGGATTTGGATGAAACAATCATACGAAGATAAAGGAAATTTGATTTGGTGAAAAAGAAATTAAAATCGTAATGAAATCTACAAATTGCCATGATTGACAAAACGTTAGATGAAATGGGATGCTTTCGTAAATTCGAACATGTCAGAAATTTGCCATGACCGCAAAGTAGAGCTCATGAAAGTTTACTTCAAAACTTAGCTAAGAGTAAAAGTATATATTTATATATGGAGGAAAGGAGAAATGCCCTAATTTTAGGGTTTAGACAGGAAAAAAGGGCGAGTCGACATCATAGCGGCGGGGACAAGGACAAGGAAACCAACGGTGGGAGGGTGAAAGATTAGGGTTTCGTGCAGTTGCGGCAAAACCCCAAGCTGGGGAGATGAGGAGAAGCGACGGAAGGCGAAGGCTTTGCAGCATCCCGACAGCCAAAATGATGAGCTTCACGTCTTTCACGAAACATTCGGCCGCCTCATCTCCTCATCCCCCTCCTTCCTCCTGCAACGCACTGCTCTGCATCCACAGTTCCACGCAGATCTTGCATGGCTATCTCTCTCTCTCTCTCTCTCTCTCTCTTTCTCTCTCTCTGGCTTCAAATCCACGCATTCAATGCTCGTAATCTAATCATCACCTTTAGAACTTGCCCTTCTCTCTCTCTGTCTCTCTCTCTGCATTTGTAATCCTGGTGGCGATCTGTTGAGTACAAGCGTTAGCCAGTAGCCAGTAAGATAGTTCAGTATTTTGGTATTTTATGACAGTTGGTCCTTTGATTGAGAAGTAGCGTCGGTGAATTGTGAACTGAATTATTTTGTGGTCGCCTTAAATTTGGTTTAGTACCATAGTCGATATGACCATGACTAAGACCCTATCTCTTAAAGACGGTGTTATTCAAACACCAAACACAAAAGTCAATATATAAAATGGATCACAAGAGCTATGACTAAGTCATAAATAATAATTCTCGATCCATTTTTATGATGCTAATGAAAATAACATGTCTCTCGTCAACTTACGAATGAGATAGATTTATTTTCATATGGGAAAATTAATTTGAAATTTCACTTGCATAGAGAAACACAAGAAAGAACTGGCAATCTATTAGAAAGCACTAGTTAATAAAATACGATCCCCAATTTAAGCCCAAATTAAATGTTTCCCGAAGGATTTGATGAATCCGAGTGAAATCAAAATGTTTATGCATGTCTCTTTTTATCGTAACTATCAAATCACTATGTCCAATAAGGATTGGGTGGGTCCCAAATTTGTTTGGATAGGAATCAAATTAATCCCTTTTTATATAATTTAACTCATACCTAATCTGAACTTATTTGAGCTTTAATTCTTAACAATATTTCCTCTTATAGCATGGAAAATAGCATATAAACTTATACTCTTTGTAAGTGCTAAAAGATCTTAAAATATTTAAATATTTGCAAATATTCAGACCCATCAAAATATGTAACCTTAAGACTCTGTCCCACGTCATGCTCTTCGATTGGATTTACAAATTTCCAATGAAAATCATTTTTGTGATACGAATAATTTGCATCACAAAATGAATTTGCAGTAAAAACCTTTGCATTAATACTATGAAAAATCTTAAATTGGTATATTTATGATAAATTTATAATAAATTAAGTTTTTTATCATGAAAAACTCCAAATTGATACATATGTGATAAATTTACCTCAAATTAGCACAAAAAATCTCAAATTTGTACACTTGTGACGAATTTACCTCAAAAACCCAAAAACTTCAAATAGGTATATTTGTGATAAATATACTCTCCGTGAAATTAGATTAATACTACAAAAAACTACAAAACTTGTAAAACCGAAATAAATGGAGAGTAAAATCCTATCGATACATTTATTAACTATCATGTATCATCCAACTCAGTAATTTGACAGTAAAATTTAATAGAAACCAACATAGCGTAAATTTGTTACAGTATATTAGTTTGGTGTATATTTATCAAAGATATTTCAGTTAAGATTTTTATGTTCAAAAAATAAATTTAAAATAAAATTATCCTGAATATATTGATTTGAGAATTTTCGTAATAATGATATTCTATGTCCTAAACCTTTTACTTAAATAAACTACACATGCTTGAAAATAACAATCTTCTAATCATCTTGATCATAACAATTCTGCAGAGGAGGTTACAGCTTGTTGTATCTCGTGGTACGGTATTGACTTCACCGGGATCATTATTAAGCTTAGTAAAAAATTGAAGACGTGAAAGATATTGGGGGAGATCCTGACGTCCATCGCCATTAATGCCAATCCAATAAAAAATCCAAGGATTTTTTTCAAGGTTTTACGCCTTAGTTCTGTTGGAAACGAGTCCCGGTTATTCTGGGGGTGGATCGACAAATTGCATATGGTTCTGACTTGAAGGAAAGCGATCTATTGATTTTCTCTAGTATATTTTCCGAAAATAACTTCTTCCCCAACTTTCTGCCATTATCTATAGACTCAAAATATTGTCAGACATACAGCAACAAAAAGAAATGGGAAAAATAATATTAACTGATCTTAACCATTTTGTTCACGCTGCAATCAAGTTCTAAATATTATGTATTCTCAGTTAATGTTCCTCATGTGACACACCAAAAATAGGAAGGGAAAATTTTTCAATACTTTTGAGTGTAACATTAACATTATGTCCAAAAATCTACCAAGTGATAAAGAAAAAAAGATGAGGGTTAGGGGAACACTCTCCTCACCCCCTTCCTTTAATTTTTTGGCATTTAATTTTGACATGATTTCACATCAACTCTGCCATGTTGGTGTCATATATAAGGGTGTGCAACTGGATCGGGTTTATTCGGAATCCAAATCGAACCACCCGAAAAACAGGGTTGGGAACTAGTTCCTGGTTAAACTGGTTCCAGTTTTTGAGAATCGATTTCAATTGGTCTGGTAACTGGGTCCAAGCAAAGACCCATTTTGGAATCGGTTTTTACTTTGTTAAAAATTAAAATTGTTTTTTTATATAGTGCATTTAAGTTTTTTTGTCTTCGAAGAATTGTTAAAAAAAGAAAGTTTCTATTTAAATCAAGTTAAGAGAGAATTACTTTTAAAAAATTGTTATAAAGAATTATTCTCATGTATTATTTTTTTCTAATAGTCCCATGTTCAATTATTACTATAGTCGCTAGACAAGTGCTACTAACTATTGTAGCACTAATTAAAGCATTCTCAATCCAACTCAAGAAATAACAACTCCTTTGCATATACATGAGCATGCACATTAAATCGTATTAGAAGTATTTATGAGAATGAGATTAATATTAGATCCATATTTATTGCTAATGTTTATGCATTGTTAAGATTTTTGCTTTGTCTTATAATGTTAGGAGAATTATATTTTTTTTTTTTGCGAATCAATATAAAAATCAAAGCCATATAAGATATAGAATGGTTGTAAAAAGGTAAATCGATTATAACAAGGTCGGGTACAGGGATCCAAGTTTAGACCCTATTCACCCTAGGCCCAATCACCCCTGTGAGTCATATAAGTTAACAAACACCATGTTTGATGTCCACGGACCATGTCACCATAATTTATTTCAGTGAGCCTCGTGATCAGTCTTATTCTCACCTCAAATCTATCCCTTTGAGCATCGACTCAACCTGAGGTGAGGCTTGTTGAGATTGCACGACCCTTGGTGGATTTGGGCTCAAGGACCCGAGCCGTGAGTGATGGAGGAGGTGGAGAGGTAGGAGACAGAGACTAAGGGGGCTTGTTCGCGTGGAAGGGTTCAAGCGATGGCGATGGCCTATGTGTGAAATAGATTTGGACCAACAAACATATCTTTGGGAGGGAGGGAGAGAGGTGATGAATGGTAACTGAGGGCAATACAGGAATACAAAAATGTAGGTGTGGGCCAAATTGAAAGGAAAAATAAAGTCCATTGAATTGGAAGCTACCTTCTGAAAAATATTTAAAGTCTAAGGTAGATCCCCACTTGTCTTGGGATATGGACTTTATCAATGTTGGCATTTTCTCAAATGGTCCAAAATATTTTATCGAATGCCTTAACTTTTTACTCAAAAGACTTTAGAGGCCCACAATTCATTAAGAAAGCTGACTTAAATGTAGGCTTATTACATCTTCTTCGCTTCTCATCATTTTAACATGCTTTTCGATCTAAAAATGAAAGAAATTCTTTATTAATCTCCATCATATACATGGTTACTCACAAAAAATGCCAACTCGAGGCAGATTTATTTTCTCTTAGAAGAAGCGATAAAGGCAAAGGATAATTTCTATTTTATAACATTAGAGACACAATATTTTAACACTAAATATACCAATCAAAGATAGATAATGATTTGTGACTAATTGGTCCCTAAATACTTTCTGAGATTGTGTCACTAAATGCTTTAGAGGCCAATAATCTATCTCTAGAGGTGAATATCTGTGTCCCAAATTCTCAAATATGTTGTAGTGATTTGATTTTCTGAACTCATCCATGAAATAACCAGATCCGTAATAGACTCGGATAATTTATACTACGTTCATTAGAATACTCAAATCGAATCCTCAACCGCTGTACAGGACTAGATTGCTCGAGTACTTATAACTTCAACTCCACAAATTGCTAGGTCTCTTGAGCCCACACAAATTCACTTTCGTTACAAAAATGAACATACACTTTTGCTGTCAAATTATTATATGGAGTAACTTTGACCGAGTAATCGTCGGTTAAAACAATTTAATATAATACTTGATTTGATACCTAATTCAGTGATTCATAGAAGTTGCGATGGTAAATTAATCAGTTATGTTTAAATTACATAAGTGATTAATTATCGTTGTTGAGTTTTTTCTGTGTAGAGTTTTGAGCTTGGTTGTTCCACTTGCTGAAATTTTTGAGTGATGTCCTTGCCGAGTCAATTAGGGTTTTCGGATTTGGGGTCATTCCTTACTTTTCAGCCACAAGAGGGTTGCGATTTCATCGAAGGTTTAAGTTGCCTAGTTGTAATACTTGATCTTGTAACCATACGTCAATTCGCATTAGATTTTGACGCGAAATTTGGACTTTTACATCAGGATCTGTCCAAACTGAGTTTGCCCAAGAGCATAGCAGAATAGATGCTCAATTGTTTCCGCTTCTCGATCACAGAAAGGGCCAAATGGGCGGGCTTGAGAAATGGTTCCACATGGATAAGCCGGATCCATTCCCAATTATCCTATTGTAATCCAAGAATTAACACGATCTGTTCAATTGAAAATGAATGGGAAAGACTAGGATAACAAAGTTATATCAGTCCATCTTATTCGGGTCCGCCAAGGTCGGTGATTTCCCGGGTCAAGAATCTCATGGGCCAGGCCCATCTTTTGAAATTTGGATCGAAAGGCATTTTATTTGGTAGCATTAGAGTCTGTGGGCTTTTGCCCCTTCGCCCTCACATCTTTTGAAATTTGGATTGAAAGGCAAAGTTTAGTTTTCTCCAAAATTAGATTATCTCCGGTGCAATCATAGAGTATGACAATGGGTGGGTGCTCCTGAACATTTCCTTGTTTTCCAATATAGTCCGCATTGTTTTTTTTTTTTAATTACTTTTTACACCATTAGAATTTGGCTCGATGTCATCAATGGATTAACGAAAATTGGCTGATGCGGTAGCTCACGCCATAAATGGCGTTGATACACTGATGTGGACACCTGCCCAAATAAGATGTGACTAACACTGGCGTCCTACATGTTCCTCTCTCTTTCATTTCCCTTCCATACCTCC
Organism: Angophora floribunda; assembly: GCA_014182895.1. Classification (NCBI taxonomy): domain Eukaryota; kingdom Viridiplantae; phylum Streptophyta; class Magnoliopsida; order Myrtales; family Myrtaceae; genus Angophora; species Angophora floribunda. Next base: position 17,193,412 of record CM024711.1, read on the forward strand.
ATCTCTTCTCTCTATGTTGATAATTTGTAGTTTGAATTCTAAACTTCTCTAATTTGAATAGATTTCCTAATTAGGATTGGTTTCTTTTTTGAGTGGTTACCTAATTTGAGTAGGTTTCATGTTTTGGATTCAACTTTTGTCTAAAATGTCCTCTTTTTATGAAGAGTATCCAAAAGCCAATTTCTTTGTAAATTACATAAAAAATGTTATAAACTTGAGAAAATCATGTATTGAGTTTTTGGGTAATTCTTTTGTGAGATTAAGAGATTATTTGGAGATGGATTGTGAAGGCTAAACATTGTGTAGGTTATTGTGTGTTATTGAGGACTGAAAAATATTGACAATATTTGAATGACTTGAGTGTGGTTATAATTTCAGCAGCAATCGTGCTTAATTTATAGTTAATTTCTATGTTGCTCTCCCATAAAGGTTGGTCACACCTACTGAATCACATTGATTTAATATCTGATTTTTTTTTATTCTGTTTAACTTATTGTACAATCGGTTGCTTTACACAACACCCTCTCTCAACTCAAAATCAATTTCTTTTTCTAAAAAATCTTCCTCCAGTCATCACCTCACTCAAGCATTGCAATCTTGGCCACCGGAACTTTGACGTGAGGTTGTGTGACTCAAATCTTGATCTCGCGATTCCAAACTGCAATCGAATGACTTATGTCACTTTGGTGCGTGACTCCACCAAATGTGTGTGTGTGAGAGAGAGAATTGTAGGCTTGAGCAGGGCATTTAGGGTTGACATTGACGACAATGAAGAAAGAAGAAAAAAAGGGAGAAACAAAGAAAAATGGTTTTTGAAAAAAATCATCTTCAGTTTAGCTAAACTTAGACCCCACACCTTAAATAACGCATGGTTTTTTTCTAAGTTGACGTGCCAGGAAGCAAAATGTCCACTTTGTCGCAATCCATCGAATGGAAGAACCGTAATCAGCCGAATCCGATAATCAACATTTATGACTTCATCTTGATATCGCAAACCTTGGAATATAATCAGCATTTATGACTTTATCTTGATATCGAAGTAAGAAATCCCAAGTTCCTATCCCTCCATAGACCTTTAGTATCAAACTAGCTTCACGTGAGGAGGAATGCAAAGATGTCGATTGTTTTCTATTAACTTAAAATTTTAAAGTCTGGGTTCTACACTAAACTTTCATCCTTGTGTGACCAGCAATCGTCTTGAAATAGCTGCCTAGTTTCAGCAAGTGAAATAGCAACTTTTATCTTCATCTTCCAAAGCAGAAACTGAACTGGGTTGACTTTGCATTGCACAGAGCTATTTCCAAGTGATTTGAGTTGCAGCTGTTAGGATCATACATATTGATTGCTTCTTTATGTTTTTATATTTTTGTGTGGACCTCATGAAGTATTGATCTGAGTAAAGCTATGAAAAAGGTAAAAGATACTTGGAATCATGGAGGGACTCATCAGGTGCAACAACGGCGGATCATGTTTCTGGCGGCTGGTCATAGAGAGAAAATCCTTCTGTTTGGATAAGTTTTCTGTCTTTCGAGATCTTCATGGGCCAATATTTTCTCCACCCCACTTTCACTTTCCAGCCAAAGCTTCGTGTCGTCTTCTTCTCATTCTCATCAGTTCACGCCATTTCTTGTCCAGTGTCCATCCCCACCGTGCCCCAGTCGGAATCATGCGAGGCTGACAGCTACTAGAGCTGATTGAACTCTTTCCTTTTTCGGGTTTTTTAATGAAGAAATTACCATGTTGCTTGGTCCAATTTGAGCACAAAACTGGTCACCATCTTTAGTTCAGTTTTAATGCTTGATCTGTTACCATCTGCACTGAGCAGGTAACTATCCGTGCCAAAAGAACAAATCGGCATGGGCATAGCCAATTTCACCTCGGCTTACGGCGAAATCTGACCTGAAATACAATATGACCATTACAATTTTTTTCTTTTTAAGAATGAACACAGAAAACTGCCACAGATCCTTGTTCTTTTGATGTGAATTTCGTGAGAGGATCATGGATCCAATCTGTGGATTTTTCTGATGTAAGAGTCGATTTGGATGCCAAATTTGGCTTTCCAGATTGCTGAGAATTCGCAGTTCTGCATGCGCGTTCCAAATTGCAGTTCACCGGTGAAGTAACATTTCTGGTAAACCTGGTAATGGGAAGAAGTTAACTTGCTTCTTTACCACATTGAATGAACAAACTTGCCATTCTAGGAAGATTTACCTAAAATAAACTGCTCCAGAGATCTGAAGAACAGAAAAAGGTTATTTTCCTTTTTCATTGTTTTGGGTATCAGGGGAATGAAAAAAAAACCTGCCCTTTGAGCAGGAGAACATGAGGAACCGTTAAATCTTAATCTAATACAAGGAGGAAAAAAAAAGACATATAAAACATTGCAGAAAATACATCCTCAAACTGCACAAGGGCTCTGGATTCAAAGCTATTGCCAAAAAGCCTGAGGATTATGAGAGAAAGGATGCTGATATGAGCTTCCATAAAGACAACCATCATCACTCTGTTTCTTGATGAATCTGTTGCCCTTTGCCTTCTCTTGCTGATCCATGATGTCATGAAAGAAAGGACCTTGAGCCTGAGAGAGCTGAGGGAATTGATGAGGAACTTGGGGGGAGTAGTTTGCAAAATCTTTCAAGGCAGAGGAGCTCGGGTCTGCCCCGAAATCGGGATCCACCACTGGCAACATTTGATCAAAAGTCTGCATTAAATTCAGTCAAGTATCAGCCACTCCTTCGACATTTTCTCCTTAATTATGATAAGCATCACCTAAAATATGTCGTGCTCAAACTGCCCCAAATTCGCTGAAATTAAGAGCTGAACTTTTTGGTACTTCAAAATAGGCAGTTTGACAAAAATTATGTTGAGCAAAACAAGAAGGGCTATTGGATTTGGAAAAGACCAGAGAAAGATCAAACTCAAATGAAAAGTGAACCAAACTCGACTCTTCTTTAGCATAGCAACAGATTTCTCGTTTGTATCATCTGTACTTTCCATTTCATACTTACGGGAAGTAAAGCTTGTTGTCTGAGTCATGGAACTAACCAATCAGACTGACCTGGCCTAACGGAGTACCTCTAATCATACTTGGAATATCAATAGGAAATAGAGCGGGTGCTCCATGAATGCAATGCAAACCTTACAATATCCATTCGAAGCAGTCGAGGAAGGATCAAGAAACTCATCCACATGCCAACCCGGCAACGTCTCCATCAAGTATTCCGAGATGCTGCTCGTTGAGACCGAGCCGGCGTCCCTCGTGTGGTTCTCGTCTTGGTAAGCTCCCAACGGCAAGCTTCTCTCGGCTGTCGACACAGATGACGGCGGGCAATTCTGTCTCTTCGCCGAGGATCTAGAGCTCTTCATGTCCGTGCTCAATGCGCTGGATGACGACGAGGCTTGGTTGGAGGATGAAGAAGCGGAGAGCTTGACCCCGGTCAGAAGAAACCTGTTGTGCTTTTGGGTGTACTCGTTGGATCTGTGAATGGGAACATCACATTCTCTGCACAGGATTGCTCTGTCTTCTTGGCAAAACAGCAACGCTCGCCTCTCCTGAAACAAGAAGATAAAATTACTGAAAAATGATGGAAGAACTATCATTGCATTCGGGTTTTCAACATAAAGGAAGTGTCTAAATTTTGCTATGAGCTGCTCCCATGGAATTCTGCACCCGACGCTCAGCAAATTTCTGGAGAAAAATGAAATGTAACCCATTTTTCGAAACTTACACTGTATCATTTAGTGCAAAAATGGGACAAATTTCATTTTGTTCGGGATAAATTCCGAAACGGCCCATTCTAATTGAATCTACTATCGTTGAAAACCAATAAAGAGGGACCCAGAAATGTTTATGGTGTTTACCTGACAGATGTCACAGAGAGGGGACTCTTTGAAGGTTGGATGGAGAAGAGAGTAACGCATGTGTTTACTGGCGAGCTTGTTGGCATGGTGGACTCGGCGATCACAGCCGTCGCAGAGCGTGGCTTCGTCCGCAGCGCAAAAGATGGTGGCTTCTTCTTTGCCGCAAACGTCGCATTGTATCTTCATTCTCTTCAAGCTTGGTATTGCACTCTCTCTCTCTCTCTCTCTCTCTCTCTCTCTCCGTATTTCTTTCTCAGAAAGTGTCCTTGACTCGCTTGCAGTTGCAGATATAAAGGACCCTATTGAATTGGGAAACAGAGGAAGAGACAAAATGATATGGGCATGTAGGCTTCGAGGGCTATGGCAGAACAGCTAAGGGGTCACTTTTCTGGGAAGAAGTCTCTGGATCTGTATAAACTCTCTCTCTCTCCTTCTTGTTGTTCTTCTTGAGTTAAGATGAGGAAGCAAGTTGGATCTGAGAATATGGTTTTTTCTCTTTTTGTACCCTTTTTTCAAGCTGAAAATGTCTAGTTTTGAGGGGGCTTTCATAGGTTGGATAAAAGAGAAGCTATCGCTCTCATGCTGAGGGTGTGAGATTGAGAGGGCTTGGGAAGCATTTATCTGCACATTTACTGATCCGCCCTAACTCTACTAAAATTAGATGAGAGAGAGAGAGAGAGAGAGAGAGAGAGAGAGAGAGAGAGAGAGGGAGTGGTGTGTCAGCTTATGGCAGACCAGAGCTGGCTCCTTCAATGCACCCATGAACAAGTTGACAATGTTAATGGCTATTGAAATGACATGGGCATTTTCTCTATATTCTTTATGCCTGTTTATTCATCATGACAAAAAGCTACATGATCATGCTCCCCCTCTCCAATCTAAGACAATACACAAATCAAAAGTGTCTTCAGGAAAAAAAAATTTAATTTTCAAAGTGACTATTGTTTCGCAATGCGTGTAATCAATGTCTAGAAAAATCGAAATTTATTTCATGTACAAATTCTGTTTGAATTGACTTTATTTTTTGTTTCGTTTAAATTTTGTGGGCTAACGCATTTTGATCTTCCTTTTCAAATTCTGAACTCCCAAAATTTTCACAGAACCCAAATATTGACATTTAAATTCACATATAATTTTTTTTACAATTGCATGTAATTTAAATAATATTTTGAATTTTAACGGGGAAATCTAAAAAGTATTTTTTTACTTTTAATTAAATGGAAACAAACGAGCTTCTCGTACTGCCTCTTGAATTCATTGTTTGACATGACATAACTTATCCTCAATATAAAATACACCTAACATCAGTTCACTCATTTAGATCTGTATTAAATATAAGCTTCGACTTTAAACTTTATCTAAGATGCTTCTATTAAAGAAAAGTATAAGTAGCTATGGAGCCGCAATTCTAGCGGAGAGGGGGCAAAACGTTCAACGCACTCGTTTTAAACTTTTAATTAACTTTTGTTATTATCACATGTAGAAAATGACATTGCATCATATGCAAAACATAAATTATAAATTTTTTTTTGTGATGGACTTGGATAAAAATACTCAATAGTGTTAGTGAAATAATTATCTTAAATGCCCTCACTATAGCTTGCTAGGGCATTGCGCAAGAGTCACTAGCCCTTAACCCCTCCCCTCCAAAAAAAAAATAATAATAAAGAGAAGAAAAAATATAAAAAATTCAAATATTGTGTCATTCGCGTTTAGCCAATGCCATATCGGTGATTTCTAGCTAAAATTGACTAGATAGATTTAATTGGCATTAATGCAAAATGTTTAGGATTAGATTAGTTAGATTGAAAATTTTATAACTTATTTAATACTAATACAATATATTTAAGACTTTTCACCTTTTCACTCTCTTTGATGGAAGAACTCTAATGAGTTAATTTCACCCGATGTTGAGTTACCAGCTCTAGGGCAAGGCAGTTTAGGGGCAAAGCTATGGAAAAAGGGAAAGAGTCATCCCGTGAAGGTCTAATTTCTATCTAATCAAAGAAAAGAACATTCCTCTACATACTCGTTGAGATTCTCATCTACCCTACCTTTGAGGGCATTGACTGTTGACCTTCTTTAGTAGGGAAATTTCTAGGATAGATGGGGTTTATTGACGCATGCATATACGTAATCGATTTGAAGCAAGAAAATTAATTTGACCAGTACCAAAACAAAGGGTCTAGTGCATTAGGCACACTATAGCTACATGCACTCATCGATTTTTCCATTATCTAGGATTTCTCAGCTTCGTAAGCCCGACTTGCCCGTCAACTCGTGAATGGGTTACGGATCTAATGGCTCACGTGATGGATTTATGGAGAACTAAAAATATATATTGGGTATACAAAAACCGAGATGGGAAATTAAAAGGAAAACGATATTGAATCTACTGCACCTATACTAATTCAATTTTAAACTTGTCAATTATACAAATTGAGTCATAATCATTTTAGCGATTTGCCGATGTAATCCATTCAACTAATTTTTGCTCGAAATTGTTAACATAAATTCCGATCGTCTATGTGGCACAACCGATACTGATGTAGACAAATATTATAAATTATAAATTATTTTTTTTTCTTTTCTTTTCTTTGCTCTTTGACTTGGGCCAGTGAGGGTCATAGTTTTCGCCAGATTCGGCAAGGGTAGCCCTCACCCTATTGTGGGAGTCGAACCCTTGGTGGATTTGGCAAGATTTCGACCCTCATGACCAAGCAACGACTGCCCTCGCCAAATTTGTTGAGGGCTTGGTGGCCCTTACTTGTGGCTAATGATAGCTTGGGTGAGGATTGTGATTGTCACCGGCCATAATGGCAAAATGAATAAATAAAAGAAAAAAATTTCATAAAAATAATAAAAAATTGTAAAATTTGTTTACCTTAGCATCACTACATAAAATGGTTGCTGTCCATTTCACCAATTTCCAACCTAAATTGGTTTGATGGATTATATTAACAAATCATCATCAAAATGTTTATAACTTAATTAGTATAATTAAAAGGTTTATGACTTTTTTGATACTAAAATTAAGCTGTCAAGTGATTTGGCTTACTGTATCGATGTTGATAATGATTTACTAGTTTAAATGTTTGCCAATAATTTGTGGTCCATGGTTCCTCTACCCTCGTTTGCTTGAATGCTTCTCTCTCACGTATGGCATATCTTATGGGCTAACGAATACGTTTCTAATAAGCAAATAGTAGGCGTGAGAAAGGTATTTCCAACGACTTGGAAGAATAATGTCATGGTCATAATTGAGGAAACATAAGGACGCTTGGAAAAAGACAAAATTGAATGGGGATATAATGTACTGTTATATGTCGTTTTGTGAGCTCTCAGCCTATAAAATTCTCCCGAGCGTTGTATATTGAAACAAATAAACACCAAATATGACATGGAGCATCCAACTTTGTTGGTGAAAAGTACCATGATTGGGGAATTAGATATATGTATATATTTCTAGGACTTATAACATGAAAGTAATTCTCTTATTTATCGACAAATTGACAAACTCAATTTACTTATTTGATATGAATGATGGTGGACGATCCAAACCTCTTGTTTGAAGTCGACAATGGTTGATTCAAGGTCATTGATCTTGGGTTTATACAATCAAATACGGACTGATTTTTGTGTTATATGTTGGCGGACTGTCCGACCTATTATTTGCCGAGATCGATAATGGTTTATCTGAGCTTGTCGACCTTAGATCTTTATCAAATAGTGACTAATTCGGGGGTACTTTAAAAGGGATAGAGAGGGGAATTAGAAAAGGGAGGGAGAATGGGTGAGTGTCGTTGGTGTTAGTAGCGAATACTAAAACTCTTTAACGGAAGAACGAGTAAGACGTGAGATTACTTAGGGTTTACGGTGGTTTTCACAATCAATTTAAGGTCATCAACTTCACGTCTATACAATTAAGTAGTGACTGATTTGAGACTACTTCTCCATGTGATAATGTTGATGGACCGTCTGACCAGTTATTCGAGGTTAATAATGGTTAATCCAAGATCACCGATGTTAGATCCATATAAATAGTGACCCCGATCTAGCGAGGATGCTCCTTCACCTGTGGTTGGCGCTAGAAAAAAATCAAAGAAAATAAAAATAAAATATTCGACCAATAAAAAATTTGAAAAATTATTTATATCAGTATCGACCGTCTTATATTGGCCATGTCCCATAGGATGTCCGGCATCCACATCAACAATTTCCAATCAAAATCGTTGGATGGATCAATTGGCAAAAAATGAAAAATTTTGGAATTTAATTTGTAAAATTAAAATATTTAAGACCGAATTAGCAAAAGTATAGAACTTTTTGAATAATTTTTTCTTGTAGTTGGTGTCAGCAACTAGTATCAATGTTCTTTAATTAGGGTTTTTAATGGTTTTCACAATGTTCTGGTGATGTGGGTCAATCATAGCCTCCAAAATGTAAATCGATGATACGTATAGTTAATCGAGAATGGGCAACTTGAAATATCAACTCTATCCCCTAAACGGAAATGATTTAAATCTTCATTCTTTAAGCGGCTTCTTAAGTAGTAAAAGAAAAGGGCTTAATCAAATGCATTGTCCGATTAAAAAAAAAAATCAAATGGATTGTCCGACCAAAATAAATAAATCAAATTGATTGTATTTTGTTTCTTTTACACGGGGGAAGTGAACCTATATTTTAATGAATAATGGCGTGCTTTCCTATCTGTCAATTATTTTTCCAGAAATGACCAAAACCAATAAATGCTCGAGTCGTTGCGTTGAAACTCCCTGCTTGGAAAAAGGACTGCTTGGCCCCTGTTACTTAATATCTTCGAAAGGCAATTATTTGAGAATAGCGGCCTAAAGTGATAGGGATATATAAAATTACATCACATAATAATAAAGATCGGTGGAACGAGGAGTGCTATATAAGTTAAAACCTTAGAAGGGCTTAGACTGAAATCGACAAAATCTTAGGAGGGGATACACATACCCAAATATAATATATAGTTTATATGTGATTTAATCTAGTGATTAGGGAGATGATGTCCCATTGAGTTTGTCTTGGAAATGCAAAAATTCATCAATGCTATACAACCGTTAATACTTCTACTTGAGCATTTTGAAGGACGGTGCTCGATTCCACTTATATCATTGGCTACGGGAATGGACGGTATTGATACTGGAGTTTCAAATTGAAGCTCATTCTTCTTCTTTCTTTGGGCACTTATGGTGCGTTAGCATGTGCAAAATGGACATTTTAAATTGATGGGGGGCACACTTCAATGAAATGATTGGTCTCCCCAGCAAAAACTAGTGGATGTTGGGCAAAATTTTATGGCATGAGGCACTAGTAAATCATTTGAGCCTAGACACTTGAAAATAATAGATTGATTCTAGAATATAAATTTGGTATCGAGATTTAGGAATTGTGTCTCCCTATAGGACAGTCGTAACTGTCACGTCTTTTTCGCTCTTATTACGCGAGTGCGCACATGTTCCCTGTCGCTTATTTAATTTCTAGGTTCTCCATAGGTACTATTTGCAAAGTGTCATTACTTGCCTTAGAGCCCTCGAAAAAATTAAGATGCCCGAACCCTAAGCTAATCTTTCGTCCCTTTAGCATTACAATATTCCAGATTGTATCATATGCTCCTATTACTTGGAGGAGGAGCCAACAGGCCTTTTGAGATGCTCGTTTCAGGCACCAGAATCTGGTTGGTTCGTAGGAGAGATAATCAAGGTTTGACTCCATTAAAAATGCTTTGCTAAGATTGTAAGTATCCTCAGAATAGTAACTTAAAGTAGTTAACTATGTTGGGAAAATAACAGCTCAAATGCTAAAACTTGACACGGGATAACACTTAAGTGTCAAAAGTTACGAAATATTTATTTAAGTGTCACTTTTTTTGAAAATTGGATCATTTAAGCACCAAATTCGATGAAGATTGTTAGAAATCCGATGTGACTTATTTTAATAATATAATTATCTTATGTGGCTCATCGGAAGCTAAGTCAGCAAAAATTCAGCCAAAATGATATTGTTTTGATGTTGGCGTAATATTTTAAAAAAATATATTAATTAAAAAATATTAAAAAATATATTATTACAAAATTAATTAATTAATTAAAAAAAAAGAAAGGGGAAGGGATCGGGTGAGGGCTGTGTAGCCCTTGTTGCCACTGTCATCGCCCATTGTTTAGAAGGGTTGGCAATGGCGATGGTGAGGTGAGCGACCTTGGTCCGACTAGGCAAGGGCCGGTGACTTGACATACCCTCGCCCCACCTTCGCCAGCCCTTCCCCACGATGGTGGGGCAGAGGTGGTAGCGAGGGTTACCCTCCCTCCTCCTTTCTTTTTCTTTTTCTTTTTATAAATAAAATAGATTTTAGAGATTTTTTTTTCTGATATGGCTTTTTTTGGCCACGCGGACAATTTCTTTTTCTTAAATTGCCACATGGATATTTGTTTTGGAAAAAATTGCTCCATTAGCAAATAAAATTATCGGAAAATGACACGTGTGTATTTTGATCGGATTTTTTCGCCATTAACACTTAATTGATTATTTTTGCTTCGATTTTAGCACGTAAGTGTACATTTATGAACTTTTGAATTTAAGTATTCATCTGTGCCAAGTTTTTGCATTCTAGGGATCCACGAGTCTAACTATGTTCTAAAGTAGAAATTTTGCCAAATCCAATGAGAGAGTACACATCTTGCTTGAAAAGCTTCGGATGGTGAAAAGATCATTGAAGAATGGGGATGGGAATCCCCTGAAACGAAGGTACATTGCCTCTTGGACATGATGCACGCTCAGTTATTTGTAAAATATAAAAAAGGATGTTACTTTGCATGATAGACTATGGATCAATCGATAGTGTACCATTGATATAAAAAAGTGGGAAAAGTATTTAGAAATTTTTTAAAGCTATTGTATTTGTATAATGTAGTCCTAAACCTTTTAATAGTGCAAATTTAATCATAAACATTTTGACCTAATGTCAATTAAGTCATTTTAATTAATTTTGACTGAGTATTGGTGACGTGAATGTCGGTTAGCCTAAGTGGCATAATCGGCGTTAATATTGATAATTTTTAACATACATTTTAATATTTTTTGAATTATTTATTTATTATTCTTTCTATTCTTTCTCTTTTCTTTTTTTTTTTCCTTCCCTTCCTTCTTTCTCTAGCCAGTTGGCGGCCCCAGTGATCGACTAGAGGAGAGAGTCGGTGAGGGACCTTGCTAGAGGTTGCGAGGGTGACCTCGCTTTGGGTTAGCATGGGTTGAGCCTTGTTGGCCATGGGTGAGGCCCAACCTCGCCATCTACCTTCATGGTCTTTGGCAAGGGCAAGTCTCTCTAGTGGCCAATCACTAAGGTCTGATGATGACCTACTAGAGGAAGAGAAATGAAAAAGAAGAAAGAAAAGAAGAAAAAAAGGAAAAAATAAAAGATTTTTTTAAAATAAATAAAAAATTCAAAATATTATTAAGATATTATTAAAATTTGTCCACGTCGACATCGGTCATGCCACGTAGGCTGACTGATGTCCATGTTAGTAATGTATGACTAAAGTTAGTCAAAAGGACTGAATTGACACTAGGTCAAAAGGTTTATAATTGAATTTATACCAATAAAATGTTTAAGACTATTGGCACTAATATAATAAGTTTAGACCTTTTTCTAAAAATAGAAAATTGCACCTATAGCATTTGACCTTACGTATAATCAAATCCTGAACGTTTTGAATTTTGTGAAATCAAGTCATTAACATTTTTGATTGGGTGCAATGTAGTCCTTCTGATGAGCTCACGACCATACTTCTTAATGTGGCATATCAAAGTTTGGAGTGGCCCCTTTATATTATTTTTACATACGTGCTGTTAATGTGGTACCACTTAGAAAAACTCTGAAAATTTTTAAAAAATTAAAGAAAAACAAAAAAACCAATGCTAAAAAATTTGAAGAAATTTTGAAAAAAGAAGAGAAATATCGAAGTAGAGAAAGGAATTATGTGTGCTTGAGGTTTTGGGGGTAGCGAGCGACTCTCGTTGACCATAGGCGAGGGCTAGGCAGCTGTAGCCTAGACTTGAATGAGGGCTAGCAAGCCTCGAAGCGGTGGCTCCCCAAAACCCCTGGCCCTCAATGGTGCATTCACCCACTCTCTCTTTTTATTTTTTCCTTCTTTTAAGTAATTTTAATTTTGTTCGTTATTCTCCCAACTATTTTTTTTCCTTTTGTTTGGATTTTTTGCTTTTGCTTATTTATAATGTGGAACCATTTTGATGCCACCTATACTAAATAATATTTGAAGATTTTCACCTGGACTCTAGCATGCCACATAAAGCAAATTTGGCTGTGAGTCTGCTGCAAGGACTAAATTGCACCCGATAAAAAATATTGAGAACTTGGTTACATGAATAAAACCTTTAAGATTTGATTGTACATAGAGCCAAGATTCAGAACTTTCTCTGCAACTTTCCCTAAAAAAAAAAAAAGGACAAGTTTCCAAAGTATAGAAACTCCATTTCGTTTGCTAGTTATTACCGTAGGTGAAGCCGCGCTTCTTTTTTGGCATACGAAATCAGGGATCCGATGTTGTTTTACAGCAAAAATAAGTAAAAAACTAGCTAGTAAGAAATTCTTTTATTTGGTTTACCATATGCAGAGGTGGTATCGAGTTGACTAAGAAAAATCAATAATCCCTACTCGACTCACATATCTAAAATAACCTGAATCTGAAGAACCTAAATCATTCGGCCACACGAACATGACCCGACTCAAAATCAAGAAGAGATTCCTAAATGCACAACACACACCACCCAAATCCAAGTAAACGAGAAATCATTTATACACCAAAATGATAAGTATGGAATATGACCCAAAATCAGAATTTGGTCAGATTGAAATTAACCTAATACATCAATATGCTGCCTCTGCTAAAATCGAAACCAGAAATAAACATACGTTCATTTGAATTATCTGAGATTTGATAAAATCTGGGACTAGTAATGACTTGAGCAAAGCTGCAACTTGAAATGCGACTCAGATTCGAAATTTGTGAACTGAGATTACACATATCCTTTACAATTTAAAACCTAAATTAACGGATGAAAAAGGATCATACCACCTCTTTGCCACTTTTAATCGTACATAGAGAGATCGATTTGTAGGTGACTTATCGCTGTCAATCAAGTCCTTTTATTATCTTCTTGGTAATTTCATTTGACCTTTTATCAAGCATATGAATATTCTATGACAAATTTTTATTGTTGACTGATATAAAGACATTTCTAACGTTATTGTGGAAATCAATTTAGTTAGTAGAGAATTATGAATTGATAATTTCATTTTTTTAAAACATATCATTCTTGTTCACTCAAAACAATTGTAATTTCGCTAGAGGTTCTGAGTTCTTGTTTGTGTAAACTACAAATGATCATATTGAGAGATGACACTTGTTCCTAAAATAATGACAGCGATGGCCCCCACGTGCATCTGGCTCCGTGGCTATTGCAGGTGAAAGTGTTGCCCGTCTCATCATCTGAAGACGGGATAATTGTCTAAAATATTTAAAATCAATTCAATTCAGTCTTAAACCTTCTAATATTGTTAATTTGATTATAAAATTTTTAATGATTTATCAATTTAATCCTAAATCTTTTAAAAATTTGTCAATTTAAATATTAACATATTATTTGGGTTGTTGTTTAAAAGGACTACATTGATAGATTGTTAAAAAGTTTAGAACTAATTTGGCAAGTTTTAAGATTAAGTTGATAAATTGTCAAAATATTTAAGATCAAATTGGCACAATTAAGAGGTTTATAATTGAATTAACGGCTGTATATCAGGTGTGAGATTTTTTTTGGACAATTTTTCCCATTTGTAGTATGCATGCCCTTGCATCGGATACCCATTTTTCGCATTTTAAGACACAAAACTAAACTGTGGAATGTAGAATCATGAAGCAGGTTCGGTGCATGGCACACCATAATGGGGTATCTTAGAAAAACCACATTTAATTTGAGGCACCTACACATATAAAGGGATCTAATTTGTGGTATTATTGTACTTGTTCAGAAATATGGTACCAAACCATGTGGTACCAATTTGTCACATTTAATAATATGTACCACAAATGTGCTACGCCATACCAAAAAAAAGGTTCTAGTGAATGGTGCCTTGATGGCTATTCTTTTTTTTTTTTTTTATTGTGTCAATTTAGTTATAAATTTTTAACAATTTCCCCATTTAATTCTAAATCTTTTAAAGATTTGCCAATTTATTTCTCAACCTATCATTTGGATAATTGGTTGAAATGATTATATTAGTAGATTATTAAAAAGTTTTAGGATTAAATTGGTAAACTATCAAAAGATTTAGGACTAATTTAACACAATTGAAAGGTTTAAGACTATATTGACATATTATCAAAAAGTTTAAGATCAAATTGGCACAATTGAAATGTTTATAACTAAATTGACGGCTGTACATTAGGAATATGATGATTTTTTTTTTTGAACAATTTTTCCCATGTGTGGTACACACGCCCTTGCATCCAATACCCATTTTTTGAATTTTAAGACACAAAACTAAATTGTGATATCTTGCATTACGATTCAAGCTTCAATGCATGATACACCAAAATGGTATCTTAAAAAACCACATTTGAGTTGAGGCACCTATGCATATAAAGGGACCTAATTTGTGGTATTATTGTACTCGTTTTGAAATATGGTACCAAACCATTTGGTACCCATTTGTCGCATTTTGGAATATGTACTGCAAATGTGCTATGCAATACCAAAAACAAGGTTCCAACGAGTGGTGCTCCAATGGCTATCCAAGGTTCAATGGTATATTGCCTTGAAGCACCCTAACAAAATCAACATAATCTATCAAGGTTCGTTTTACATAATTCAGTAGTCAAATACCAATGAAACATAGAAGAAATTATTCGGAGAGAGAATAAAGCGAGACTGTGTTTGTTCGACCATCAACCAAATCGATATCTCCCAACTAGAGGATTGAACCTGGTAGGGAGCTAAGTGATAAGAACTTCACATGAGAAGAGAACGACTACGATCACTCATTAATCGCTACAAGCTGGGGTTGACCATTAGCTATTCAATTCAAAGCTTCAGCTAAACGACGTGCCGTGCAAGATGGGAGGGCGCCCACCCACAATTCAACGATGGCGGCGCAAGCTGTGAAACCAAATGGGAACGCAAGAAAAAAGGGGAGAAGGGCGGACTAGACCAATGCCAAGAAACGACAAATTTTCACTTTTGTCAAACGTGGATTCGGATGATGATGACGATGATACGATCTTCTGTATATACATATATAAATAGCACGGAGATACGCAAGTTGTCGGCGATGAGAAGGATAAGGGAAGGCAAAAAGAAGGCTTCTCTCACATGGCCTGCCTTCAAAAAGTTGGCGGTCGGTTAAAGAAATTGATAGTTGAAAAAGCCAAGAGGGTCGTCGTGGCTGGCTTTAGGTGCGAATAGTAAGCACTCCGCAAGAATCTGCGATTACGCTTTGTATTACTTCAATCAAAAAGGGGTGACGAGGGCATGTGTGAAAAGCAAAATGTTTGGACGGCAGGGGTTGACTCATGAGTCGATTTTCGATTACAATAATGTGAGCTATTTCGCAATGTTTGCTAACGATCTTCCCGATCAATCTCATCATGGACTTCACGTATGAGTTGGGAAGTTATAATTACAATTATAAAAAATCATAGTCCTTTAACATTCCTCTACACGGATTATGAAAGGACTCATTTATCTACATGCATGCCTAAAATCTATAGTCGAACCCCTCTCACCTCTTTCCCTTCCCCCTACCCTTTCTCTCGCCTTAATCCTCTTGCACACAGTTGGCTCGAGCACTCTAATATAGCTCGGCCATGGTCGTCAAATCAAGGTTACCAATCTTGATTTGCATGTGAGCTGGTGTGACGACCATCGCCAGACTCAGATCTGAGGATAGTGATGGTCTTGAGGGCCATGGCTATCGAGTTGCAAAGCTATATCTCAAATCCAAAGTCTACGATGGAGCTCTACCACAGGGCCACCAAATCAAGCTGAGGTCTAGTCAAACTTGTAGTGCTGGAGGGAGATTGGGAGGTGGTAGTTTTAGAAATAAAATTGGAATTTGGAATCATGTGCGGATGAGATGCAACTTGAAATCTAATGCAAAAAGTGAAGATATTAATTTAGGTTTTGGAATATGAGAAGTGGGTGGTCGATATAAAAAGTAAAATAGAGGATGGTGTATAATTTTCTCATTATTTTATTAAAAAATAATTTTGTCATGCCACATTAACCATATTATTGTAACGTAAAACACTTCCTTCTCTTGCATAGCAATTAGGATGTCTATCATCTAGCATCGGTTGATTTCACAATGAAATTATGATTGCGAATCTAGTTGATGACTTATCAACAACAAAAATGAAGAACTAATTGTAGGTCTAAACCCTAATTCTAAAATTGACTCGTGGGTTTTGTTTAGGGGTCAAATCACATTGGCCACCTTTAGACTTTTCAAGGATAGACATCAAATATCATCACAAGTACCTTAAAATTACTTCGACATGTTAATATTCAAAAGGACAGTATTTCATCTACCGTTCATACGACTTACATAATAAAACCTAGCAATCACAGTATCCGAGTATTACGCATGTTTGCCAACTTTGCTTTTGGATTTTGAAATGAAAAACAAATCACTTGCGACCGACACCGACGATGCCTTAGATACCTTATTGTATGATCTTATCCGAGACGATTGAACCAAAGTCGCCAAACCAAAAGCCTTGACTGGGGACCTGATCAAAGGCTCAAACCTGGTCGAAAACTCTGCTTTTCTGGCCCAACAGGCCCGTCCTATAGAGGATCCGACAAAGCCCAAAGGGGATACAAATTGGGGGGATGCATGGGCCATTCTCAGCCCTTGATTGTGGGGCCCAAGGAATCCAAAGGCCCAGATGCTTTGGTACCAGTGCGTCGGCCTCACCCAATGTCGCTCACCCAGGAAGGAGATTGTTAGGAAAGTCCTATGGTCCCGCAGCAAATCTGGACAGTTGGATAAAAGGAGGAAAAAAGGACATCCGTCCGATCTCCTTGCATGAGTAAAATCGGTTCTCTGCAAAAGAAAACCGATATAATTTGACCAAGGAAAGTTACCAGTAATAAGGGAAGTTATTGACTCATATGGTTAAAAAAATGATATTTTACCGGGTAAATTACTATTAATATGGACAATTACGAATACAAAGGAAAAGTGACGATATATTAGTTAGTTCACTAGCAATAGGACAGAGGATTTTAGCTATTAACTTAGTAGGTTACTGTCGTTAGTGGAATATTACGAATGACATAACTCATAGAACTTACAACGGGGAAAGGAAAGTTAAGTCTCGTGAAGAAATTTTTTTTTTTTTAAATTATTCAGTTTTTGCGAAACAAACAAATCTTTAAGAAAATACTATCACTTTTGAGAAAAATTACAAACAAAAAAAAGGTAATCCTAGAGCACAAAATTTATGAGAACACGAAAAAAATAAGTATCCTCAGAAGAACGTCACGAGGTACAAAAGAAAGTTATGGTCAATTAGTAAGTTTACTCAAACTCCATAACAAAGTTACGTTCAATATGACATCAAAACTTACAACAAAATTAGGGGACAGTCATTATTGCTGAGAAAAAATTACGGACAACAAAGAAATTTATGATCCTTATAACACAAAACCTACGGGAATATAAGGGAACTTACTGTGTTGAGAAAGAGCATCACGAGGTAGAAAGGAGATTATGTTCTTGTATTTTTCTACTGATTGTACAGGAAAAGCTTAAGTATGATATATACTAAGTGCTTCCATATTAATCCTTACTTAGTTAATTAAAGTATCTTTGGCTGAGTTAAAGCTCAGCACGATTACTCTTTTTGAATTTTTTTTTTGTCTTTAATTAAAAAATAGTAATCAGATATATTTTGATTACTCCTTTTTAATTGATTAACTAAAATTTATTTGAATTAAGAGATAAGAGGTAAACATTTCCGTACGACTGTATTTTTGAGATAGTTTGTCATCAGATTAAGTAAAGTTCTACATTAAATTATTTTAATTTCAATAAATCCTAAATACAATGTAAACACACTATGGTTCAAATTACTTGTAACTATTTGTATTTTGTTAATCGTAAAAGATATATCTTTCGTAAGATAGAACTGATTTTACTATAATATTAAAGTAATAGGACTTAAAAATCCTGCTTAACTTCCATTTTAAGCAGGAAATATACTCAATTGTATTCAAGAAATATATTGTTTACTTAAAAATTTAACTGTGTTTTTATTCATTTATTAAGCCCTCTACATCAAATAGATGCACTTTTAATTGGACATCACTATTTAGTTATAAAATAAATCCTAATATGATCCCTTTTGTTTAGTTACCAAATTTTTGCACTGAATGAAACTTTTCGACATTCAAAAAACACAAAATCTGGGATACCTTCTCTTTATTTATTTTCTACAATTTAAACAAATAAGAAATAGTAATTTGGGATAACAAAAGAAGATTGATACCTTTTTTGGGAAAAAGAAACTAAGTGTCATAACTTTTATATAGTACTTACTTTAATGCCAAAATATTTTGCCCAATCACTTCAATGCCACATCAATGAAAAAATGATCACTAAAGTTCTTTTGATGATTTGTCCTATGTGGTATTAAATTTAAATTCTTACTAGACTTTTCTTATGAAAAAAAAGAAGTCCTGGCCCTTATGTTAAAAGTTATTTTCTTGCTCTGTCTTTCTCTCTTTAGACTTGCTCACCTGTATCCATCAAATGAATATGCTTTTCTTCCTATGCCCAATTTAAGATGCAAATAAATTTGTTCTATCTTGCCAACAAAAGAAGGATAGCATATGCTGCCTTCAACATTGGTTCAAAAAAAGCGTTTGATATCATTGAGCTTAATCAATTGCAAATGGATGGGGCATCTTGTCAAGTCAAGTCAAGTCTGAAAGAAGGAGGGGGATTCAAAAAAGAGAATGATCATATAATACTTGTGAGTCTGCACCCATTAACTTAGGGGTAAGAATACTATAAGTATTAAAACTTTCATATGGTGCTTATTTTGATACAATTTTTTTTTCGTTTATCGAAGTGCTACAAATTTGAAAAATCAATCATTTAAGTACAATTTTTGATGTGGCCCTTGGAAAAGTTGTCAGAAAAAGCTAATGTGGCCGCCGGTCGTCCGATGTGGCCGGTGACCTATGTTAGCTTTTCGGTGGCCACATTAGCTTTTCTGGTCATATTAGAAGCGGCACTCAAGTGAGCAAATTTTTTTTTTTTTTTGCACCAAAGTTAATGCCGTACGAAAGTTTTGGACTCATAATGTCCCAACCCCATTAACTTATCATCTAGCATATTTTCCTTTTTAAAATCGAACATCCATTTTCCCTATTAGCCGATAGCAAAATTAACTGAATTTCTCTATACAGTAATTATCATTCGTAGTCAAGTCAACAATGAAACAGGTCTTTTCTGATATTATCAGCAAGTTTTTCCATTCCAATGGCCTAAAGCTTGAATGGAGAATCGACAATGGACCGTGCCTAACTTAAACCTTTAATTAGTCAACATTTCTATTTGTCTTAGGTGAAAAAGCCATTTCTCCTGATTGACAGGAACCATTGTACATGACTCGATCGCGGTTAAGAAATTATTGACCGCTCCGGTCATCACGGGTCATGCAATGGTGGATGGTAAAAGTGCTGCACGATTTCTTCCTATGATTAGTTACAAATTTTCGACCCAATCAGTCGAAGAAGTACATCTTACCGATGACCCAAAATTGACTATTACGGGATTGCAAGTCCTAAATTGGTATTGGAAGAGTGGATCTAATTGTATCGGTTTTTATAACTGATTTATTTTGTGTGATGTTAATCGATAAAGCCTTATTGATAAGTGCCATGAGATCTCATATGTTGGACCTCAAACTATGGACAAGAATCTATTATTATGGAGTATTATTGTTTTCCTTAATGAAATCCCTCAATATGTAGAAGGGCAAAAAAAGTGTTTTCGTTGTTGTGGAATAAGAAACCTAATT
Source organism: Angophora floribunda (assembly GCA_014182895.1). NCBI lineage: Eukaryota > Viridiplantae > Streptophyta > Magnoliopsida > Myrtales > Myrtaceae > Angophora > Angophora floribunda. Next base: position 17,213,409 of record CM024711.1, read on the forward strand.
TGGTAGTGATTATATTTGAGACAATCAAGTCATGGAAGATATAACCACAAAAAGAGAATACTAAATCTCTCTTAAAGACTCTTTACATTATTGACCACTACGTAGTGATGTCAAGATTATGAATTATCAGAATGATAGATATCTCCCTTGTGCCCTTGGCCTCGAGAATTGGTTACATGTTGGCAATCGACACATCATCTAGGAAAAAATATTTAGTGTTTTCATAAAACCACATTAGCAGTTGACTTAGTGCGGACATAAAGTTGAAATAAAAATAAAAAAACAATAAAACTCTTATTTTTCTCTCTCGTCCTCCTCCATCCTTGGCCATTGCTCCGCTCAGCCATTCATGAAGAATCCAACTTGGCCATCTCCACCATCCAGGCTACCAGGACCTCCAACCTCAAGCCATGGACTAGCAACTATGATTGAAGCTCAAAGCTGTTGAGATTAGGGAAGATAGAGGAGACCAAATATGGCTATTGAGCGACAGCCAACCTCCGTGTCCACCGCCTTTAGCCATGGACAAGTAAGGACGATGGAGGGGTGGCTTGCCCATGGTGATGGCCGGAGGAGGCTTGGAGGTTGGGCTCAAAGGTAGCTACAAATGGAAGAGGAAGAAGAGAGAAATGTAATGGTTTGGACAAATTTTAAATTTTGTTTTACATGATTCCATATCAATGTATATGTCTCAATATGTAACTAACTCAATAAATGCTTGCCATATTAGTGTGGCACCATTGGGGTTTGCCCTAATGGCACCCCTTCCCACTTGGGAAGAGGGTGCGCGGAGTTTGATTTTCTATTTTCTCGTGGGGGAGACCGGATGAGGGCATGTGATTGAGAGAGTAAGGTTTTGTAATTTGCACACATAGTAGCTTGTAAAATAGATATGATAGAAAAGGACTAAAACAAAAACCACTGAATATTTTCACATCGTCTGGGCAAGTTAGTATCTTAATTTTTTTTTTTTTTTTTTGTGGTTTGGTTGTTCAAGTTTATATGAGTCAAGAAAGAGCTTCTAGCTTGGCATAAATCGAGGAGGAGCTAAATGCATATTCTATAAATGAATAGCTCGTAGCTAATAATCAAGAGCCGTAGGATCCATGTGACCAACGGATTGCTTTTCTCACGTACATTGCGTGGTCATTTGAGAACAAGGACTTCCTTTTGTCCTCTTTTTGTAAGGCAACATCATGAAATTTACGACCTTGGGCTCGAGAACCCAAGTAGATTATTCAGGCCCATTGGCCTCTTGTTAGTATGGGCCTCTAGGTTTCACCATCGGGCCCATGTTTTACAGAGATTACATGTTCCTTGGGCCTAAATCACCAACCACTTTGCATCGTCATTCTGCAATACCAAAAAAGAAAAGTATTCACTCAACATTTTAGACTCCTTTTATTTATCAGAAAATAAATAATTTTAAAGATATTTTCTTAACAATCATTGTTTAAAATATTTTAACTGATGAAAAATATATTTATTACATGCAACATTTTATGTCAAATATTCTCGTGAATGATGAAATTTTTTTCGTTTAATTATTTCGTAATTTATACAAACAATTATTTATTAGATTTTTTTTTAAATTATTCATTTTCCGCGAAAAGAACCCACCCTTATCATGTACATTAAATTTAGCCAAAGCTAGAAAATTAGCGGAAAAATATTTCAATCCACGTGTTATCAGCCGTATGGTGCATATAACGTTGGCTGATGATTTGACTTGTAATGCTCATAGGACATTTGATTAAATGAAAAACGCCTCTAACAAAGTTTTCTGCATTCGGAGATTTAGCCTTAAACTTAAGTTCTGAATGATTTACACGTATAACTCTCACAAAGGTGGCTATTTTGTTGGCTTCGGCAAGAAAACATTCAGCGTTGGAGCCCATGTTTGGCAAGGACCAAGCATCGAGTTTAGTATGTATTTGATACAAGTGAGCTCATTCATTTCGATCATAAGAGTATGTGAATTTCAAGAGAGGATTCACAATTTTCGATGATCGATATGGGATGGACTCGCATCTGCATGCATAAATTGTTCAATACTTACACATGGTGTGCATGAGTATATGAGGGTCATGGGGTTGTTCATACATGGCCTACATGTTCCAAATTGGGGTTGATTTCTTCATTTCGCAATTTCTGAATATAGCGCCGCAGCCATGGTGGACGTCAATTTTCTAGTGGGCGGTGTGGCATTGGCGGGAAGCTTACCTAACCAGTGCTGAGTGATTCATGCTCGCATGTCCTCGGCTTTCGCCAATTGATTTCTTGACTTTCACAGTTATTTGGGATTTTTAAATTGTCCATAAAGATCTTTGAATATGCAAATAATTTTACAATCTTCATGGAGCTGCACGTGGATAATTTCGTTTATATTAGAGTTCTTTTTTATTTCTCAGAAATATGAATTGTAATTGGAAATGTGTTTGGAATTTTTTTTATCGAAAAGAAAACATATGATAATAATGCAAGCTTAAGAGTTTTTAAATAAAATACCCAACGATGGGCATCCAAGCAAACTAAATCCTAAAGGGATTGGGGAGGCTAGACTTCCCAAGAGAAGGGTAGCGAATTCATCTTGTAGGCTTTAGCTATCTAATTGGCAACATAATTCGAGGATTGACCACAATGGGCTAAGGTGAGATTTTCAAAAGAGCCCATCAAGAATTTGGCTTCTTCCATTAAGGTATTGGTATCCCACCCATGCGATTAGCTTTAACCACTGCCTGTACAAGTTCAACATAGTTAGCTTCCAACTGCAAACTCCTTTTCTTTCTTCGACTAGAGCAGCTTCAAAGCTTCAACCATGGCCAACATCTATGCTTGAATTGCTGATGTTGCTGGAACAATCTTAGCAAAACCATTGAGGAAGGCCCCTTTAGCAACTCGAATAACCCCTGTAATGGCACCTTTTGTAGCTCCCTCAATGTAAGCTCCATCAATGTTGATTTTCAAGGTAAGTGCCTTCAGTGACAATGTGGTTTAGTGGAAGAATTCTAGTAAACTTGCAGAGGTTACTTCAAATTGTGCTTGCGAAATTTCAAAGCTCTCTATCTTGAATAGTGATTCGGGTGAATTCTAGAGACATATGTAGTTGCTAAAGTATATCTAAATCTCGAAAGAGAATTACTTTGTTGGTGGGACTGTGTGCTGATAGAACCAAGCACTTGTCGTATTGGTGTTGGACAAATTGTTTTGAATATGGTTATTGTTGATTGAAAAAGTGAAGTGGTCCCCATCTATTTCACAAGAGTCTAATATATACAAGTCAAGATAAGCCTAAAGACCATTCTACCTTTTATACTTCTAACACTCCCCCTCAAGCTAGAGCATAAATATTAATCATGCCTAGCTTGTTACAAATATATTCTATCCTTCCACCACTCAAAGATTTAGTAAAAACATTTGCAAGTTGTTCACTAGTTCGGATGTGACTAGGAAGAATAATTCCACTTTGCAACTTCTCTCGAATAAAATGACAATCAACCTCAATATGCTTTGTTCTCTCATGAAATACAGGGTTGGAAGCTATATGCATTGCAGCTTTATTATCACACTAAGAGGCATGGGTACCGAAGCTTCAAAGCCTAACTCAGTTAATAATTGCCAAACCCACACTAATTCACAAGTAACTTGAGCCATGGCTCTTTATTCTGACTCAACATTAGAGCGGGGCGACAACACTCTGCTTCTTACTCTTCCATGATACTAGGTTTCCTCTAACAAAGGTACAATAGCTAGTGGTTGATCTTCTATCATTTGGAGACCCTGCCCAATCAGCATCAAAGAATCCTTCAACCTTGCTATGACCATAGTTTTGATAAACAATTCCTTTCCCTAGAGTCTTCTTCAAGTATCTCAATATCCGAATAACTGCATCCTAGTGAGACGTACGAGGGGAAGATGGAAACCGGCTTACCACACTCACTGAAAAAGGCAATGTCTGGTCGAGTAACTATGAGATAATTCAGCTAACCTACTAATCTTCTATATCTCTTAGGATTCTCTAGAATCTCTCCTTCCCCAGCAATTAGTTTAGCCCCTTGTTCCATGGGTGAATCAAGAGGCTTTAATCCCAACATACCAGTCTCAGTGAGCAAATCTAGGACATATTTTCGCTATGATAGAACAACACCTTTATGTGATTGTGCCACTTCAATTCCTAAGAAATACTTCAACTTTCTTAAATCCTTAGTCTGAAACTATTGTTGAAGATAAATCTTTAGTTTAGATATACCAACCAAGTCATCTCCCGTGATGATAATATCATCAACATACACAATCAAGAATAGTTTGCCTCCCCCTAATTGTTTATAGAAGAAAGAGTGGTCATTTCCACATCTAAACAATCCAAAAGAAAGTACAGCTTCAGAAAATCTTCCAAACCATGCTCGTGGGGATTGCTTTAAACCATATAAAGACTTGTTTAATTTGCAAACTAATCTCACGGACTCCCCTTGAGCAACAAACCCCAAAGGTTGGTCCATATAAACTTCTTCTTGAAGAGTACCATACAAGAAAGCATTCTTGACATCAAGTTGGAATAGGGGCCAGTTGTACGTGGCAACTAGAGAAATTAAAATACAAACAGAACTAAGTTTGGCAACATGAGAGAATGTGTCTAGATAGTCAACCCCATACACTTACGCATACCCTTTTGCAACAAATCTTTCTTTTAAATGAGCAAGAGAGCCATCGGGATTGACTTTCATAGCAAAAACCCAATGGCAACCAATAGCAGTTTTGCCTGAGGGAAGAGGTACTAACCCCCAAGTTTGATTAACTTGGAGGGCCTTTAATTCCTCTTCCATTATTGTCCTCTAGCCAAAACTTTGTAACACCTCATGTACAGACTTGGGAACAAGATATTGTTCAATCATAGATAAGAAGGACCAAAAAGAAGGAGAGACAGAAGAATATGAGATAAAGTTGGCAATGGAATGTTGAGTGCAAGCACGTTTACCTTTGTGATGAGCAATAGGGATATCAAGCTCAGAAGGAAGAGGAGAGTCTGCTATTGGAGGATCTAGAGTAAAAGATGACGTAGTAGTGACTGGAGGAAAGGGGGGAACAGTAGCTACTCGAGGACATCGAGAATAAACCTGTAAAGGAGGTGATTCCTGTGTAGATACCGACGAACCAGTTGGAGCAGGGGATTGAATGATGGTCACAAATAAGTCTTCATTTAGCTCAGACACAGTAATAGGAACATCATGATACGGTGTGGATTCAAAGAATGAAACATCAGCAATTATAAAGTTTTTTCTCAGTAATGGAGAATAACACGATAGCCCATTTGAGCACGGGAATAACCCAAAAACATACACTTGATGGCCTTGGGATCAAGCTTCAATACTCCAAGTCGATGATCACGAATAAAACGGATACACCCAAAAATACGAGGAGGTAGAACAAATAGTGACTCATGTGGAAACAAAGTAGAAAATGGAAAACCACCTCGCAAAACAGAAGAAGGCATGCGATTAATGAGATATCATGCAGTCAAAATAGCATCAGACCAAAAAGTTTTGGGAACCTTCATCTCAAATAACATGGACCTTGTAACTTCCAATAAATGTCTATTCTTCCTTTCAGCAACACCATTCTGCTGTGGTGTATCAGGACAAGAAGATTCATGAATCATACCATATTGAGTCATAAATTCAGAAAATTGTGCAAAGAAGTATTCATTTGCATTGTCAAAATGCAAAACCTTAACATGCACGCCAAACTAAGTATGTATTTCATATATAAATGCACGAAATATAGAAAACAGTTCTGAATGACTTTTCATTAGATATAACCAAGTGACTCTAGAATAGTCATCAACAAAATGACAAAATATCTGAAACCCAAGTTGGAAATCACAGGACAAGGACCCCAAATATCTGAATGAACTAACAAAAAAGTGGCCGCTGCTCGTTTAATGACACGGGGTGGGTAACTGATATGATGTAATTTGCCAAATTGGCATGACTCACATTCTAAATTGGAGATGGACGGAAAACTAGAATCTAACTTCCTAAGACTATGGAGAGAAGGGTGACCAAGATGACAATGGATTTGATGTAGGGATGCAACACTAGAGCATGCAATGGAAGGAGCATCGTCAAGCACATATAGCCCCCCTTCCTCACGTCCTCTACCAATCGTCCTTTTCGTAGCCAGATCCTGGAAACTACAAGAATCAGGATAGAATGTTACCGAACACTGAAAATTTTTGGTTAACTTACTAACAGACATGAGGTTAAAGGGAAATTGTGGAAGATAAAGTACATAGGACAATGGCAATGAAGGAATTGGATGGACAGTGCCAACCCCTTTAACATATGTAGATGATCCATTGGCAAGGGTAACCGTGGATGAAGACGAAGTAAGAGAGGAGAATATACCTGGAAGACTTGACATGTGATTAGAAGCCCCTGAATCAATGACCCAAGGGCAAGAAGCAGCTGAAAGGCATGCATTACCTGTCTAAACCAAAGTAGCTGTGGAAGAATTAGACTGTGGAAAAGAGTTAGTGCAGGATGTAATGTGGGCAAGCTGTTGTTGCACTGGTCTTCCATGTAATTTGTAACACAATTTCTTGATATGACCAGGTTTGCCACAATGATGACAAGTTCGTGTAGCCTCGGAGTTATCAGTAGGCATGTGTAATTGTCCATAATGATGCTGTTGGCCTTGGCCTCTCCCTAGTCTTGTAGCTCGGCCTCCCCCTCGGCCACCGCATCCATTATATCCTCCACGATTTCCTCCATCACTCCTACTACTACCATTAGTGTGAGACTGAGACACAAGTGTTGAACTATGTGCCATAGATGTAGTGTCTTGAGAAGATTCATGAGATGTCACGCCCCGAACCCCGAGCACGCGACAACCCTTTCTCTTGGTCGATTGAAAGCGACGTCCCAGGACTCGTCGACGACCATTCATTTTAATCTTTCGTTATGCGCAAGCGGAAGACAAACCATCCCCAGTCCAAACAGACAATCAAGCGAGTCAATCGGGGATAGAGGGATGAACATCGAAACCTCAACTACTCATTTATACAAATTACTAGATTAACCAATGGAGGATCGTTTTCCGATTTACAAGCCCGACAACGGGGGCCGATCCATCCTCTAAGCCAAACCAAAAAGGAACTAGGCTGGGCTAATCTAGCTGTACAAAATGAACTCTCGGGTTCAGCACCACGGTCACTCGGACCCATCAGATTCGATTCCGTCAGGTCGATCACTGGAGAAGCGAGAGCAGGATTCTCCACTGCGGGTGCGCCATTCTAGGGGCCTGAAAATGGTTAACCACGACGGGTTAAGATAAAATCTTAGCGAGTTCTTCCCCTAAGCCTTGGTTAGTACACCAACTCAACCTGGGGTATCTCTCCAGAACCCCCCTCACTCAACCCGACCACAAACACCCAGCAATCAGCAATCAAACCACAGACAGGTTCAACCAACAATCAGAGGTCGATTCGCATGCAACCTTACCCGGTATGCCATACCCTGCACGTTAAATCTCATTCAATGCAAACAATGCAACCAACAATCGAATAGTCGGTTCACATGCAACCTTACCCGGTATGCCATACCCTGTACGTTATAAGTCAGCACAATACACGAAATGCACATGGCCGTTAGATGAAGCAACTCATCAATCACATGTGAGTCACGTCACAAGCGATCTCACCGGGCTATTGCCACACCCTGCATGTTATCAATTCATGCGTGCGTGCCATAAATGATGTGATCATCTCATACATAATCGGAACCAATGATGCCATGTTTTCTCATGCACTCTCGCATCCACACGTGTTTCGATTATTACTGCCCCACAGGGCTACAACCAAGGCGTAACGGCGCTACGGCGCCCTTCCTCCGCAGAGGCGCAACCGTGCCCTTCCGTGCCCAAAAGACGTCAAGGGATACTCTCCCAAGACCGCATGCCCAACGAACATCAAGGGATACTCTCCCGAGACCGCATGCCCAACGAACATCAAGGGATACTCTCCCGAGATTGCATGCCCAACGAACATCAAGGGATACTCTCCCGAGACCGCATGCCCAATGAATGTCAAGGGATACTCTCCCGAGACCGCATGCCCAAAGAACGTCAAGGGATACTCTCCCGACACGGCGGTTTCAATTTAGTGATCACACAAGCAAACCATCACAACCCACTTATTATTTTTTTGAGCATTAGCCAATGCACACATGCTTGCATATGAAACCTCAAATCATTTCTCACAAAAGCGGTCCATTTCCGGTGTCCCTCGAACAAACCATTTTTCCCACATTTCTCATAAAAGCGGTCCATTTCCAGTGTCCCTCGGACAAATCACTTTCTTTCTCATAAATGCGGTCCATTTCCGGTGTCCCTCGGACAAACCATTTTTCTTTCTTTTGTTAAAATCACACAATTCAAGCGGATGCTTATGCAATGCCACATTTAATTCACTTCATATGATCAATACACATGAAATTACACAATTTAATTTCCGGATGAACAGTAATTTCCGAATTTAATAATAAATAATTAAATTCAGAAATTATAAATAATTAAATAAATAAATTCCGAAAATTAAATAATTAAATAATTATTTAATTAAATGCAGAAATTAATTTAATCAATAAATTAAACAATTAATCACATTAATCAAGCAATTAAGGAAAACATGATTAATTAGCACCAAACACACAATTAAGCCTAATTAAGCACAATTAAGCATAAATAAACAAGATTAAGCTAAGCTAATCTTAATCCACTATCTAACCACCTATCTTAGGAATAATACACTTAATTAAACACATTAATCATCCCTTAGCACTAATTAATCCAACCCTAAGCAAGTTTAGGCACTAAATAGGGATTAGGGGCTAAACTCACCCGTTAAGCGGGCCGGCGACACGTGCGCGGCGGCGGCGACGAACCCGACACCCGGGGACCTCTCCCACGATACTCCAAGGCGGTCCCGGGCTCAACATAGCAGCAACAAACTCGGATTCCCCACTGAACTTCAGAAAACAGCACTGCAGGAGGAGGACAGGGGCTGACCGGAGTTGAACGGGCTGGTCGGAGCTCCGGCGAGCGGCGGACCAGCGACCAACGGCACCTGGGGTCGAGGGGGAACCACTTATGGCTGGGATGGGTGGTGGTTTGGCCGGAAATGGAGAGAAACGGAAGAAAAGGCGGAGCTGTGCAGAGGGCGACGCTACAGTGACGGACGGAGGACCGCCGACTTCAGGCGGACGTACGGACCGGACGGAGGCTTCGTTCGGCGAACGGCCGACGCCATCTGAACTTTTTTTCTGTTCTGAACAGATTGATAGGTGGCACGGCCCGAGATTCCACCGGGAAGGCCATGAACAACTCGATTTTCGGTGGAAGGTCAGAAACTGAAATTGCAGGAAGGCCATGGAAGCAAGGGGAGAGAGGGCTGCGATTTTGTGGAGCTGAAGAGGGGAGAGAGAGAGTAAAGTGAGCTGATCAAAACCCTTCATTAATGGCCTTAATGGCTGCTTCAACTCCCCATGCACATGACCTCATCTTCTCTCTCTTCCTTTTTTACTTTTCTCCAAAATATCCAAGGGTATTTTGGTCATTTCCACCTTGCACATTTCTCAATGTGCCCTTGGGCTGAAAGTGAAAGGCGGGCCTAGGAAATGGGCCGGAAAATGAATAGGAACGGGCTTGGGAATTTGTTGGGCTCGAATTGGCTCGAGTTTGGATAACGGGCTAGGAAGGGTGAGGGGTCGGTTGGGTCCAACGGGCTCACTTGCTTGTCTCGGCTTTCCACGGTGGCCATCCTACCTTGGGCGTGGGGCCCTCACTGTTCTTGCCCAGCCCACGTCCTCATAGGCTCGGTTTCTCGGTCCAAGATCCCTTTCTCAAAAACTCGGCTCAACCGACACTGTCAACTGTCGAGAAAGCATCGTGCGAAAGTCCATCCTGGGCATTCCCGACAATTCGAAGTTCAATCTCGAATCCTCATGCCTTGTTAATTTCTCCCCGATGACTTTTGCTACGACCCATACTGACCGGCCATTCGGAGGATTCGCGATTATTCCCTCTCAAAAATGCTTTGAATTTCAGGACGTCACATGAGATACCCGAAGAACACGAGCCAATGTATCCGGGAGTGATGCAATAGTCTCTCCTCCAAGAATATGAGACCTAATGGCTTCATATTCCAAGCCTAGACCCCCTAGGAATCCCATTACAACTAATTGTTCTCTCTGAAGTCGCATTTGCTGAACATTGGTAGAAATAGGGAGAAGAGCATTCAATTCTTCATACATATTCTTAAACTCAGCAAAGTATTAGGTAATTAGACGTCCCTTCCTTTGAAATTGATAAAACTCTTGCGAAAGCTCATAAACCCATGTCATGTTATTTTGACTAGAATATAACACATCCAAGTATTCCCACAGTTCCTTGACTGTGTCAATATGGGTTACTAGATCCACTATAGTACTTTCCATAGAGTTTAATAGTTGACTAAGGATATGTACATCAATAACATTCCAAGCTTCATCATCTTCAAGTTTAGGCTTAGTTAAGTTCCTATGTTGATTCTTGCCTGTCAAAGTAAACTTCACAATTTTCTTCCATTGAAAGAAATTTGAAATACCCTCAAGCTTCTTGTTAATAATTCGATTAGATGAGGAGGAAATCACCTCTATCGTGACAAAATCACTTCCAGTTTTACTACTCACGGAATCACCCATTTTTTTTTCAATACTATCCTCACAATATTTTCCTTCATATGCCTAATTCAACACATAACATGCATAAAAACAAAGGGCTTCACCACCCACAAATAGCTTCACCATCGACAAACAGCATCCACCCACAAACAACAACCACCGGTCTTTACCACCCACAAATAGTATCCACCCACAATTAGCAATATTCTAGAGCCATAAAAGCAAGAGACCTGGCTAGACTTGAAGATCTGCTCCTTGCTCAAACCGTCCAAACGGATGCCTTTCTCCACACCAAAGTCATATATGACCCACAATTGGGGCTCGGTCTCGTGGCATTCGCAGATAGGATGGGGAGCTTGGGGTTCAACGTCTTTAGTTCCTTGTAATTCTTCTCCACGAACGACCTAAACACACCAAAAAAAAAAAAAAAGGTTCCGCAGAGTGAGTTGTTTGGAAACTCTGCTTCAAGAAGTTCCATAAAGCGACGGAGTGAGAGAGGAGATGCGAGCTGTTTGAGTCACCAGGCTGGGTCATGTGGCTGGGTTGCGTGGGTTGGGTCGCATGTCACGCGCTGGTTGGGATGCGAGCTGGCTTGCGGCTGACTTGTGAGCTGGGTGGTGTAGCTCACGGGTGGGTCGCCTAGAGGGGACCCACACGACTTGCGATCTAGGTTGCGTGGGTCGCTAGAGGTGGGTCATCGGAGGTGGTGGGTATTAGGGTTTGCTCTGATACCATGTTGACTAAAAAAGTGAAGTGGTCCCCATCTATTTCACAAGAGTCTAATATATACAAGTCAAGATAAGCCTAAAGAACATTCTACCTTTTATACTTCTAACAGTTATAAAGTAGATGATGTGACATCTTGTTTTTAGTTAGTTGATAATGTACATTGTATGGGATGCATAACATCATGATAGAGTCCAATGGTTAGAAGTAAGTCGTGGGGCCCAAGTAATGCACAATTGGGCCAAGGGGTCCAAATGTATTTAGATAGGCTTTGAAAGCTCGATCGGTGAGAATGATGCCAAGGCCTAAACTAAATTAATAGGGAATTGTGGGTCGAGAATGCCATTGGTCGTGTATATATGAAGCCCATGAGGTGTTTCGTGCGACCCATTATGGAGGGATTTTGGTGAATATCCATTATATACCCTCATGCAATATTTCATTTGAGTCACAAATAGATACGTGGATTGGCCCTGGGACGTGTTGCTAGAATGGTTGTTTGATGGGTGTTACCCCATGAGGAATTTTATCTAACTTGTACGCTTAGGCGAGATTGAATGTATACCAGCCGTTGGCAATGGGTTGATATTACTTGGGCATGATCTTATTGATGATGAGTCACCATATGCAAGACAACGAGTCAGATTTGAAAGAAAACGGTCAAATAAAATGCAGCCATGGGAGTAGACCATGGGACACTAATATGTCTAATAAACAACCTTAAATAATAGGTCCATTGTGTTTATAATATAGGGGCCGAATTTTATAGGGGTAGAGAGGGAATTGGTTAATAAATATGTGGAGATAATGATTGATGCTGGTGGAAGAAAATAGGGGTTATAAGAAGGCTAAGAGATAGGAATAGTCTTAAGCATGGGGTTGGTGGAAAATTTGTGCATGGATTGATTGATTGTATGCAAAATTGAAAGATCATTAGCCTTGGTTAATCTATCCACCTTGGTAAAGGAGAGGCCACTTGGGGATTGCAAATAACATCTTATGATTACCTTGGAACTTGTCAAGATTTTTTTTGGTCCGAAACTTATAAACCTCCCTTTCTTCTTCCTCATTTTATTTCCTTTCACCCAACGGTATTCATTCTCTACTTCTTCCTCTCTCTTCGGTTTCTTTCATTTGGACTAGAGAAGGGTTTCCGACCCTTGAACCAGCACAACAAGCAGACTCGAGTAGCAACCAGGTAAAGGAATTTTCAAAATAATAGGTTGTAGGATCCATTTATGGCTTGGCTTTGACTAGGGTGGTTCGAATTAGGTGTGTATCGAATGGAGTAGAGTTGGATTAGTGAGATGAAGTGCATGCATGTTGATCTCTTTTGGGTTTAGATAGAGTGGGGTGAACTTGGAGAGTCGAATGGAGTAAGGACTTGGGTGGTTTTGGTAGGTTTTCTTGGTCTTGCATCTCGGTATCTTAATTGAAACCCTAGTTGTGGTAAGTTGCTTAGGACCCCTCATGGATGCTACGGTTTACTGCATGAGCAAAGATAGTTAGAGAGTGGCAAAGGATGCCATATTCAACTTGTAGTGTAAAATAATCGGAGTTTAGGGTGACCAAGATGTGATGGCTTGTGAGGAGCTGAGAACCACAAGAACAAATGAAACAAGTAGAGTTTGTTAGACAAGAGGATATTGAGATCACTAGTACCATGTCTTGAGTGGTTGTAAGATTGTTGCACAAGTAAGAATAACTACGACTTTCACTAGTGGGAATGAAGTTCAAGAAAGATTATTAGATGTTATGTGATTTCTCGAAACAACGGCCATGGTTTAAGACTTGACAATTCTAGTGAGGTAGAGATGGACCGTGAGATATGTTCATGGTGAGAATGGCAAGGACTAGAATGAGTCCATGAACAATGATGTGCGATTGGAATGTTTGTGAGGGTCCAAACTGAATTGAACCCTACTTGTTATAATAGAATCGCGTCATCCAAGAGAGGGATGTTAAGGCACGCATTAGTTGCAATACTATGATTGCAATACCATGATGATGTGGCTAGAAATTGTTTGCAAGTAATATGTGATCTGATTTGAAAGTAAACGATACCATCAGCTAGTGACTCAATGATGCCCGGAGGAGTCAGGATGCCCGATGCTTGCGACCCTTGGATGCCTTGATAAATCGTGTGAGATGCCCATGGCCGATGTCCTATGGAAGTTTGGCTAGTGACTTGGAAATAAATTGAATAAACTGACCGACGTCCCAGTGCTGGATGCAATGTGAAAGTAAAAAATATATAAGAATTTGTAAACATATCAATTCATGTGCTTGGGTTTTGGCTAGAGGATTTTACAATCATATCTTCTTGCGGGGTGTAAAGTATTCTTATTTGTTTAGCTAGGTGAAGAATCCGCACACATGTATGTCATATATTATAGGTTGATAAAGTTATGATAAGATGTGGATAGGTGAAGTGGTTATGTGCCTTAGGTAGAGTATTATTGAGATTGGGAATGTGAATAACTTAAATGTTATGATTATGTCATTGCACTGAGATATAAATTGGAATATGCAATCTATAGCTTTGATTATTCCTATACTAAGCTTTGCTCACCTCCTCTTTTTAGATCGATAAAATGAATGTTTCACCCATCACCACATATGGAGTCATTAGGTATATAGACATTATATATCATGATCTGATCGACCTCGAGGATAATTTGACTTGTCCTATTTGAGGCGGTGGTGTGGATGGATGACGGCTGTGCAAAACTAATTCCGTGGAGGTTCAAGGCATGGTTTCTAAATCACAAAGGTGATTTGTTTGGACCACTACCATTTGGACTAGACTGGCCTAGTTTGGGGGCGGCACTTGCAACTTAATATGAATAGATGAAGGAGGACCATTGTGGAGTCTTATGGGTCGGATGATGAATAAAGGGGAATAGACTCATTTTTGTAATCACCACACACCACCACCTTGCATGTTTATTTTGGTTTTCACAATGTATACTTTGTAAATAAGTTGTAGGAAAGTCCGTGGTGGTGTATCCTCTATGTATGCGTAGAACCCAATGTCCTCATCATTTGATAAAAAAGAATGAAACTTAATTTATCCATGCCTTCTATATTGAGTTTCTATGAACATGATACAAAGCCTATGCACCTTAAATAGGGGGTGAGCACATGAGGACCGCCCAAACCGAGAACCGCTCGGACCGAACTAGACTAGCGGGTTTGGTCCAGTTCTCGGGAGCTCGGTCTGGTTCCCGGTTCCGGGGGGAACCGGATCGGACCGGACCGACAATTTTCTATTTAAAATAAATTTCTTGAAAAATGCAATAAACCCTAAAATAATAATATTTCTAGCATTTTTTATTTTTTTTGGCTAAGTGGTCGGTTCTATTGGACCGGACCAGACCATTGGTCCCGTCTGGTTCCTGGTCCTAGGACCGTTTGGTCCGGTCCATGGTCCCAAAAAATGGGAACCGGGAATCGGACTGAACCGGGAACCGATCACCCTTAACCTTAAATACCCAAGGTAGCTATCTAGATGCTTGTAAAAAGGACCCAGAGTTCGGGGATTAACTTGGACTAAATAAGTAATATGGAATGTCGTCCTTTACACCCTTTATGAAGTTTATCACATGCACATAAAGAAGCAGTAGGATGGTGGTTCGGGCATTACCCTCTCCTGGTTATGCTTTGGAATTAGTAGGGTAGATTAGACCATATTGTGTTAAATATAACCTAAGTGACATTAATTACGCATGTTATAAATGCCAACATTCTATAAGAGTAAAGCAAGTGCAATATAGAAGAGTCTTTTGTAGTAATTTAACAAAGGTAGCTTTTTGCTCGGCGTACCCATGCTCCCTACCTAAAGTTTCTTTGAGGTATTGCAAAGATAATGAAATTTTTGTTTACTCAAGTTGGCTGTTTGAACCTATGTGAGAAAGAACATATGGATTTTAGTGGCATTAATGAAGTATTTTAAGAAGGTGTTCTTTAATCGTGTTTCAAGATGTAGTCCATAATAGGAAAATTACTTCGATCAAACCCACTATACCAAACTAAATTAGATAAGACATGGGAGTTGGGGCAGAAAGCAGGGTGTTATAGATGACCTCTCTTAGCTAGGGGTGGTCAGTTCTTGTTTTGATCCCACTTAGGAATTGGGAATCGAAATAGAAGGACTGGTACTTGATTTTTGGGACCGACGACTGATCGCTTAGCAAAAAATAAAAAGTAAAATTTTTAAAAAAATACTTGAGTTGTTATTATTTTAGGGTTTATTGTTATTTTTAGGAAATTGATTTTTTTTTAAAAAAAAGAGTTGGTCCGGTTCTTCCTTAGAATCGAGAATAAGATAAAAAATCACCGGTTCTATTTTCCTAAAACTAGGAACTAGACCAAATTGGTCAATTTAGGTAGTTTTCAATTCGGTTGGTTTGATATGCTCACCCTTTTCCTTAGCCAGTTAGATTCATTGACTCGGAAGGTCATTTCAAATCTTGATAATTGCCAATTCAATTTGTTACCTAGATTTTTTTGTTATCAATCAATACGGGAAAACCTATTATTTGAGCACGAGGTAAATTTGTGTACTCTATGAGCTTTACATTTTTTTTTTATCGAACTTCTAATTTTGTTGCAACAAAGAAATTTCATTGTGGCAACTATGAGTATATGCTGAACTCTTTAAGGAAGGAAATGGGTAGATATTGTGACGAGTTCTTGTATCAAAAGTCCTGTTATTTGGTTTCTTCGATTATGTGATAAGATATCTATTCAAACACATGTTTTATTACTTATTACTCAACAGTTTGGAGTAAGAAAAATCTAAACGTTTTTACTCAAATCGTGCACTGATTTTCGGAATTTTTCTGTGAATAAGTGATGAAGAGATTTTGGTGTCCCTAGAAGCTCTCAAGTCCTACTATGAATCGGGTAGCCGGAGGTGGTCAATTTTTAGTTTTATAGTAATAAGGAGAAAAAAGAAGAAGAAATGCTCATGTTATTGCCATTAATTTACTGTGAGAATAACAATTTACTTTAAGTCATAGAAAATAAAAAATAAAAAATAATTATAAAGTCCACTCATTCAAAAATTTATAGCTTATAACATGCTGTTATTTTAACAATAATCCAAAGAATGTCATGTTAATAAAGCAAATAGAAAAAAATATTAGTTTGATTTGATTGATTTGGTCCACACTTGAAATCCAAAATCGACTAATTATTATCCACGAGATATTATGAATTGGAAATTGGATAGGCAGACATTAAAAAAGTTTCTGCTCACCTGCGGGCTCTCTCTCTCACTGTAGGTGAGCAGCTGCCTTATCCCTTTTGGTGATAGCTTCCCTTTCCATTTTCCTAGACAATCTTTATAGCTTTCATGAAAATGGCTATCTACATGGCCTTCCCACCTGATTAATCAGAACCCACTTCCTTCTTTGAGCCTCAGAACCCTAACAATGAATACTCTGATTTTTGAAACCCTAACTGAGAGTTAGAGTAGAAACCCTAAATGGAGGAAATTCATTTAGTCCAGCTACTTTAGCAAGAGATACCTGCAATGTACAGAGCTCCCT
Source organism: Angophora floribunda (assembly GCA_014182895.1). NCBI lineage: Eukaryota > Viridiplantae > Streptophyta > Magnoliopsida > Myrtales > Myrtaceae > Angophora > Angophora floribunda. The sequence goes on from CM024711.1 coordinate 17,230,405, forward strand.
TCATTCCTCACACATCTCCTCTCCACCGAATCTCAAAATTTTCCCTGCCACCTATCCTCAGCTTCATCAAGTAAAAGTTTGAGCTTCTGCATGTCTCTCTTCATCCATGGAGGGCAACCACGAAAACCAACTCCGGATGCCGGCACTATGCAAACGAATAGGGGATTTATGGATCATGGATGATGTCACGGAGCTGAATGCAAATATCCCAGAGGTACACAAATGAATTGATGAATTCTTATTGTATGGGAAACTATACTCCAAACCCAATATCAATTTTCAAGCATTCTGGACTACAATGAAGAAAGCTTGGAAATTAGAAGATGCAAGATGTGAGGTGATAGAACCGGGTATTTTTTGTCTTCATATTTAAATTGGAGGAAGAGCAGAAAAGAGTGCTAAAATAGGCCCCTTGTCTTTTGCAAGTAATTTATTAGTTCTATAGGAAGGTGACCCAACTATTCCCGAACACTGTTATGAGTTTATACACTGCTCCTTTTGGGTGCATTTTGTGGGACTCCCACGGGCTGCTTTGACAGAAGATTGTATTCGGTTGATTGCTGCAAAGTTGGGAGAAATAGAGGAAGTTAGAATTGAGGCTAAAAACAATAGTTCGCGCAAAATAGGGAAAGCAAGAGTGAGGTTGAACTTACTTCGCCCCCTCAAAACTGGCACTATAATCCATATGGGAGATCGAAACTGGTGGATTGATTTCAAATATGAAAGACTACCGTACTACTGCTATTCCTGCAGTCACATAGGCCATTATGCAAACTATTGTTCGAGTTTCCCATATGAAGAATCGGGACTCTCTCAGGATAAACTAGGCCGTTATGGCTGAAGGCAGAGGTAAAGAAGCTAAGTCTTTGCTGGAATACTTTCTATGGAGATATTGACTTTACCTTGGAAGTAGATGATATGGTTCCCGAGACTTATATTGTCCCAACTGATGATGATTTGAGCAGTAACACTGAAACAATTGGTAGTTAGGTCATAATGCTCTATCACCCTGCAACACAGCCAACGCCATACCTCTCATGACTAGTAGAAATTTTCGCACAGAAACAAGGAAAACAAATACAACAATTTCAGGAGCAGCAAAGTAGCTTATACTTCATGACATAGGGGTGGGGACTAAGGGGGCAGCAAAATCTAATTCAAAGAGAAAAGTCCCTAAAAAGTTAAAATGCTTCGCTCCTTATAAGAAAAAGGGTTCCCTAGCGACGCTTATTGACACGGAGAAACTTCTAGATACACCGATTCAAATATGGGAAGGCAAGATGGTAGGGGCTTTGGTGGCTGGCCCTAATAAGCCACCAAGGGAGCCATGAAGGTACTAAGCTGGAACCGTCAAGGTTTAGGCTCTCCTTTGACAGTCTAGCACCTACAAGCCTTAATGGCTTTGAGAGAGACCTAATATGGTTTTTCTTATGGAAACCAAAAATCAAAACAGGGTGGTGGAAAATATTAAAAGGCGACTTAAGTTTCTCTATATGTTTGTTATTGATCCAATTGGAACAGCGGGAGGTTTGGCCTTATTCTGGGATGAGCCGGTGCAGATTACTTTTGAAGAAAGCTGCCAAGAGGTAATTGAACTTTCATGCAGGGATGCTGGAAACGAGTTTTACATGAAGATATCTTTCCTACATGCTTCCACTAATTTCCAAGAGAGAGAGTCTCTCTTCGTGCTAGGAATGGAACCACTACAACACCTTGATTATGTATAGGGGATTTTAATGAAGTGTTATACCATTGGGAGAAGGTAGGGAGACGAGAAGTGGAAAGATTTCGGATTACAGCATTCCGGGAATTTGTTGACACGTGCTCTCTCATCGATGTTGAAAGTAAGGGCTGTGCTTTCACATGGACAAATAAAAGGGAAGGAGATGAGTTAGTTAAAAAACGCCTTGACCGAGCACTTTGTAACTTAGAATGGAGGCTTCTCTTTCCTAATGCTGAAGCGTTTGTCTACCCGGCCATTAGGTCGGACTATTGTCCTCTTTTACTATGCCTACATCCAGCTGAACCAAAGAAACAAAAGTCATTCAGATTTGAGGCTTACAGGCTGGATCATCCAGAATGTGAAACTGTGGTGGAAAAGGCATGGAAAGCAGAACCTGAGCAGCAGGAGAGCATGGTTAGGAAGACAAAAAAGGTTGCTCATGATTTAAGACAATGGAGCCGAAAACATTTTCAAAATGCATCAAAACAAATTGACAAACTCAGAAACTAGCTCACTCATATACTAAATAGGGCAGACACAACCGATATGGGAGAGGAATACAACACCACGATTGAGAAAATTGGGACACTCTGGCACCAAGAAGAATTGTATTGGGGTATTCGATCCATAATTAACTGGTTAAAGTGGGGTGATAAAAATACCTGGTTCTTCCATGCCACAACTATCCAAAGGGGACAAAGGAACAATATAACCATGTTACGGCTTGAGGAGAATGTTTGGAGTTGTGATCCTCCGACCATCAAACAACATATTACAGGCTATTACAATGACCTGTATACATCAGTTGGATCTCGGTTCTATCAGCCAGTTTTAGAGCAATGCCCATTAGTTGTCACTAAGGAAATGAATGAGACCTTAACAAGACAACTTACTAGGGATGAGGTTCAGCAAGCCGTATTTCAAATGGGAGCTACTAAAGCCCTCGAGCCGGATGGATTGAGTGGACTATTCTTACAAAGTCAATGGCATATTATTCAAGAGAATGTTTTCAAACTGATAGAGTCTTTTTTTAACGAAGGCAGTTTTGATTTTAAATTGAATGAGACTCATGTCACACTCATTCCTAAAGTAGCGTGCCCTGAGCATATAACTGAATTTCGACCCATCAGCCTATGTAATTTTAATTATAAAGTAATCACAAAGGTCATGGTGAATAGACTCAAACCCTGGCTTCTATTTATCATATCCCCGGAACAAAGTGCATTTGTAGGAGGTCGACAAATTTAAGACAACATTTTCATAGTTTAAGAGGTTCTCCATCAACTAAGAGTTAAGAAGAGACGGTGAAAATTTCAAGCTGTGCTGGAGTTGGATATGCAGAAAGCCTATGACAGAGTTGAGTGAGACTTCCTATGTGATTGTATGAAGAGAATGAGATTCTGTGATAAATGGGTGAGCATGGTCAAATTTTGTATTTTCTCAGTTAAATTCCATGTCCTAGTTAATGGAGAATCTAGTGAAGCTTTCCATCCTACCAGAGATATAAGACAAGGTGATCCCCTCTCACCCTATCTCTTCATTATAATGGCCAATGTCCTCTCCCATATGGTGAACAATGTTGTGAATGATGGAAGTATAAGAGGAATCAAGCTGAATCATCACTGTCCTACCCTCTCCCACTTATTCTTTACGGATGATGCCATTTTCTTCTTGGATGGTACAATTAGGGAAGCCCAGAACCTAGCCAATTTGCTCAACTGTTACTATTTTGCTTCTGGTCAACTAATCAATTTGAATAAATTTGGTGTCCATTTTGGGAAAAGCTGTCTACAAGAATTGCGAAGGAATGTAGCATCAGAACTAAGGGTCTCTATCTTGGAAAAAACTGGGAAATACTTAGGGATACCATCTGATTGGGGGCAAACTAAAAAACAACCGTTTGCCTGGATCATAGCAAGGGTTGACAGAAAGTTGGAGGGATGGAAAGAGCAGTTGGTATCAAAGACGGGCAAAGAGGTGCTGATTAAAAAGGTTGTCCAAGCACTATCCCAATATGCCATGAACATCTTTAAAATCCCCATATCTATATGTCGAGCAATAGAGAAAAAAATTTCAGCATTTTGGTGGAAGCAGAATGCAAACAAAAAGGTATCCACTGGAAAAGCTGGGATTTCCTAAAGGAACAGAAGGAACACGAAGGAATGGGTTTTAAAGACCTAGTGTAATTTAATAAGGCTATGTTGGGGAAACAAGTCTGGAGATTAAGTCAAGTTCCAGAGGCCTTATGGAGCAGAATTTTTAAAGGTCTCTATTTCCCTAATGGTAATTTATGGATTGCACTGAGGGGGGCCAGACCATCTTGGGGCTAGCAAAGTATCCTAACCGGCCGAGATGCTCTAGAGCCTAATATGAAATGAGAGGTAGGGGTTGGCAAATCTATTAACTTAAGAGAAGATCGGTGGCTAGTGTCCGGCAAGATTGGAGGATCGGCGAACCAAAATGACCCTAAGCTGGTGGCAGACATCATAGATGTAAATACGCGTGCGTGGAACACTCAACTTCTCAATGGTCTCTTTGACAACAACATTTTAGAGGAAATTAAGACAACCCCCCTCAGCATTCTCCCCAGACTTGACAGACTAATTTGGATAGGACACAACTCGGGGAATTACAAAGTTAAGAGTGGGTACCACATAATACACGAATCTACTTCAACAACCACAACACCCCAAGCATCCTCTTCTTACAAAGCCTCGAAATGCTTATGGACAGAAATCTGGAACCTACAAACCTACCCCAAAATCAGGCATTTCATGTGGAGTCTATGCGATGAAGTTCTTCCTACAAAGACTAACTTGTATCCAGAGAAAAATCATACCTGAGCCCACATGTCCATTTTGCCACCAATTTCTAGAATCAACTGAGCACCTATTCATGCTGTGTAAGTGGACAAAGACAATATGGTCAAATTACAATGTCGACATCGACGTCTCCCCAGCGTCTATCACTTGAATTGACAAATGGGTTAGCGATTACCTTCAATCTGGGATATTGACACACCGAAAGGCGTTTTTTGCACACCTCCTCTAGCTTATATGGAAAGCTTGAAACTCCCTGCTATTTCAAGGCCAAATGCAGCAACAACAACACATTATTAGCGAGGCGCTACTTTTGCAGCAACTATATGAGAAATGGAGTCCACGTACAGATGCGAGGGCGACGACGCTTACCTTCGACCATACTAGCTGGACACCTCCAAAGTCAGGATCCTTGATGTTAAATGTCGATTGCTCATGGCAAGGAAGGGGATTGGAGAGCTCCATTGTCGGAATTTGCAAAGGGGCCAATGGGGTATGCATTGCCGGCTTAGCGTAGAAGATTCACGTGCAAGCGGCCAACACATGAGAAACCCTAGCTATTCTACACGGGTTGCTGTGGTTGAAGGAGCTTCAAGCAAGTCAAGACAGAATTGACTTTGCTGCACGAACTGATTTGCCCGTGCAGGTCAGTTCTAATTGCCTCCAAGCAGTGGACTCCATTTTGGGCCGGATTGAAGTAACTTGGGAGGCCCTTCCTCACGTGCTTAATTGTAGATAGCTATTGGCCAAGATGGAAACTGTCCAATTGCGGTTTGAACCGAGGTAAATGAACCGGGCCGCCGATTGGATCGCGAAAGCCCATAATGCCGGCTCTCTTCCTAGTAATTGGATTTCAAGGCCCCCGCAAGATCTTTATCTTATCTTATGTCTAGATTTCAGCACTACTTATAATCCACCATCTTAGTAGTAATCAATGAAGAATTTTTGACAAAAAAAAAAGAAATTGGATAGGCTCTCGCAATTGCTCAGAATCGATCGATTGGGCCTGGTTCGAGTTCTCGCTTCCGCTTGGGCGAGAATCGAGTCGAAACGGCTTATTAGTGTATCCACGGATGAATACAAAAATGTAACGAATGGCGATTGGCCTAACGACGAGATACTCAGCACGGCACAAAGATCCCAGCCTTCGAAACCCGATCCAACGGTCAGGACCGCGTTCAAGACTGAAGATGCGAGCCACGCGCCGAATTCTCCATTTTGCCCTCCATAAGTTGCTTAATTCCCTCCCCCAATCCCTCGTCCTCCTCGACATTTGCACTCTGTTTTTAACACTGAGGAAACTACAAACAGACCAGATCTCCAGAGAGAGTCTCCCCCTTCTTCTTCTTCTTCTTCTTCTTCTTCTTCTTCTGCTATATCGATATCTGATAAAAGCTCATCTAGGGATTGCGGCGTTTCCGAATTTGCTCGATCTTCGCGTATCCGTGTGCCGATCCCCGAGGTAAATTTTCATCGCCAACGCGCGAATCTCGTTGTTTACTCCAATGCCGCCGCAGGCCTTAGATCTCTTTGAATTCCGTGCATTAGGCTTCGCTTGATCGTGCGTTCGCTCGTCTTGTCGGGATTTTTGTGTGGGTTCGCTCGATTTCTCGTGTTGGCTGAAGAGACGCGGCGGGTTCTGAAACGAGGGCTCGCGCTGATTTGGGTTGCGTTTGGTTTGATCCGGTCTGTTCCGGCTGCGCAGTGGTTATTTTTGGCGTGACTGCGGTGGTGGAGCGGTGGAGCTCGCAGTGATTGGGGGAGAATGTTGACGAAGTTCGAGACGAAGAGTAATAGGGTGAAGGGTCTCAGTTTCCACAGTAAGAGACCGTGGATCCTTGCGTCTCTCCACAGCGGCGTGATCCAGCTATGGGATTACCGCATGGGGACTCTGATTGATCGGTTCGACGAGCATGATGGTCCTGTCCGTGGGGTGCATTTCCACAAGTCGCAACCTCTTTTTGTGTCTGGAGGTATTGTTTTATTCAGTTATATGATATGAATCTATTTACCTAAATTCAAATGCATCTTCCTTGTTAGCTGTTGTTTGGCAGTTTGTTGATCCTAATTGCAAAGTAGGTGAGTTGGGGGACTTTGAAATGCTCCTGTCTTAGATTTTGAGTTGGGGTTCTCCTAAGGTTCATAACAATTGATATCATCCTCTTGAAGTCCATATCGATTGGCAATAGAGCCACCGGGCATCTCTCTTGCAATTAAATGTGGCAAAATGAGTCTACTTACCCATTTTTCCACTCATACTACTGCGTGTGGGTTCAAAATGGGTCACTCCAATTTTGTGAATTGCTTTAAATGAGCCGTAAGAAACAAAAATCAACCAAAAATGGGTCTAAATGGGTGAGACTCAGATCCATCTTATTTGTTAGCTACATTGAAGTAGTCTAAACTGTACCTCTGGTCCACCAAGCATAAAAAATGCATCATGACGTGGTGCACCCAATGAGGGTTTTATTTATTTATTTTTGGAAGGATTTCTTAGAATCTTAGTACTAAAGCAATCAATAATCTTCCAATTAGCACGCATGTTTTTCAGTATCTGTGATGTCAATTATTAAGAATGATAAACATTGATATATATTCCCTTAATTTTCTAGATGTACAGTTTATTTTTTTCTTTTGCATTTGGTTCTTTGTCAAAAATTGATTGAGCCAAAAGTAGAAATCAGAGGAAGAGTGGTCCATTTAAAATGCACTTAATTCCAATCACAATTTAGAATATAGTGAAACCTGCATTTTACTTGATATTACAACAAAGTGGATAAGGTATCTATGTCCTTATTTATCATGTCAATCCCATAATTGTATACTCAATATAATTAGTTCATTTTCCTCACAATTTATTGAAGCTTTTTCGTGCCAAACCATCCGAACCAACTTATTTGATAGGTCTAGTTGTAATTGAGTGGCACGAGTGGCGATGTTGGTATTGCAGTTCGCCCAGGACTAGCAAATGGCTATTCAAGCCAGCTCGATGGGGGCACAGGGACCGTGGAGCATGGTGGATTGTTATGATCCTAATTGCAAGGCATGGAACTTGGATCCCACATAGATGTTATGGGGCTTTGATCTTTGATCTGTGGTTTATATGGCTCAGGCTCTCCCACCTTAATAGTTACCTTTTGGGGTGTGGTTCTCCAAATGTCCATATCAATGTAGTTCCATGTTGATCTGAAAGATCTTGTCCATCAAAGTAAGTTAAAAGTCGATTAGTTTCTCATGTAGCTATTAGGTTTGATCTCCAGTTCCTTGTTACTGCTCATTCCACAGGGATATTAATTAAAAAAAGAATCTAATTCAGTGGGAATATGACTTATATGCATGGAATGACAGGAGAGGGAGTTTTTCACTTAATGGTATATGAGGGATGGCAGCCCCCCTCTCCCCCCGCCCCCCCTCTCTCTCTCACTGTGGTTTTCAAAATCAATAATTACATATGCTAGATTAAAATTGCTGGTTCTCGCTTTCTCATGAAATTTACTTTAGAAGGTGTTACTCTAGAATTTGCCATTTGGATCTGATATTGCCTTCATAGATCCCTAGCAATTTAAAATGACAATCAATGTTCTGACATTTTTCATACAATGCACAATATATGCAGTTATTCAACAATGTCTCAGAAAAAAGTTCGTTGTGTAGAAAGAAAGCAATATATCCTGTGTTGGAATCTGTATAATCCTGAAGATCATTTGGGTAGCAAACCCTTTAATCAGAATGTATATATCCTTGTGAAATTTTTTTTGGATAATCATGTCAAGTCCAAACCAAGTTCCATTAGTAGTAACTTTTCAGACAACTGAGCTTATGCTTATTTTTTTCCCCATCTTCTAGAGTGAGCCATTCTCTTGGAAGTCTTGGTCCAAAAGACAATTTGTCAATACATTGAGATTATTGTCATCTAATCGTGGATTTTTTTGAATTTTTATCACTTCTTCCCTGTAGCATCTGCAGTATAGTTGGGCTGATCTTTGATAGGTTAGATTTGCTATTGAATGTGACCTTTGTCCTCTATTAGCAAGTTGCCAAATAGATTCTTCTTTTACTGAACACTCAATCAATAGTCTAAAGATCCAGATTGCTTTGGCCCTGGTCTTTACAGTAAAAATGGGACTGCTTATTGTTTCTTGCCAACCAAGAGGAACAGCATTCAGCAAGGCACACTTTTTGCACATAAGCAATCAGGCAAAATGCTAATTCCCTCACTTGGCAACTTCAACTGTTTTTAGAAACCCAACACTTGATTTATCTCTCAAAAATATGCCCTCATCCATTTAATATTTTCAGCCATGGTCAAGGGTGGACAAAGCAAATTTGGGGCTAAAGCATTGTTTTTTTTTTTTAAGAGTTGAAAGCTTCTGGAGTTTCTCACTACTCTATACTGCAACACTATTGCTCATACTTCCCTTCAATTTACCCTTTGATTTGACAGTTTTCACTGTTGAGGTTTTGTATTGCTTCTTCCATTGTTTTGTCAATGCATGTTGATTCGCTTGGGCATGCTGCTCCTCCCCTCCGTCTCTTTTTTGTGCTTCTGGCCTGGTGCATTTTAGTATGCTAGGGACTTAGGTGCTTCTTTCATCTTTAACTACACTGGACTGGAGTCCTTTGAAGATGAGCTCAGGTGTATAGTAAAGTTTTATGTGGATAATTACTATGGTGTATACTACTTTTTCTAACATTATGGTCTGGACAAGAATTAGTCTAACATAAATTTCTTGCTATTTTGCAGGAGATGATTACAAAATTAAAGTTTGGAACTACAAGACATGCAGGTGTCTTTTTACCCTTCTTGGACATCTTGATTACATACGTACTGTGCATTTCCATCACGAGCATCCTTGGATAGTGAGTGCCAGCGATGATCAGACTATTCGCATATGGAACTGGCAGTCTCGTACCTGCATATCTGTCTTGACTGGTCACAATCATTATGTCATGTGTGCTTCATTCCACCCAAAAGAGGACCTTGTTGTGTCAGCTTCCCTTGATCAGACTGTGCGTGTGTGGGATATTAGTGCCTTAAAAAAGAAGACAGCTTCTCCTGGTGATGACTTGTTGCGGCTGAGTCAGATGAATACAGACTTATTTGGTGGTGTGGATGCTGTTGTAAAGTATGTCTTGGAAGGCCATGATCGAGGTGTCAACTGGGCTGCATTTCATCCCACCCTTCCCCTAATTGTCTCTGGAGCAGATGATCGCCAAGTAAAGTTATGGCGGATGAATGGTATTTTTTCCAAAGACATTGGTTTCTTTCTAAAGTCATTCCTTGCAATGAATTCTAAGAATCTGCAGAATGGATACTTGATTATTCTGATGGCTTAAATGCAGTAAATTGTGAGTGAAGTAACATGTGTTTTCAAATAATATGCACTTAGGCTAGAGTGTTATGAAGGAGGTGCTTTGTTTAGCTCCTTTTTGGATTCCCTACCAAAAAAATTAAATGGGATAGTTATGTAAAATATGATTAAAGGGTTACTTTGGGTGTTGATTATTAAAAATTAAGTTTGATTTCATACTTTAAGAGAATAAAAGCCTAAAGCTAATCCCAAAACACCTAGTTGTGATCATGCAATCATTTTTGCTTAGGATTTGTTAGAAGCTTTATGAAATTTTGTAATTTATGAATCACGAGATTCAATTGAGTTAACTCTGAAGTGATGTACATGTTTGTCTCCAGATACAAAGGCTTGGGAAGTGGACACTCTCAGAGGGCACATGAACAATGTGTCTTGTGTTATGTTTCATACAAAACAAGAAATAATTGTATCCAATTCGGAAGACAAAAGTATCCGTGTTTGGGATGCAACAAAGAGAACTGGAATTCAAACTTTTCGACGGGAGCATGACCGTTTCTGGGTACTTGCTTCTCATCCTGAAATGAATCTTTTGGCAGCGGGTCATGACAGTGGCATGATAGTGTTCAAGTTGGAGAGAGAGCGACCTGCCTTTGCTGTGAGCAATGATATTCTGTTTTATACTAAAGAGCGTTTCTTGCGCTTTTATGAGTTTTCTAGTCAACGGGACACCCAGGTTATTCCTATTCGACGCCCTGGATCTACCAGCCTCAACCAGAGTCCGAAGACGCTCTCTTACAGTCCTACAGAAAATGCTGTTCTTATTTGCTCTGATGTGGATGGAGGATCTTATGAATTGTATGTCATCCCAAAAGATAGTGCTGGGAGGGTTGACAATGCTCCAGAGGCAAAGAGAGGTTCTGGGGGATCTGCTGTTTTCGTGGCTCGAAATAGATTTGCAGTTCTTGACAAAAGTAGCAATCAAGTATTGGTCAAGAATCTAAAGAATGAGATTGTTAAGAAGAGTGGGCTTCCTTTTGCTGCGGATGCAATTTTTTATGCTGGAACAGGTAACTTGCTGTGCAGGGCAGAAGACAGAGTCTACATATTTGATCTCCAACAGAGGCTGGTTCTTGGTGAGCTGCAAACCCCCTTTATCAAATATGTTGTGTGGTCAAATGACATGGAAAGTGTTGCCTTGCTAAGCAAGCATGCAATTCTTATTGCTAGCAAGAACCTTGTCCACAAATGCACTATCCATGAGACCATTCGTGTAAAGAGTGGAGCTTGGGATGACAATGGGGTATTTATCTATACTACATTGAACCACATTAAGTACTGCCTCCCTAATGGTGATACTGGAATAGTTAGAACTCTTGATGTGCCTATCTACATCACTAAGGTTACAGGTAATACAATATTTTGTTTGGATCGTGATGGAAAGAGCAGAGCTATAGTTATTGATGCAACGGAGTATATTTTCAAGTTGTCTTTGCTGAAGAAGAGATATGATCATGTCATGAGCATGATAAGGAATTCTCAACTCTGTGGGCAGGCTATGATTGCATATCTGCAGCAAAAGGGATTTCCTGAAGTGGCTCTTCATTTTGTAAAGGATGAGAGGACACGGTTCAATTTGGCTCTAGAGAGTGGCAACATCCAAATTGCAGTTGCCTCAGCTAAGGAAATTGATGAGAAGGATCATTGGTACAGATTGGGGGTTGAGGCTCTTCGCCAAGGCAATGCCGGCATCGTTGAGTATGCTTACCAGAGGACTAAGAACTTTGAGAGGCTTTCTTTCCTTTATCTTATAACTGGAAACATAGACAAATTGACGAAAATGCTGAAAATCGCTGAAGTGAAGAATGATGTTATGGGGCAATTTCATAATGCTTTGTACTTGGGAGATGTTCGAGAGCGTGTTAAGATATTAGAAAATGCGGGGCACTTGCATCTTGCTTATTACGGCTGCTTCAGTGCATGGGTTACAGGATGTAGCTGAAAGGCTAGCAGCTGAATTGGGAGATTCTGTTCCTTCTTTGCCAGATGAAAAGCGACCTTCCCTTGTGATGCCCCCAATGCCTGTAATGTGCGGTGGTGATTGGCCTCTTTTGAGAGTCATGAAAGGCATATTCGAAGGTGGGTTGGATAATGTTGGCAAGGGAACTGCAGATGAAGATGAAGAGGATGTTGAAGGTGATTGGGGAGAGGAATTGGATATGGTTGATGCAAATGGCTTAACCAATGGAGACGCGACAGCTATTGTGGAGGATGGTGAAGCTGGTGAAGAAAATGAGGAAGAGGGAGGCTGGGACCTTGAAGATTTAGAGCTTCCTCCCGAGGCAGAAACCCCTAGGGCATCTGTCAGTTCTCGCCAAACTGTTTTTGTTGCCCCATCTCCAGGCACGCCTGTAAGTCAAATATGGATCCAGAAATCGTCTCTTGCTGCTGAACATGCAGCTGCTGGTAATTTCGAAACAGCAATGAGGTTGCTGAACAGGCAACTCGGAATTCGTAATTTTGCTCCCCTGCGATCCATGTTCCTTGATCTTCACAGTGGCAGCCACAGCTATCTACGTGCTTTCTCTTCTGCTCCAGTGATATCTCTGGCTGTTGAGCATGGTTGGAGTGAGTCTGCAACCCCTAATGTTCGGGGTCCACCAGCAGTTATTTGTAGTTTTTCTCAACTGGAAGAGAAGCTCAGGGCTGGTTATCGTGCCACAACAACCGGGAAATTTACTGAGGCTTTGCGGCTCTTCCTAAGTGTTCTTCACACAATTCCGCTTATTGTGGTGGAATCAAGAAGGGAAGTTGATGAAGTCAAGGAGCTGATTATCATTGTCAAAGAATATGTCTTGGGTCTGCAAATGGAGGTCATGAGGAGAGAAATTAAGGACAATCCTGTGCGCCAGCAGGAACTTGCAGCCTACTTCACTCACTGCAATCTTCAAGTCCCTCACTTGAGACTGGCCTTGCTGAATGCAATTAATGTATGCTACAGGGCAAGAAACCTTGCAACGGCAGCAAACTTTGCCCGCCGGCTTCTAGAGACCAATCCCACCATTGAAAACCAAGCAAAAACAGCAAGGCAAGTTCTGCAGGCGGCTGAGAGAAATATGACAGACGTTGCCGAGCTAAATTATGATTTTAGAAACCCATTTGTGGTATGTGGGGCTACCTATGTGCCAATATACCGAGGACAGAAGCATGTCTCCTGCCCATTCTGCAGCTCCCAGTTTGTGCCTAGCCAGGAAGGACAGCTTTGTAGTGTGTGTGATCTTGCTGTGGTTGGGGCAGATGCTTCAGGATTACTCTGTTCCCCATCTCAGGTACGATGATCTGTCTATGTAACCAAGGAACACACTTCCAACCTTTTTAGTTTTGTGGTGCGACATTGTAGTTGCACATGTTGGCTCATTGACATTTGCAGAAGTTAAGAGTTAAGAAATCACATGTCAAATCTTATGGTGACTTGATTGTTGTCTCCGGTGTTATCATTTAATTTTCCTTTTTAAGTAGTGTCAAGAAGATTTTAATTTTCATAACCATACTTTTGAATTTTGTAATGGGCTATTAAATGTTTATAGTCAAGAAATGTCTAGTCCTTTTTAGTTTTTGATTATGGCCTTGAGGCTGGATGGGAACTAGCAGGTAGCATGTCAGTGACTGCATTGCACTTTGCACATTTGTGCAAATTCTATTGATGGGTCAGGGGTTTGATTTTGATATTGATAGGCTGTGCAACAGTACTGTGAATCTTATTTATCTGTGCCATTTCTAAGTTTTCCTTTTTTGTGAATCTTTTATGCATATCTTTTCCAAGTTTTTCTTGGAAACATTTTTGCAGATCGTGTTATTTTTGGCTCGGCCAATTGCATAAAAATGGAATTTACAGTTGTTTTCAGCTTCATATGAGTAATTTAGAAATTGGGGTGGCGTGCGGTACTAAAAAATACATGAATCAAATGCTGACTCAGGATTTTGATTGGCATCGATCTTTTTGGTTCCATCGGAAAAATTATGTTCTGGATTGTCGTTGAGAATTACTTACTGAGATGTACTTCTAGGAAGCTAATGATGCTTCTTTATGGCATTCTGGATTTTGTTAAATCACACAATTGTCCTCTCTTTCGAATGCCAAAATTTGTTACGTTGCTCCATCTTATATTTGTTAAAACTGTATTTTGCTCGAGTCTGGCCATGTTTAATTGTCAGGGTAGAATGTCCGATATGATGTGATACGAGAGCAGACAAGGAACTCCTCGAATTGCTTCTATAGTAGTTCTGACAAATAAAGATGCAATGATGGATGTGATCATATCTATTGAGGTGTTTGCTGGTTCCTAGACAAGGATTTGAAATTAAAATAAAATTTTAAGCCCTAGATCTAGGAACTATGGTCGAATGAAGATTATCATCTTCACTGCGGTTGTTTCATCTTGAAGGCGGTCACCTTTGCGGTGGTTGCCTCTATTGCTGTGTTGTCATGATTCCACCTTCTTAGAATATGTCACAGAAAGAGTCAAAGACGAGAGATAGAAAAAAGAGAATTAGGTGACTAACATGACCACCGCAAGGTGGTCTCCGTCGTTTGATGAGGGCATCGCCTCCCCTCAATGGTTGTCTCCCGAGAGTCGCGGGTGCTGCCGGAGGCTTGCCATGGCAGCATCTCTAAGATGGAACAATCGTTCCTTTCCTATTTTCTTTGGAAACTTTTTTCATCAGATTCGAGTGGGACAAGGTCAAAGCATGCATTTTTACTTTTTGTCCGAAAGGACGCTGAATAAATTCAAGCACTAGACAGACAAATATGTAGTGGTACGACGACTCCATGAAGTCTTAAGGTATTTAAATTATTTTTTTCTTTTATGGGTTAATTACAGTTTGCTAGCATTTCGAAACGGTCCATCTACGATGAGAGCGATCCATTATGGTTCTTGTAGTGTTCAAATTATAATGTAAACCTTCGCTAACATGTCTTTTGATATCAAAGTTCTCCCGTATATACGAGGAAACCTAAATTTATAATTGACTTATCAACATGTACTATCATGACTTCGATACTGAAATCTACTAAATTGGATGGTGAATTCTTAGTTCGAAATTCAAAGTATATATTTAGTCTATCAACTCTATTTTACACGATAAACAGTTGAGCGGCGGTTGACCGTGCTCTTCGTTAGTTGTGAAAGCACCTTTTGACAGTGCTCACTGGAGGTCTTCTAAGCGAAAATGGAAGGTAAGCTTGCTTTTCTCTTGTGGAGTCTAGAGGAGCGGTTGATTCCTAGTTCGGTCCAGTTCCAAGATGGAACCGGGAGTTGGACTACACATCGATTCCGATTCTATCTAATATAATTGGTCACTTTTTTGTTTTTCCCACTACTTGGTACTGTGTTACGAAGAAATTAAAAAAAATAAAAGCTTGTTAAATTTTAATTTTTTTAGAAGAAATAATAAAAAAAGTATATATAGTCGGTTCAATCCGATCCCGCTTTGGAACCGAGAATCGGACTGTCGGGATATTGGTTTCATTTTTAGGAATCGAAAATTGAACTGATAATCTTGGAAATTGGATCAAACTGGTTGATTCGGCCTAATCCGGGCAATTCGTTTTGCACGTCCCTAAAGTACATGTATGAAATGACCGAGCTCTCTCTCTCTCTAAAACGAAGCGCTAATATGGGCTGAAGAAGGAGACTGATTGGGCGGGCATCCAATTTTTTTTTTCCCAGAAAGCTGCAGTGGTCCTACGCCTGTTTCCACTCCTTCTCTTTTCATTACTTAGTCTTTTTCCCAAATACTTGCTCATACATGCAATCGAGGTTCACTAAATCAAGACATAATTTTCCAAAAAATTCTAAATCCATTATTTATTAAGTCAATTTAATTCTAAATATTTCAATTGTGCCATTTTAATTTTAAATATTTTGATGATTTGCTAGTAGTGCTAACATTTTAATTATCTTAATTTAGCCCTAAGAATGATTACTATAATAAATCGTTAAAAAATTTAGAATTAAATTAACACAATCTAAACGTTTTGAATCTAAATTGATATATTATTAAAAAATTTAAGAGTAAATTGATATAATTAAAAGTTTGATAATTAAATTGACACGGTTAAAACGAGTTTGGAGAATTTTTGGCAAATGATCTTTCGTACAAAGACAAACCAAAAGATACTCTCTGTGTGTCTGTCTTGGGAGTGCACGTATGAGCGCGTCCGTTGGACGGGAGCGACGACGTCGCAGATCGGCGGCAGTGACCCTATGCCTTAATCTCCTGACATGACAGGTTTTAAGTCGCACTTTTTTTTTTCTTTTTCTGACGAGCGATTTCTTGCTCACCGGACCGATTCAGGGCATGTTTTGTTCTTGTTGGATTCGTCGATTCAGCTCGCGTCCTTTGCCCTTGATTTTCGTGAATATGGCCGATCCTCATCTGGTTCCTCCTCGGGTCCCAAGCAGTACTCTTCCTTTCTGGGGGGTCGATTTTGATTTTGACTTTTTTTTTTTGCTGTTTGGTTGGCATCTGTTCTGTCGTAAATTATCAGAATTCTTTCATATCTTGAGGCACTGGATTCTAAAATGGAAACCCAAAATGTAACGGTGGTAGTAGAAAATTTAAAATGTAATTTTGAGTTTTAATCTTGCCAAAGGGCATGTTTCATTTCTCCTCCATGATGCCATAAATCAACGAGATCGACATACGATCCATGCAGGTTAGCTTGAGAGGACATATGGGGAACAAGTTTTAATCTTGAAGTAGCAAAAGGAAGCACAGGGCACTTGTTGCAGATTATGGCTCTTGGCTCTGTCGTAGCTGTTGTTACTGCTCTTGCTCTTCTGACGCTGATCCGGGTTCTATACATTGTATTTCGGAGTGGAAAATTGCTTCATGGGAAATCCCAAAAGACCTATAGCACCCTTGTTATTTTAGGCTCAGGTAAGCTCGTGAATGGTTTGCTTGTTAGCTTCTTTCTGGATTTCATTCGCAGTGAATGCATCCTGGTTTGATCACTTGTGTGCATCAACTCGTGCAGGGGGTCATACGGCTGAGATGTTGAATCTCTTGTCTGTGTTGCAGAAAGATTGGTTTGCACGTAGATTCTATGTCGCGGCTGCCACTGACAATATGAGTCTTCAAAAAGCTCGTGTGATGGAGGACTTCTTGGTTGATGCAGTAAAGCACATATGCTTATATGATTTAATGATATAGTAATGCCATTTATTATTTTATGCTTGTGGTGCTTCTCTATTGTTGTCATTTTTGTTCTTGTAGAGCTGCAATCACCTCATTATTCTTTCAAAAGATACTCAAAGATATGGTTTTCATGAATGGATTCACATTAAATTTGAAATATTGGTTGTGGCGGGCCTCCTTCCATAGGGAATAGGTATATTGGATGAGGTCATTTGTAGGTCATACTAAAGCATTGGCATTGGTAGTGGTTGTGAAGGCATGTACTGGAAATGATCAGATTGTTGAGGAGAGTAGAAACCAATTTGAGCTGGAGATGTGAATGTTGGAATTTCATGTATCATGTATAGGCAATTTAATATAAACACAGCGGAAACAAGATAGAATATTTCTATACATGAATTTCCAAAGGCGTTGTTCGTGCGTTTTAATCAAAAATCTAGTTATAAGAAGGGAGTTGAACGAATTACCTCTCGAAGTGCGCTTTAAACAAATTTGTCCAAATGTTCTTCAGTTCGAGCCCCACAAACGTCGGACCTCTAGTTCAGACACACCACTAATGGATATTGAACGAAGAGAGAACTTGCGGATAATCATCACTACGATTGTGCTAACAACTTCGTGGAGATATTCCTTCGTATCCTTAGTATTATCAGCCACAGCCCAAATGAGAGAAAAACCTTTCTTCTCTCTTTTTCTTTTCGTTTTCATACGTGCGCGCAGAAAAACGAACACACACGCCTTTTATAGAACCGATCGTGGGTAACCACCCACGATCGACAACCGTCGCCGATCGTGGGACGACCAGCAACCGTTGCCGATCGTGTTGTTCATCCGCACGATCAGCAACGGTTGCTGATCGTGCCTTGTATATGCGCACGATCAGCATCAGCAACGGTTGCTGATCGTGCCTTGTATATGCGCACGATCAGCATCAGCAACGGTTGCTGATCGTGCCTTGCATGCGCACGATCAGCAGTTGCTGATCGTGCCTTGTATATGCGCACGATCAGCAGTTGCTGAACGTGCCTTGCATGCAAATACCTTTTTTTTTTTTAATAAAACACGCACATGAGTGCGTTGCATGCGGTCAGCAATTGTTGCTGACCGCATGCATAGTTTAATTAATTAATTAACTAATTAATTAATCAATTCCTAAAATAAAAAGGACATAATTTTTGTGTGCGCATTTAGGGTACATTAACATGTATCCACTTTGGGCATATGCATGTAGGCTCATGACTATAATACAAATTAAATTAAATCTCATTTAATTTAATTTCATGTCGACTCAATGCGACCGTAGTAATTGCAAACACGTTTGCAAAATTATATATCTCTTGTTTTACGTTATCCCAATTGGTTATGGTGTGTGACATCCCTAGGTTCATCACTAAACTGGTAATAAGACTTATACTAACACATTAGTACTCCCAAAATGAATTAATTGTCCCGATTAATCTTTGGGTCCTACAAGTCATGATTGACATCTAGCAATATGTCATGGCTACCCAGATAGTGTGAATGCTTTAAGAACATAATGAACCTGTCAGTTTTGGCTACAATGTAATTTAATCCCTCCGTCTTACTATGTCCCGATCGAACAAAGACCATGGAATATTTGTCAAGTCACCAATTCGATCATATGCACAAATCTAATTGACATGTATTTTATTTGAGACATAAACAATTTATTCTCGGTTACAACCCCGGCCGAGGATTTCAATACATTGTCACAATTAGATTGCATAGGACATCATTATAATACCTTGTATGTAACAAGGAGACAAATTCCATATTGCATACACGTGCAACTTCGTATATGAACAAACTATGACCATCAGGTATAAAGACGGATCAACGACCCGGCATTATGTGCACCCGTGAACCATAATTGATCGATACACAAGTTAACACTGTACCTTAGGTCTAAGGATTATTTACACAAGACCAAAGCATGAACAATTAGACATTGACCACGCTAAAAGCTTCCATGCTGCTAATCGTTCTATATACGTCACGTTCAGTGAATTTGTCTAATACAAACACTTGTGTTCTAACTCAGGTATCATAATACCTAATGACTTGCGACTCATCATTCCCTTAAGTATCCAATACTTAATGGTGAAGTTAAGAACACACCGGTCTCAACAGGATTATAAATATCTACTCAATAATCCATTAACCAGGAACAGTTTAAAGATTCGGTCTAACTATGAACCCGTCACAATATTCTTGACGTCTCAAGAATAGGTTTAGTTACAACTGATCTTATGGAATCATTCATAAAATAATTGGACAAATGAATGAATACGTCATTGCCATTAATTAAATAATAATGATGATAGTACAACTGAAATCCCTAATATGTAACTATTACATAGTAGCTTTAGGGCATACATCCAACAGTGAAAAATGTTTGTCATGTGTACAGATGCCTTCACTTAAATTTGAGGCAACTATTGGTGGTTTTTTCTTGAAATAGACGTAACTATAACTATATGAGGCCCTTGGGATGACGGAATAAGTTTATTCACTTTCCTGCGTGGAGGAATGATAACCATATACAAGAGTCACCAGACCATTGAGGAGCTTAGAGTTGGAAAAGCAATTAGTGGGCAGATAAGCTCCGCTTAAAATTGTTAGCTACATTTCTATAGATGGTGTTTTTCTATTAAACTTATAGCATATCAGATAGCTTACTTCAGTTATCTGTGGAAAAAGTACTGGAAGAGGGTCTTATGTGAAGCGAGTGGCAGAGTAGTCCATTGACTGCATTTGATTCGTGTTTGTGCAAATAAGAATCAAAATGTCAGATATCATAAGCAGTCAATAGTGTCCTTAGATAGAGCATAAAATAGTACATTTTAGCTAAAGTGTTACAAAATCCTGTAGCTAAAGATTACTCTGTAAACTGTTTTATGACCCCAGCCAAATTTGGAGCCTATTATGACTTTTTGACTCCTGCAATTACACTCTCCTGTATTATCTGATTTCATAGAGTGAGGCAATCTCACACTGAAACTCTCCATTCCAACAAATTATTTGAGTTCAACTGAGTAAATTATAATGAAGTGGTCATTGTCCTGGCTTTATGGGAGTCCAATCATCTTTAATGGGAAACGATAAGGCAAAGATTTATTAATGAAATAGATAAAAGAGAGCGTGGTGATATACTTGCTAGTTAGATAGTGCAAAAATAAAGTTTCGCTTAAATAATTTTTGGAAACTACAGTGCATTAAACATTTCATCTTCCATTCTGTTCTATCACATGCACAGGGTCTGTAGCATGCCTGGCTCAGTGTCATCATCTTTGTACCATGACTCATTATGCTTTTAATAAACATGCAGAGTACCCCTTTTACAAGATGTAATCCTCCATGGGTTCATTTGCTGGATTTGGGATGCCAATAATTCCGTTATCACTAGTTTAGTTGGACAAAACACACACACATACACAACAAGGACGTGACACTAAAATGCAGGAAAACTGTGGCTTCCAGTAGTGCAGTTGTCTGTTGCTGGCTCAGCCCCAGCCATGTGTTCCTTCTTTCTTTCTAATTGTAGCTGAAATTCATAATATACCACAACTTAGTGAGAAATCAATTGCATGTTTAGGCTGGGGTCAAGGTAGGGGAATCTGCAAAGTACATGCAGATATACCGAAGCAGAGAGGTTGGCCAATCATATATAACTTCTGTTTGGACGACTTTAGTTGCCACTGCTCATGCACTATATATCATGATTCAACTCAGACCAGAAGTGGTAATTTCTTCCTATAAAGTTTCAATTTCTCTCTCTCTCGGTTATAAAAACTGCTTTACTCACTTGACTGATAGCTGTCACATTGGAAATGCAGATCCTCTGTAATGGCCCAGGGACATGCATTCCACTTTGCATAATTGCCTTCTTATTCAAGGTTTAGAACTATCCTCTCTCTCTCTCTCTCTCTCTCACACCCACACCCACACACCCACCCACCCACAGGTTCTTTCGTTTTTGTTGTATTTGTCGAATTAATAATTGACCAGTTTGCCATAAGACTGAAAAACAGTGTTCAAACTGTGGCAGGTTCTGGGAATTAGATGGTCGTCTATATTTTACGTGGAGAGCATAGCTAGAGTGAGGAGACTGTCTCTAAGTGGCTTGCTTCTGTACAAATTGAGAGGAGCTAATCTGTTCTTTGTGCAATGGCCACAGTTGCATAGGAAATATCCTCGGGCTGAGTATGTCGGTTGTCTTATGTAGGTTATTAAGGTTTGTGTTTTGCATATGAGGAGAATCATAGGTTTCATTCAAAGCAATGGTTATGAGGTGGCAGCGGCATAAATACAGACCCAATAGTTTTCCTGCTCAGGAATAAGATGGGTTGAAAGATTTTATCAGGAAGCTCATAGTAAATGATTCATTTGGTAGTTCTTGCTTTCAAGAGAATGTATTTGGCTTGACATCTCATGAGAAAAGGATATGGTAAGTATCAGAACAGCACGAAGGCTGTAAGTACATGGATATCAATATATTGTGTCGATATGGCATATTGTGCGTGTTTGTTTTAATCTTGCACATTAGCCTAGGGAAAAAAAAAGGTTTTTGATGGTATGGACTTGTATAAGCCCAATCCAAATCCAGTCTTTTCGATTACTTGCCTCAGTCTCTAGATGATTTACACTATCAAATCTGATGAGTGAAGTTCGGGTACAAACAATTACTTCCAATGGGTTACTTTGTCTATGATTTTTGCGAATCCTGATTGTCTGCTGGGCAGTATCCATTTGTGTATCATAGATGTGGTGTAAATAGGCATCTACGTTATGACTTCTATTTTGGGTTTTTGGCTGATGGATAGTCAATTTGCAATGTGTGCATCCTCAATCATGCTATCATTGATATTGTTTTTATTTTTTTGGGGGTTTGTCTGTAATTTGTATTGGTTTGCAGTTGGACAGCGTTTCTCTATTGTATATTCGTGGAAATAAGTGAATGTTTCTTTGACAAGAGAAAACGAAGAAGATTAATCTAAGGGTTCTCATTGTTTCCTTGGTGGTTAGCAAGTTCCTCATTGGCGGAAAATATGTTACATGGGTTGATGACGTGTCAAATTGGGTGGCCAAGATCAATTAGTGAAAGGTCGTTTGGCTCAGTTGGATGAGAGAGAGGGAGGGAGGGAGGGAGAAGGAGAGGGAGGGGGAGAGAGAGAGTCAACAGGTTTGTTGGACAAAATTGAGCGCAATTGGACGGAACTTGGACCAATGCTTTTCGGCCGGGTTAATTTGGGATATTTCAATTGTTCAATTTTGCCCCAAATCTATGGGGTCAATTCCAAAAAAAACCCCAAACTTTAGGTTTAGTCCCAAATCTGCCCCGAACTTTTATTTGTCTTAGAAAAAACCTCAAACTTTAGATTTAGTCCCAAATCTACCCCAAACTTTTCTTTTGTCTCAGAAAAAACCCCAAACTTTTAGTCTATTCCCAAATCTATCCCAATTTTTTTTTTTTTGTCAAAAAGAAAATCATCAAATTTTACTCTAATCCTAAATTTGCCCTCGTTAGCCTTTGTTCAAAAACCGTATTAGTAATCCCTAATTTTTTATGGCCTAAAATGGTTTTATTTTGAAAATAATTTTCTATGACATCTTGTTTATGTGTATTTATTATCTATGTGGAAATGCCATATTAAGTTGAGATCATGGGGTATATTTGAGAACAAATAAAAAATTAGTGATTTTTTTAGTACAAACGGAGGGTAAAACCCCAAATTAGTATACCCGTTAATTATGACGTGTTATTTAATTTAGAAATTTGACAGTAAAATTTAACGAAAAATAATATATTGTAATTTGTTTTAGTGGTCAAAAAAATAATTTTGGCTAAATTTGTCATATGTGTACCAATTTGAGATTTTTTTAGACAAAACAAAATTCGGGGTAGATTTGGGACTAAAATTAAAGTTTAGGTTTTTTTTTGAGACAAAAGAAAAGTTCGGGGTAAATTTGGGACTAAACCTAAAGTTTGGGATTTTTCTTGAGACAAAAAAAAGTTCAGGGTATATTTGGGAGGCGGAGTTAAAGTTTGGGGTTTTTTTTGGAATTGACCCCAAATCTATGATTTTTTTTTTTTTTTTTTGGAAAGAAAATTGTATTCATTGCTTGAAGGGATAATGACACTGTATGTCTCTGAACTGTGGTCTAATGTGTAATTAGGTCTATGAACTTTTAATTTGTTCAATGCGATATTTGAATTTTAGCTCAATGTATAATGTGATCATTGAATTTTTAATTTGTTTAATATGGTTTCTAAACTTTTGGTACACACTCAATATAGTTCATCAATGTATAGTTTCCATTAATTCAAGATCAGGTACTACATTGAACATTTTCATACATTTTAGGGACTATATTGAACATGAATCAAAAGTGCATGGACTATATTGAATTAATTAAAAGTTCAGGGATCATATTGCATATTGAGCTAAAGTTTAAGGGCCATACTGAATAATTTGAAAGTTCATGGATCAAATTGCAAGTTAGCTTAAAGCTCTGGAATTGTTTGTATTATCATCTTTATTTAAAAGGATATGTGAGCAGTACATAAAATCGAAGTAGAGCAACAAAATATTACAAGACAAAGCCAAATTTAGAATCGATAAAGCATTGGCAAGATTAAGCACACACTCGTTCTATAAGAATGGATATGTCAAGAAGGATTTTGTCTCATTGAAATTTCTTCTACAATAATTATGGTGTTGTTTGTTGGTGGTGTGCATCCAGGTTTGGATTCCTCTACACAATTGCCGCAAAGAGTCAGCCAAAGCATATTGAATAAACACAGAACTAACTTTTGAAAAGCAAATCTTCGTAGCTTAGCAGGACGCTAGAGCTCCCATAATCATCATTGAAACTAGAGGTGGATGACATGTACATGGACAAATCACGGAGGCATTGAATCCTTGAAAATATTATTAAATTCTTAGACCTAAATCAGGATAGAAGAATTCTTAGGCCTATGACTAAATTAGAAGATTTCAAATTCTCAAATTTAGAACTAGACTAGGAGAAGAGATCTCCCATATTCAAGTCAGAAGATAAAAAAGTGGGACTAGCTCAAACCCTCCTCATGACTAAAGATTGAAGAAGATGATAGAGAGGGAAAAGAGGGGGAGAGAAAAAGACTTTTTGGTTGCTTGTGCTTGTTGATGTTCAACTACTCCATGATTTCACTTGGTATTCCTTCAATTTGAGTAAACGAGATTAGGTTGAAATTGGTCAAATTGAGTCGGCTTAAGAATTGGATTGACTTCGTATGGGCAAAATGCCTTATGACATCCCAATTGCGTTAATTTTCTTGAAATACACCATGGGTATAGCCAATTTCATTCTAATTGATTCAAATTTGCCAAAATTGGTTCAATTGAGGATTGATTTAGTGGTCCGAGTCAAATTGGATCCAATCAGGTCGTCTTTATTCGAACTGGATTAGTTTGGTGTGATTGGATAGATTTGTCGCATCTCAATTTCCCTCAAATTGCATTATGAGCTAAAGCCATCATATACAATTGAGGTTCAATTGATCAAATTAGACCTCAATTTAATCATATTAGACTTTAGACTAGAGCGGGTCACAACAAATTGGGCCCGGTGATCCCATAGCTATATTGGTCAAATTGAGCCATGGTCGTGAATTTGTCAAAATTGACATTGGAATTGATTCGATTGGAATTATTTAGACTAATTTGGGCTAATTGACATTAATCATGATGAATCATTCGAGCCCCTAATCAGCTCAAAATTAGACGAATTTGCCTCAAGCTTGGAATTTCAAAATTGGTTTGACAATTTGAATAAGGGTTCAAAGTGGATATTGTTTTAAATAAGGGCATGAAGTGGCCAAATCATTTTAAATAAGGACCTTTGATTGGCGATGGCTATTCCGACCATCGGAGAAGGGTTATTTTGGTAAAAAAAAATTGCAACTATATTTTTTTTGATTTTTTAAATTTATTTCTTTTTTTTCCTCTTCCCTTCCTTAGACATGTTTGTCGATGGATGGCAAAGGTTGCCCACCTCATGCGAGGGCTGCCCTTGCCAATGGCGGGAGAGGGCATTCCTCGCCAAATTTGGCAAGAGCAATCCTTGCCAACCAAGGAAAGGGTGAGGGTTGCCCTTGTTGGTGTCGGGCGAGGGTTGCCCTCACTTGGGCAGGCTAGGAATACCCTTGCCTAACAGCCTTTGCCCGCGCCTAGCACAGTCGAGGGCAACCCTTGCCCTCGCTTGAGTTCGACTTCCCTCTACCATGGTTGTAGAGGGAAGAGGGAAAAAGAAAAAAAGAAAAAAAAAGAAAAGAAAAACAAATAAAAGGAAAGAAAAAGGGAAAAAAGAAAGAAAACTATTTTAAAATAAAAGATGAAAATGCCCTTCGGCCAAAAAGGTTAGGTTCTTTTTTGAGACCAATATAGCCATTTTAGGTTCTTAATTAAAATAAGTTTCACTTTAGGTCATTATTTGAGGAAATGAAAGCACTCCAAGTCATTATTTGGAAATTTTCCATTTGAATATGTTATGATTTTTGGATCAAATGTTGTGAAAGAAATCTTCTTAAAAAAATGACTAGAAAAAGGTTAATTTTGAATTGGGCCAATTAGAAATTAAAATTCTCAATTTGGGGACAAGTCAACTTCTAATTGATTTTTATAAATTTGATGAGTTAAAAAGTCAAATTAAGGTTAAAGGAGTTGGTTAAAGGATTTTTGAATTTTTTGGATAAAGTTTGACCAAGATTAACTTCAGTGCTCCCCAAAAAGTCAATTCTAAGGACTTTTTTGAATTGTTGGTGAAACCAATTCATAGAATGAAGTGGAACTTGAGTTTTATCAAAAACTACTAAGATCACTCTTTTTTGGACAAGATTGGGCCCTATGGCAATTTGGGACCATAATTTCAAGAATTTATTTTTGTATGACTCGTTGGCTAAAAATTAGTAGGGGTGATCGGGTCCAGGGTGGGTAGGGTTCAGTCTTGGACCCTGTACCCGATTATGTTATAATCGGTTCCTCTTTTTTGGGCCCTGTACCCGACCCTGTTTTTATTGGACCCTGTTTGGACCCAACCCTGTTTTTCCGGTTCGGGAACAGGGTCAACCCTATTTTTATTGGAATCTGTTTTGCAACCGTTTAATATTTTATATGGCTTCGAATTTTACATTAATTAACGAAAAAACAACAACGTAATTCTCCTAACATTATAAGACAAAGCAAAAATCATAAGAATGCATAAGCATTAGCAACAAATATGGATATAATATTAGTCTCATTTCCACAAATACTTCTAATATGACCTAATGTGCTTACTTATGTGCATGCGACAGAGCTCTTATTAAGATGACATCTTTTTTGAGTTGGACTGAGAATTAGTGTTACAATAGTTAGTAGCATTTGTCTTATGACTATAGTAATAGTTAAAAGTGGGATCATTAAAAAAGAAAAATAATTCATGAGAACAGTTCTTTTTAACAATTTTTTCAAACAATTCTCTCTTAACTTAATGAAGAGAAAATCTTTCTTTTTTGAACATTTCTTCGAAGACAAAGAGACTTAAAAGCATTATACAGAAAAACGATTTTTTTTTTAACAGGGAAAAAAACCAGTTCCAAAACTGGTCCGGTTCTGGGTGGGTCTTTGCTTAGACCCTGTTCCCAGACTGGTTTTAACCGGTTCCCAAAAATTGGAACCTGTACCCGGACCGATTTAACCAGTAACCGGTTCCCGACCCTGTTTTTTCGGGTGGTCTGGTTCAGGTTCCGGGTAAACCTGATCCGGTTGCACACCCCTAAAAATTAGGTATCAACACAAGTAATAATAATAAAAAAGAAGAAGGTTGTTTCAGCATTTCCGTTCATTGATTCCCAAAGTTTACCCAAACCCAAAATGGTATATTACAGGAATATTCACATTTCCCACTTTCCCAAAGTTCACAATTTCCCAGGGTTCCCTCGTTATACGTCCAAACCATGAACCCCCCTTCTCTCTAACCAAGCCTTCACTATGACAATCTCTCTCCCTTTCTTTGGTGACATCAACATGCCGAGATTTGAGACTCACCTCCAATTGAGCTTAACTAAGCCTCAGATTTGAGTTGAAATTATGTGGAAGGTTTGAATTGGTGATGACCCAAGGTTGAAAGAGGAGAAGGAGAAAGATAGAAGCACAGGATGGATCTAGGCGGCTCGATTCTTGCCTTCGAGCTCGGAAGTGGGCCATGGGGTCTTCGGCAACATTGGGAGCAAGGGATAACTACCATAGCTTGACTAAAGCATGATAGAGAAAAAAAAAAGGGGAGAAAGACATTAGAAGTGCCATAAGTTGTGTATGACGATCACTTTAGTACTAAAAATCTTTTTTTGAATCATTTAAGTGCTAACTCCAATCTGGATCACCGAAAATCTGACATGGCTTGATGGTGTGCCTAGTTAGCATATAACCTCTAAAGAACGTCGTAGTAGATTAAAAAGTGATTACTTCAGTGTTAGTTGTTGTTAAAAAAATGATCATCAGTGCCAATCATTGTTAAAAAGTGATAACTTTAGTGGTCAATTTTAATGAAAAAAACGATTACGTCAATGCCCAAAGTCGGAATTTTTTGCCTAAGTGATCGTTTTTATCTAATTTTGGCACTTAAGTGAGCTGGTAAAAACTTTTAGCACTAAAGTAACCACTGTACTATGACACTTCTAGTGTCCTTCACCCAAGAAAAAAAGATTATTTTGTGATTGTTTATGGTCGTTTGTGAAAAAGCAGAGAAAGAGGATGAAGGTCAGTGCAAAAGATTCATTTTTTGCTCATTTATTCCAGAGTGTAAGCATGGAGAGACCACTAACAATAGCAGCAACGTTGTCATTATTTCGGATTCAAGATAGATGGCCTTTACATACATTCTGGTTTGCTGTATCCTAGTCAGATCACCGAAGATTTTGCAAGTTATAAGGTCTAATACATTTTCAAGTAAGAAATAATTAAAATACGTGTACAAAAGACAGTGCATGCTAGTTTTTGACGTTCATACCTTGGACTTCAGCGTACAAGAAAAATCATAGAAAGCACCATAAACGTTAGCCAGTGTCCTTGTGGGATGCCTAACTTTAGCTGCAAGACCTGAAAAGTATAATTAGACAAATGGAACGACTGAGCAATCGTTATCTCAGAGAAGTACAAAGGCTCATGGATAGACACAGCCTTAACAAGTGATGAAAGAAAATATCAGCAAATCATTTTCTTACCTGGCCTGATCTTTACTTCGCCTCTCAAAACTTAAATATTGTTGTGGGATAAAGCTAAATTTCCAATCGCCATTATCTAGAAAAAGTAGAAAATATTGGCAAAGGAGCTTCTTCCATATAATCAAAAGATTAATGGCATTAATATAAAATATCAACATTAAACGTCATGAAAGCAAATGAACCACGTACGTAAAGTCTTAAGATTATGAAGAGTAAGTTTAGAATATACTGATTATAGTAGGGAAATTTTGTAAAGTCAATGTGTGAAACCAAATCTCGTTAAGGATGCACACACGTGTGCACAAGGAGAGAGAAAGGGACAACTTGTGTTTCTGTGCATGGGCTGTGCATGCGCGCAAATGCGTGTAAGAGAGAAGGGGGCGGGGGAAGAAGTGTAGAGGCTGGAATTGTAAGGGAAACACTGTTTAGGAAAAATTCTAAGGAAAACTTTATTTAGGAAAATTTTGGGATCGATAGCTACCTTCAATATTTTTAATAAATAGGAGAAATGTAAGGTAACAACTTTTGTTCACAGATAAGAAACACTGTTGTCTTCAACAATTGATAATGTACCTAAAAAATAGCCCAAAACTGGAATAATTGATGCGTGACGGGAACGAAGAGGTGAGAATTTCGTTTCTTGGCTAGTGTCTTATGGAAAGAGTGAATGGATAAACGTTTATTTGGATATATGGAAGATGAAATATGCTAGTGATCTTTATTAAAATGGTAACTTGCTGGAATGTGGAATGGGGGCAAAAAAGGAGTGTATTATGGATGAAAATGAAGCTATGATAGATGTAACTCACCACCAAGCCTAAAGGAACAATCCACCAGCCAAGGATAAAGAACTTAAGCCTCACCACCATACAAATGGATAAAGAACCGAAATTTAAGGGAAATGACTCTCTTCAAGAGGAAATCTCATGGATTGCATATCGGGTGTGCCCTCCATACGAATTACATCTCTATTTATAGCCATACTAGGACATTATACAAAGACTCTTACAATAAATGCAGTATACTCTACTTCTTACATCTCAGCCTAGAATTGAAGACTAGCTCCCATTCTTTCAAACTTACAATAAAGACTCTTTGAAATTCTAACCTTGCATTAAAGACCCTCTAATGTAAGAAGACAAATTGGCTTGACGGGTTGATGAAGCTTGAGTTGGGTTGGGCATATGATCATTGGAAGATTTATGTTTTGCTGCTCCTACATCATCCTCTCCAGGTTGTTTGAGATTTGTCCTCAAATTAGAAAAATCTTCATCCTCCAGGTAAGGAGAAAGGTCCCCCACATTAAAAGTTCCCGAAACTCCAAATTCTCCAGGAAGATAAATCTTATATGCATTGTCATTGATTCACTCAATAACTTTAAATGGGTCATCAGCTCTAGGCATGAGTTTGTTCTTTCGTCGAGCCTGAAATCTTTCTTTCCTCAAATGAACCCATACAAGATTGCCTAGTTGGAACCAAGCCTTCTTGCGATGCCGATTAGCTTTCTTCTTGTAAGACTCGTTGGCCCTTTCAATCTTGGATCGAATCTACACATGAAGTTTCTTCATTGATTCGGCTCTTTCTTTGCCATCAAAGTTCACTTGCGAGTTGGATGGAATTGGAATCAAATCAATTGGTGTGAGAAGATTGATTCCATACACAACTTCAAAGGGTGATCGACCAGTAGTATAACTCGATGATCGATTATAAGCAAACTCAGCATGTGCAAGCTTCACATCCCAATCTTTTAAAGACTTGCTCACCATCCTATGAAGAAGAGTGGTAAGGGTATGATTTGTTACCTCTGTTTGGCCATCAATTTGAGGATGACAAGTGGTGCTAAATAAGAGCCGTGTACCAAGCATCCTTCATAGTGTCTTCTAGAAATAACTCGAGAACTTGGAATTGCGGTCCGACACAATAGTCTTCGGCACTCCATGAAGGTGAATAATCTCTTTGAAATATAATTCAGCAATATGAGATGCATCATCCGTCTTGTGACATGGCACGAAATGAGCCATTTTAGAGAATCAATCAACAACTACCATGATGGCATCTTTTCCCCTTTGAGTTCTTGGAAGAGCCACTATAAAATCCATACTAACATCTTCCCAAGGCTGTAGTGGAATTGGAAGTGGAGTATACAATCCTTGATGGAAATGGCTTTTTGCCCTTTGACAAGTTGCATACCTCAAGATGATAGCATGTACATCTCCATTCATCTTTGGCCAATAAAAATGCTCTTGTAGAACCTCAAGAGTTTTGTTAATGCTGAAGTGACCAGCCAACCCTCCACCATGTGCTTCTTGGATCAATAGTTCTCTAAACGAACTTTTTGGCACACAGAGTTTGTTACCTTTAAAGAGGAATCCTTCTTGATAGAATAAACACCATGAGTGCCATGCTTGCAATTAGAGATGATGGATGAGAACTCAAGATCTTCATAATAAAGTTCTTTCATCGATTCGAAGCCAAGGATCCTAGAATCTAGAACGGTAAGCATGGAATATCTTCTTGATAAAGCATCCGCTACAACATTAGTGTGGTCAGGTTTGTACTTTGAGACAAAGGAAAATGATTGAAGAAATTCTACCCACTTAGAATGCCTCGAATTGAGTTTGTGTTGGCCACTAATAAATTTGAGAGCCTCATGATTAGAATGAAGAACAAATTGTTTAGGCCTCAAATAGTGACTCCAATGATCAAGAGCTCTTACGATGGCATAGAACTCTTTATCATAAGTAGAGTAGTTCCTTCTTGATTCTATCATCTTCTTGCTAAAATAAGCCAAAAGGTTTTTGGGCTTGGACAAGAACAACTCCGATGCCAACTCCACTAGCATCACATTCAATTCAAATACTTTATCAAAATCTGGAAGAGCAAGAATAGGAGACTCACAAAGCTTTTGTTTGACAACTTCAAAGGCATTATGGGCAGCCTTTGTCCACTCAAATGATCCCTTCTTCATGCATTCAGTATTGGGTGCCATAATGGTGCTAAAGTTCTTCACAAATCGTCGGTAAAAAAGTAGGCAAGACCATGAAGGCTCCTCACATCGGAAATGGACTTTGGAGTCGGCCACATCTTCATTGCGTCTACTTTATATAGCTTACTATTAATAAATTTTTTTTTAGAGAATAATGGAAGGGGGAAAAACAAATAAAAAGTACATAAAAGTAAAATAGGCAAGAGTGTTATGAGAAATTTTTACTTATCCGTTTGTAAACTTTTAGGTTCATCTATACTGATATGCC
This sequence comes from Angophora floribunda, assembly GCA_014182895.1. Lineage (NCBI taxonomy): Eukaryota > Viridiplantae > Streptophyta > Magnoliopsida > Myrtales > Myrtaceae > Angophora > Angophora floribunda. The sequence continues at coordinate 17,261,979 of CM024711.1, forward strand.
GTTTATATAAAAAAATGAACATGAAATGATTTGAATATATCCAAATTTATTACTGCGATTTACCAAACAATAAATAAAATACAGCAAACTCTTTGGATTTCATATATTATCCTATCTGATCATATCTTAGTTAGAAATTCAGATGACCAAATGTAGCCTAATAGTGTCGAGACGAGCAACATGAGCAAAAGTTTTGATGTAGTTGATACTAGATCGTTACAAGTATCTTTTCACCACATGCCTTAATTTATGCTTTTGGTTTGATCCATATGCATTTAGCTTCATCTCGTGAAATTCAATTTCCCAGCTTCGAAAATATAAACGTGGGACATAGGCGCAAAACCTCTTACTTCTCGTGAGTCGAGATATTGGCCCTGCCTTTGGACCGTGAAGAAGAAGATTGTGGCGACGACTAGCGTCAGGCAACAAGGGTAGCCACAGCCTTGACAACGGTCTTATGCGAGGAAGATGGCTGAGTTGGCGGTGGAGGCTACGATCGCGGTTGGTACACGAGGACTTTGGCTTGAGGTCTTGATTTTTATATGACGAGAATATCCACTTTAGATAATTAAAGTCAATGCTCATCAAGTATCTCATCAGCTCCATTGACTAGATAATACTGAAGGCAAAACTCGAATTGATGACGTTCATATATAAAATTATCAGCACTTGATGGCACAGAGAATGAAACACGTGTCCCATGTGTAGTCACACACAAGTCTATTTTGTACCTTCATTTAAAGATAAAAAATCCACTTCTTAAACCATCAGGGCAACTCGTGGGTTTTTTCATTTGATGTTATCTGTAAGTGCACGTCGCACAAAAGAATTTCAACAAAAAATTCAGTGCGATGCGAATGGTTTGTCAATATCTTTGACTTGGAATACTATTTACACTATGATGGAGGAAAAAAAAACTAGAATGAGATGCAAACTAGAATCTACCTAGACACTTTTGTTTTGCTCCTAGACAGGAAAGATCACGTGCAAATTGATCCCGTTCTTCCCTTTCCTCTTTGGTCAGTGCATGCATCAGCTCATCTGCAATACGGTCACTATCAGTCATGACTTAACAACCTACTAATTCTTGTTTATTCCAGAAAAGAAAGAAAAAAATGGCCCATAATTGCTTATTCCCAAAGTAGAAGATGGAAAATATAAACACACTGAGGAATCGAAGGCCAATGGAGGGCCGGCGGCACGTTCAAAACGTTGGAACATATTAATGATTGCTTTGATTGAAGATTTCTTAGATTTGCACTAATTTGAACATAGAGTTTTGAGGATTTTGAAAGTGACACATTCACTAGTCACCAATTAGACTATGATTAGCATGTGCAAATGTTTTCAATTTACACAATCAAGATTATCACTAGAATTTGAAGCTTTAGATACGAGAGGTGCGCATGTAAAATTTGGTAAAAAGTAAATTTAACAAAGATATGTCCTATCTTGCAGGTGAAAAACGCCTCTTTATTTATCAATTTTTTTTTTAATGAAACTTCCCCTCATCCCTCATGGAATCGAATGCTATTGGCGACTATGGCAAACGAACTAGTCAGAGTGATGGGCAATGGAGACATCCTCTTCATCCTCGATCGATGTGAGGAATGTCTCATCTTCATCTAATTCACATTTCTAACGAGAATTTTTTCTTTTCTAGGGATTAAATTACATGCTCTCTCACGTTTTTCTTCACGAGGGAGTTTTAATAAAGTATAGTGACATGGACTCAGTCAATTAATTGATCACTTACCAGCATAAAAACATGTTAGGGCTATTGTGAAAGTAGTTAAAATGCGAAGGAAATCATAGACAATGCACAGAACCCATCAATAAAAAGATTGATCGGAGGAAGTTCTCCACGACATAGGATGAAGGAAAAAACAATTATATAATCCTTAGTCCCTAAGGGTTTGTTTGGAATCATTCCAGTTTTTCTATTTTTCTGTTCTTTTGTTCCCTGGAATAGAAAAAGAACAAAAATGCGTTTGGTAACGCCAACTGATTTTTCCATTCCCGAGAATAGAAAGTTGTTTCTAGGAATAGATTTGGAGTAGAAATGAGAAGTAGAAAAAATTAGCTTCTTATTCCTGGGAACAATTTTTAGAAACTATTTCTTGGGGACTTCTCATCGCTTATAACACGCAGCCACCCACCCACCGCCACCCGTCGCCTGTCGCCGCCCTCGGCCGCCGGCCACGGTCGTTGGCCGCGGCCGCCGATCTCCGGCACTTGTCACCGGTCACCACCCCCACCCGCCGCTCGCCGCCGCCATTGAGGAAGAAAGAAATAAAAAAAAAATTGTCGATACCAAACGCATTTCTATTCTTTTTCTATTCCAAAAAAAAGAAATTTTTGTAGTTACCAAATGTCCCATTTTACTCAGAAATTGTTCTAGGGAGTAGAAATAGAAAATAACTATTTCTAAAAAAAAACTGTTCCCAGAAGTAGAAATGTTACCAAACACACCCTAAGTCAACCCTGTAGAGTTGAGCTTTCCTCATTCTCAATGTTGACACAAAAAAATGTCAGAATTTTGGTTCAATCGGTAGGTAATGAGCTCAGTTGAAAAACCAAATCTGGTCAAATAGAAGTCACAATTATGCAAGACAATTGACAAACTACTAACTTGTCAACAGCGTAGGAAATCAACAAACACAATGTAGAAGTCATGGACGAAGTCATCAAAATTTAATAAAAACTGATCAACAAAGCCATCGATAGCAAGCGATTCTCATATTTCGGTTATCCATTTGAAGAAGTGCTATTAACAAACAAAGTAAAGGTCTACCAACAAATCAGTTGAAGACAGAAATGGTGGATCAACAAAAGGGCATATTGTTGAATCGTTGTAAGAATGGTCTCGGGATATGAAACTTCTTGTAGATAATTATTGCTAAATATTAGGAGTTGTGTTTAAAGGTTGTAACGTCTTATTTGATGCAAGAGTATCGGGCTCCATTGATTAGCCTTCAAGCTTCACTCGTGTCTCGTTGATTGAACCAACTAGCTTGTTATTTATGTAATCAAAAACCAATTTTGGCTACAATTTAATAAGTTGGGTTTAAGGTTGAAGTTGCTGAATATACGTAGAGGTTCTTGATTCGATGGATAAGATATCAATTTTGTGGTGTTAATCGATTGCATCGTTGCCAATTTACATGCTTGTTGTCGATTCTGAGGCTACTAATCCATTAACTAACAACCGGAGGCTGTTTTGGTCAATTTCTACTATTGTTTGATGACCTTCCATGATAATTGTTTGGCTTCCAAGATTGATGCACGAATTTAGAGTCTTAGCAAGTTTCAATGCAGCTAATAATTATTCACATGCATTAAGTCTCTTAATTCATAACTTTTTATGAGTATTTATTGTGGTATTTATCAAGTTTCAATGCATCTAATAATTAGGTATATGCATTAAGTCTTTTAATTCATAACTTAGCCATGCTATCCAATGCCTTTGCCAAACCTTGGGTTGTCAATAGTGTAAGCATCTTGATGCTCCCAACCCAAAGTTATTCTTTCTATTGAACTTTCTACTTTTGCTCTAAATATAATTTGTAATAGCAGAATTTCCAAACAAAAATCAGTCATGCAAGAACCTTAAATAAAATGTACTAAAACTACAGTTGATCGAATTTAGCCATGAACTTTAATCTGATATTAGATATCAAAATTTTAGGGACATCGAGACTTAAAATGTTGGATATTGGCTCATTAATTCCCAAAATTTGTCGATTGGCTCGGAAATATCACAAAAAGGATTTAACATATTGAAATTGGGACCCATGAGGAAGTGGACTAGGCTAGGACCCATTGGGCCCCACGCCTAAGGTGGGCGGCCACAAGGGTGAGCAACCCCAAAGTGCACTCGATTAGGCCTATCGTGACCCACCCTCAGTGACGATCGGTATCGAGAGGGACAGAGTGATATGGGAGCAGCAAAACATAAATCTTCCAATGATCATATGCCCAACCCAACTCAAGCTTCATCAATCCATCAAGCCAATTTGTCAATCATGGAAGCACATGGCAAATTTGTCCTCAACATGGTCCAATGGATTCAGGGCACATAAGATAGCATTTGCCTATGATTTATGGCTTTGTAAGTTTGAAAGAATGGGAGCTAGTCTTCATTTCTAGGCTGAGATGTAAGAAGTAGAGTATGCTACATTTATTGTAAGAGTCTTAGTACAATGTCCTAGTATGGTTATAAATAGAGATGTAATTGGTATGGTGAGATTTCCTCTTGAAGAGAATCATTTCCTTAAAATTTCGTTTGTTTATCCATTTGTATGGTGGTGAGCTTTAAGTTCTTTATCCTTGGTTGGTGGATTGTTCCTTTAGGCCTTGGTGGTGAGCTACATCTATCCTAGCTTCGTTTTCATCCATAATACACTCCATTTTTGCCCCCATTCCACATTCCAACAAGTTCCTATTTTAATAGAAATCACTAGTGCATTTCATCTTCCATATATCCAAATACACGTTTATCCATTCACTCTTTCCATAAGACACTATCCAAGAAACGAGCTTCTCACATCTTCGTTCCCGTCACGCATCATGGAGTTTAGGGGTATTTACTCACGAGATGGTCCTCAAAGGGCAAGTCATCCAAGATGGCTCGAACACATCATCAATGATAACCGTATCCACCAAGAGGTCCATCCATTGCAAGAGTGGATTCTTCCAAATCCATACCCCACACAACAATGGGAAGATTCATTTTATTTATCTAAGTTGATTAGGAGTTGCCACTAACCTTGATTCGGGGCTTGGCTAGAAATACCAATCGATGATCTAGAGAGGTTCCCTCAATTTCTATGCAATCAGAGCTCAAGGGTTTGGGGACTTGGGTTACACTAATTGTTTCTATTAGTGCCCTTTTGGTACCTTACAACCATTGTGTTTTACCTAAGGTGTCCATGCGTGTCTTGTTACTTTTTCATGCTATTTTTAGTCTAAGAATGCAACCATCTGTGGATGTTGGTTTCATGCCATTCTAATTCTAAAAAATGGAAAAAAGAAAGGTAAACAATTTTAATTGAAATTATAGTGTGTAAAGTAAACAACCAAATAAAGTGGTAAATCTACACATGCAATCCTAAAAAAAAGTACATGTAAAGGGAATGAGAGAGAGAGAAGGAAAGGAACCCGCAACTCATTGAGTTTTTATACAACGTGATAGAAAACCCAAGACATATGCCGGGTGTCAAATAAATAGTATAAGGTAAGGTCAGAAAGAACATCGACCATCGCCGTTTTCGAGGCCACCTTCTTCACATACCCTAATTCCTAACTAATTCTAAAAGAAGGTTTAAAATGGAAACAAACACTGATTCAAACAAAAGCACACCAAATATGGCAAGTAAACAAACAATAATTATCTAATCAATGGATTAGAAATGACCTCGAGGTCGGCCTTTGGAGTTACATGCACAACGTGTCCCAAATGTTATCCCCATTCACCTAGTGATCGGCAATACAATTTACTCTTCCTTTTGCAAGTGTAATAATTTCCTTTTCGTCCATTTTTCAAAGTAGTCTCTAGATTACGCAGGACTAGTTATTTACACAAAAAGTAGTTAGTGTCTTGATTATAAAATTACTTATGTAAAGAAAAAACTACACCTATAATGCATTGATGCTTTTTAAATAACTCCATTTTTATTAAGTTTATAGATTTTTCTTTTTCTCATATTCTTATTATGAAGTTATATGTATTGATTAAATTATTAGACAAAGATGCGGTTCCATGACCATAGTTACTTTTTTGTACCTGAATTAGCAAAGAGGGATGAGACGATGACTACTAAAGTAAAAGGGTCGTGCTATTTCCATTTCCTTATTGGTTCTCAACACCTCTTTTTACATTGAATTGACTACTAATCCCTGTATGTCACCCTCTTGACTTAAGTTAAATGTGGGCCTTACTTTCTTTTCTTCTTTTTTGGTGTTTTCCTCTCTCTTTTTCATCAATTTGAAACAAAATCGGTGTCCCTCTTTTCCCAAAAAAATTTATTTGGCACATAGTTAACTAATTATTTGACAAAAAAGCTCATTATTGTGATAATGAGGAAACTAGTATTAAAAAAAACCTAAGCACAAGTAAAAGGGGAAAAAACCATCTGCTAGTTTTAGTAAGCATTTCATTTAATTATAACCTTAATATGTGTCATTATGTTTGTAATTTGTGTATTTTAACTATCAACTTTTATTTTATTCAATGAATTTGATAGTCAAAATTCTAATTATTTATTGTGTGATGCATTAAATATTTTGAGTGACCAAGATGCGTTCTTATTTTTATAGCAATGAATTCAAAAAGACAGCCTATTAAGAAAGATTCGATCCTTCTTCTCTAACGTACAATAGAAACATAAGTTCATAAGAAGATAAACAATGGAGAATAAGTTCATAAGAAGATAAACATGAAGGAAATGTTGAATTGTAATGGCTATGGAAGAAGCTGTTGTTTCTTTTCTGAAGCGGTTAAGTGAAAAAAAGTTGTCTAAAAGGAATCTGGGTGGTTAGTTTTGTCTTTAACAAAATTGAAACAATAGAAAAATGAGAAAAAAGTAAGAAAAGTAGGACTCACAATGGATAATGTGATCAATTCGATGTATAGGGTGTCAGAAGCCAATAAGGAGATGGAAATAGTGCGAGCCAAATGAAAAACGTATGAAAATAAAGAGTAATCTATTTGTTTGGTTTCCAATTTTTGAGTTGCAAAATTGGGGGTCACAATCGCTGGCGAGCTCCAAAAATTCCCTTTCATCAGTTGGGCTTTTCCCTCTAATAAATTCGCTTTGATTTATGTCCCACTTATCTATAATTTGCCTTCCTAACCTACACGATATCAAGGAACAAAATAAGAAATTTTTTCCAAATTTGTATTTTCTGGTCTTTGAATAATCCAAGTTATTAAATCAATTTGTCGGTCCATCTCCATTCATTAATCTCACGCCCCTATAAATCCTCGTTTCTTCCTTCTCCACCATTTATAGACTAATCCCACGTTCAAGTCACCAAGAATGAATGTGTAGTTGGAGTTCTAAATGAATTTCCATAGCAAGCGATCGGTGTAGCGAGCATCACAGCAAGATTCTTAAAATGAAAATGCCAATGAAAAAGCTTCTTTTAATATATTAGTGTACACTTACATAGATATTGATACAAATATAGATGTCAAGAAAAAAGTAACAAATATAGCTATGTTAATAAATGTAAGAGGCCTTTATACAAATATGGACTTACAATTATAGTATTTTAATAAATAAATTATTACATTTTCCCACACTATAATTGTAAGCTGCCTTTATATTTGTCATCCTAATGCTTTAATAAGTGTTCAATCATCAATCCTCACGCATTTTCTTTTTCTTCTTTCTTACCACATGAAGCATCTTAATCCTCCTTAAATAGGTCGCTCCACCGTGCTCCATTGCATTCACATTCCATAACAAAAACACAAAGGTTGCGAATATGAACTCGTCAATCAAACTTTTCGTAATATTCCTAATGATTCTTGTCGTCAGACAAACCAGCTCCAGACGTTTTGATCGAGAGGTTGAAGTCAATATCATCAATAATTTGCCAGGAGGACCGCTGCTTACTATTCATTGTAAATCTAAAAACAACGATCTCGGCTATCAACAAATCCCTGGTGGTTCTAGGTGGGGATTTTCATTCCTACCCAATATTTGGGGGACCACGCTATTCTTCTGCAGCTTTCAATGGCCTGGTGCATTTCACTATTTTGATATATATAAGCAGAGCAGAGATGAGACACGATGCCGCTTTTGCGATTGGAATACATTACCTACTGGTCCATGTTTATACAACGAGTTTTGTGAACCATGGAAATCCTAAAATCTCCGCCAGGAGTGAAACTTGTGCTACAAAGGATTCTAATGATTCGACATCTTGTTATGGTTAAATGATATTGTAAGCTCCTCTTTGGATGAAATAAAGACTGTATGTTTTTTCGTGGTGTCAATGCGTGAGGATGTCCTTTTGTGCCTTCACTTGCAAATATAAGTGTAATAAAAACTGACTACATAATTTTAGAGTAAGCATATCAGATCGTCCAAACCCAGAATCACCTAGACCAGATCGGACAAGCCGGTTTGGTCTGGTTTCCAAGGGCATTGGTCCATTTCCCGATGGCATTGGTCTGGTTCCTAGTTCCATAAAAATGGAAGTGGTGATTTTCGGTCTGGTTCCCGATTCTAAGGGGGAACCAGATCGGACTAGACCAACTGTTTTTAAAAATATATTTTTAAAATTTCTTCAAAATATTAATAAACTTTAAAATAGTAATAGCTCTAATAATTTTTATATTTTTTTTGCTAAGTGGCTAGTTCCGTTGGACTAAATCAATCGGTCCAGTCCAATCCCTGGTCCCAAAAAATGGGAACAAGGAACCGATCACCTCTACATAATTCTTGTTTTTTTTTTATGAGGGGGAGAGGTTTGAAGAAGAAGAAAATAATAGAAAAAAAAAAAGTGGAGAAAAAAGAATTGACAAAAAAAGAAAAAGATAGAGGACACGAAAACAAAGGCAAAGCTAAGTAAACCTCTCTCCCTAGGTAGGTGATTGATTTCAGAACTGAATAGCTTGGTTTCCAGTTCTACTCTTTTGTTAGTAAGAGTCACAAAATTAATTCTTAGTTCTATATTGGAACCAATCTTTGGAGAAACTAATCACCCCTACTTCGGTTGAGAAACCAATCACCCTATTTTAGGCCCACTATGTAACATCCTCGAAAACCGACCCCATGAGATTGGCAATAAGGTCTTGAATGAGTCGACCATGGGCCGTTGGCCATGGATCGATTGGTTTGATCGGCAAGGATCAAGGATCGGTCATGATCTGATTGACCGATCGGTCATGAACTGGTTGAGACATCGGCCATGAAAAGTATACCGACCACACCAATGGGAACGGACTACCAGCTCATAAGACGACTTTTCAGTCATGAGAATTGATCATGGGATGATTTTGGATCGGTGGATGGTCATGGGTCGATTTGACCGGTCATAGCGCCTGGTCGCGGGTGATTCCGCCCGGCTATGCCTCGATACACGGACGATCCAACTTGATCAAAAGGGATTGTCTTCGACCAAAAATGTCCCATTCCCTATTTAACTCTTAGTGATCAGAAAGGAATCTTGAATTGGTGATGTCCGATCATGGATCGGTAATGCACCGACCATGAACCATGCGGATGGGTGGGCGCCGATCAAAATGAGCCTGGGATAGACCCAGCTATTCTGTCATAATTCCTAAGGTCTATAAGTGCCTTGGCTTAGTGCTAGGTCATGGATAACATTGGAATTGGCCTTGAACCGATCCGAGGACCAATGATCGAATTATGAGAGAAAGTTGCACTAGGTTCGGCAAGAGGCTCAGGGACCGGCCTGAAGGCTAATTCCAGAGCCGCCCGAGCCGCTGTGCTGACCCAAGGGCTGGCCATTGTGCCGACCGTAGGGCCGACCCTCAAGGCCAACCAACCGCCTAAGGAAGTAGTTTGGGTGAATTTGGGGTATGTGGCTCGGATGCCGAGCACATGTAAATTGGTTTTCCGAGACATGTACTATGATCCCTTTTCCGGCCTGGAAATTGACTTGGATAGTGGAATTCTCCGGACCGCCTTCTTGAGGAAGGAAAAGTCAAAAGAAGAAGAATTCTCTAGAAGCCTCATTAATATTATTGGATAAGGCTTATTTTTTACTTTTCAAAGGTCATGATGGTGGTCAAAAATATCTTGGGGGTTATGATGGAGACGGATTACACATGGCCCAATCGGAATGTGACACCCAAACCCTCATCATGAGCCTATAGAATTTTAGAGACTTAGTTGGCAAGTTAGACATCTTTCTAGTCAAACTTCCATAAATGCCAATAAATGAGGGGAAACAAGTGGACCAATAGGAAAGCGAAAGGCGGGCCGTCATCAATGACGTCTACTCACTAGACCGCTAAATAGAACCTTTAGCTTTGCCTAGTCATCCATTAGGTGCAATTATTGAAGAAAAAGGCTTGCCACTTAAGGATTCTAGGCGGGCCACTTGGAAAGAGAGGATTGGATGGTTAGAAATGCAATGATGAGCTTGGGGACTATAAATAGGAGAAGCCTCTCCTCCTCCCTCATCATTTGCACCATTCTCCTCCTTCCTCTTTTCTCCTCCCTTGGCCGCCCTCTTCCTTCTCATGCCCACTCTCTTCTTTACTTTTCAAGGAAACCGCTTTCTCTCTATCAAGTAGCTTCTCTAGTCTCGTGAGGTTCGTCCAGGTAAGTAGAATCTCTTACTTCTCCATAGTATGATCATTTCTATCATGAGGACTAGACGGTCTTCTCTTGTTGAAATGTGATTTTATGGAAGATTATGTGTACGTTAGTTCATACGTGAATCTTATGCATGTGCGTGATTATTTCACGACCGAGATGATGGCATGGTTTGTCGTTGGTGTTCAACACAAGTTGGGAATGCCCAAAGCTATAAGGCTTGAGTCGGCAACGAAGTGTTGGAACTCAAGTCTTGCACGGTACGAGGATCACCCAAGGCCACGAGGTCTTGGATTGGCATCAAGACATGCCGACTCCTAATCTCATTTGGTATGGGGATCGCTCACAAGGTCTTGGTTGGCATTGAAGTATGCTGAGCTCATGTCTTGGATTTGCTGCGGGACCCTTGGTACTTAGTGTATGAGCAAACCCTCGGACTTAAAATGATCATGGCGTCATTAGACTTAGGTCGTAGAAATCACGACACGCATGATTATGTATGAGCATGACGTTGTTATTGAGTCATGAAAGAGTCGGCTTAAGGAAAGGATGAGAACCGGCATAAGTGATGCATTTGTGAGATCACCCCATGGAAGATGGAAAAGATGATGATACCCTCGCAATAGGATGTCCCGGGTAACCCTTGGAAGCCTCGGGAAGCTGGCCCCGAGAAGCCTCGGCAAGAGTCGAGAGGGCTTGGTTGAGCCAAGACAACGTCAACTAGTACCCCCGCAACGGGATGTCCCAGGTAACCCTTGGAAGCCTTAGGAAGTTGGCCCTGAGAAGCCTCGACAAGAGTTGAGAGGGCCTGGTTGAGCTAGGACGATGTAAAGTGATCTACACGAATGTCGGTTATGCTCAAGTATGGGTAATATTGATTTATGTGTTATCCGACACGTGAGTAAGTGAAACCCTTGTATATGTGCTTGAGTGTGGAAGATATATGTTTACGTGAGTAAGTAGAGCCCTTACATTAGTCATGACATTGTATGTGAGTTGCAATTGATCTACCATCGACACTGTCTACATGAGTTGCTCTGGCTAGTCATTAATAAAGGGATGTCACGCTAGCCGAGGGTAGATGTTTTACTTACTAAGTTTCCCCAAAACTCACCCCTTTACCTTTACAAGTCGATAAGATGGCTAATCCTCCTCCTGTATGTTTTGGTCTACCGATGAGAATAGAAGGGTTGACCATATACGTCATACATGTTGAAGCATGGATAATGTACCAGAGATATACTTCAACTGTGTGGGTTCACGACGGATAAGACGAATTGGTCCCTCACCGTTATGAGGCATGGTATGTTTGGTCGGACGGTAAAATGATTGTGCCTATTCGTGGCTTTAGAGGCCCGATGAACCCAAGTGGAGGGTCCATGTCTGACGGGACAAATTATAATTAGTGATACTGGCCCGTAACGGAAAAGGGTTCCCAATTTGGAAATTGCGGTGGTAGCGGAGATAGGGATACCCGAGCCCTTTTATATTATGTAATATGAAAGTTAGTTGTATATGAACTACTAATGAAAATAGTAGTATTATATACTTGCATCCCATGTTCTTCTAGTGATGTTTGTTGGGGATGTTGTTGTTATGTTATGCTTCCGCATGTGCATATAAACAAAATGAAATGAATCGGGACGGCGACAAGCCTGGGATGTCGCGAAAATAACCCGCAGCTCAGACCCCGGAAGGGGGTCGTGACATACTACGTCCAAAATGGTCTTAGGTTTTTGAAGCAAAAAGCAAAAGAATGTGAGAGTGTGTTACATTAATTTAAAGTTTGTTTCAATTGAATTAGTATTTTGGCATATGCTATTGGGTTTGTGAAAAATTGGGTGGTTATTTATAGGCTGAAATGGCCGGTAGCCAACTCAAGTGGAGGAAGTGTTAGAATACACATGTGAGTTGTGTTAGAAAAGTAATCCCATATCGGAGAATTAATGTGGTGTGGAGCAATTAATATATCCTAGTTGGTCCATAACTCACTAGCTTAAGCTTTTGAGTTGAGATGGGTCCGATTGGATATATTGATGGGCTCAAACATGGGCTTCCCCTTGGAGATCTCCCCAAGTAAAGATATCAGATTTCTGCTACGCACTCCCCAACAAGAAGTCTACAATTACAAATGATATACAGACTCAGAAAAGAAACCGCTCTCTCTATTATCGATATCGAGTAACTGATAACCGGGTTCACGTTGAAAATCGTGGTGGCGGACACCATCTCCAAAAATTGACCGTGCGAGGCTGTATAGGACAAAGCACTACATAATAATACCAAGAACATGTTCAACTGATCACGCTGGCTGAAAATCTATAGCGCATTGAAGGAGTTATCAAGTCCTTCGTAGCTTATCCATTCTCTATAATGGTAACACAAAAATAACAGCACCTTTTTGTTTAATATAATAACTAGCAAGATGTGAAAGCAAAAGACAACTTAAAAATAGTTCAAATCTAATTTGTTAAAATTCATTTCATTTTACTGTAAGTGATTAGCTTGTTGCGGTATGACCTGACAGAATCAACATGGATTTTGGCCAGCGAGATGTAGAAATAGTTTGCCATCCTCTCAAATAGATAAGTTATCAATTAAGTTCAGATTTTGAAAGGCTTTCTTTTCTTTTTCCACACATTTTCTTTTTTTGGGGATTTGTATTTATATAATTTCTTTCATAAGTGAGGACTTTCATATGCTTATGAAGGAATTTCAACCCGTGGCATTGTTGACCAAGTTCCCAAGTTCCCATTATTTTTGCCTATTTTTTCTTACTCGTTCCCTTTTATCTTCCCTTTCTTTTGCATTGAAAAAGTCCAAATCCGCCATGCACACCATCACTACATGCTATTTAAATTCCATCCCTCTCCGTTTTCCTCGAATGAATACCTCGAAAAAGCCCCAGGGATTATAGTCCTTTCCATAGAAAAAAACGACGCCGCCAATAGTGCATTAATGCTTTTAAAAAATGTAGTTTTTTTATGTTTTGCATATTCCTTGCATATTCCTATTATGAGAGTGTATATATTGATCGATTTATTTAGACAAAGAGGTAGTTCAATGGTCATAGTTATTTTGTAAATTAGCCGGGGGGGGGGTGAGAAGAAAACTATTGATGTAAAAAACGTATGAAGTGTTCAAAATTACTCCAATCATTTTTCATTCCTAAAAATGAAGGAGCGGGCATGCTGGTTGGATTCATCCTCTAAAACCTCCTTTAATAAATTCCCACTTATCTTACTTTGCCTTCCTAACTTACTAGATATGAAGGAAAAAATCAGGAAAAAAACTTTATTTCTTTTGATCTTTCCTAATTTGTATTTTCTTTCTTTCTTTTATGTATATGCGACATATTGGATTTTCGACCCATTTTAGATTATATGAATGAATATTCTGTCAATGCACTATTAGTTAAATTTCGCTTTGAACTAATCACTCATGAGATATTAACCAAAGGAGAAATGCTATTAAGGATTCAAGGACGCATGCGATCAGAGTACTCGATAATGGATGACTAATCAACGGTAAGGATTGACAAGTGTCAAGTAATCAACCCCTCACAATTACATGACAATCGAGGTCATCTCTAGATTGAGGAGACTCAAATGTGGATTAATATTATTTTAACCACGAGTCATCTACGCGTAACTCCTACAAGCCGTACGTTAGTTTGAGACTTACTAAAGTTACCGTTGATTGAACTTAACAATAATTTTGATCCAATCTTGGGTATTGAGCTTTTTGGGACGTCAAGACTAAATTGTTGGATGTTGCCTCATTAATTCTCAAATTTTAGGTTCGCTTGGAAACGTTGGAAATTGGATTGATGGGACAAAAATTTGAGCCCATAAGGAAGTGGGCCGGCCTAGGGCCCATTGGGCCCAGCACCCAAGGTGGGCGGCCACAAGGGCTAGCAATGCCAAAGTAGGCCAATTGGGTCCACCAAGCCCCAAATCAGTTCTGAGCCCAATTCTAAATTTAGCCCAAACCAAGCCCGACGACCTCGTGAACTCGTTACTACTGATCGAGCCCGATTCCTTGGCCCGCTTCTTGAATTTTGGCCCAAGGGAATTTTGGGGATTTGTGTCCAAAAAGATTAGAAAAAATCAAAATGACCCCCAAGCATTAATTCACTATAAGACAAAATGGGAAAGAAAATTTTACATGGTGGTGATGGGTTCAAAAACCCTTGCATGTTCCCTCCATCTTTCTTCACTCTCTCTCCTTGCTTGATTTCCCTCTCACCTACTTATCTCCTCCTTTCTTTTTTCCTACTCCCTCTCCCCTTTTTCTTGTTGTTGTGTTGTTTTTGGTTCACGCCAAGTTGATTGAACCAACCACCACAGAGCATCAAGATGGCCCGGTTTAAAGCGTTGTATGGCAGGTCCTGTAGAACTCCACTTTGCTAGAATGAAATTGGTGAATAGAAGATTATGGGCCTGAAATTATTTCAATAGTCAATGGATGCCATCAAGGTGATTTGAGAAAGGCTAAGGACAGCTCAAAGTTACCAGAAAAGCCATGCGGATAAGCGGCACAAAGCATTGCTATTTCAAGTTAGTGACCATGTGTTCCTAAAGGTGTCGCAATCATGGGGTACTTTGAGATTCGACAAAAAAGGGAACACTTAGTTCAAGGCATGTGGGACCCTTCAAAATTTTGGAAAAAATTGGAACATTGGTCTATCATCTCGCATTAACCCTAAGACTTACTCAAATGCATGACATCTTTCACATGTGAATGTTGAGAAAGTATGAACTAGATTCAACACACATGTTAAATTTTGAGGAAATAGATGTGGATGACAAGGTGCCGTACATGAAAAGACTAGTTTGGCTTGTGGATTGAAAGGAGCAAGTGCTACAAACAAGACGATCCTCTTAGTCAAGGTGGTTTGGTAGCATCACAAAACAGAAAGAGCCATGTGGGAAAGTGAGGAAATAATGAGGCGTCAATACCCCTATCTTTTTAAGGATTTTGAGTAGTAATATAAATTTTAAGGATGAAATTTCTATAAGAGGGAAGAGTTATGATGTCCTGGATTTTCGACCCATTTTGGATTATATGAATGAACATTTCGACAATGCATTATTAGTCAAATCATGTTATGAACTGATCACTCATGAGATATTAACCAAAGAGAAAATGCTATTAAGGAATCAAGTGCACGTGTGACTAGAGTACTTGACCATGGATAACGAATCGACTATAAGGGTTGCCGAGGGTCAAGCAATTGATCCCTCGCAATTACATGACAACTGAGGGCACCCCTAGATTGAGGAAACTCGGATATTGATTGATACAATTTTAACTACGAGTCAAATACGCATAACTTCTAAAAGCTATCCATTGGTTTGAGACGTACTAAAATTGCAATTGATCGAACTTGGCCATCACATTGATCTAATCTTGGGTATCAAGTTTTTCTGGATATTGCTTCATTAAATTGTTGGATATTGCTTCATTAATTCCCAAATTTTCGGTTTGCTTGGAAATGTCGGAAATAGGATCGACGGGCTAAAAATTTGAGCCCATAAGGAAGTGGGTCGGGCCAGGCCCCATTGGGCCTCATACCTAAGGTAGGTTGCCACAAGGGCAAGCAAGCCCAAGTTGGGCCCATTTAGGTCCACCAAGCCCCTAAATCAATTCCAAGCCCATTTTCGAGCCCAATTCAAATTTTAGCCCAAATTGAGCCCGATGTCCTCGCAAACTTCTTAGTATTCCTCGAGCCCAATTCCTTAGCCTGCTTCTTGAAGTTTGGCCCAAGGGAATTTTGGGGATTTGTGTTCAAAAAGATTGGAAAAGACCAAAATGCCCCCCAAGCATTAATTCACTAGAAGACCAAATGGGGAGGAAAATTTTGCATGATGTTGATTGGTTCAAAAACCCTTGAACGGTTTCCCTCTTACCTGCGTGTTCCCCTCCTTTTGCTTGTCTCCTCCTTCCTTCTCTCCTCCATCTCCCTTCTTGCTTGTTGATGTGTTGTTTATTGTTCAAGCTAAGCTGACTGAACTAGCCACCATAGTCGCCCCTCATAGAGTCGAAGCTGCCGTGCGCCACCCGTTCGCTCGCCTTGGCTACTCATCCTCACGAGCCTCACCCGTGCTGCTATTCTCTCTCTCTCTCTCTCTTTGAATTTTCGCTTTCGGTTTCTCTCCTTTTGTTTTCTTTGTTGGGATCGACTACAGCCAGCTCTCACAGCTACCAGTCGCCGTCCCTCCACCCTTGAGCCACCACCGGACCACCTGTGAGCCTCACCGAATTGCTCTTTGTGACCCAACCGCTCCTTTTTCCTCTCTCTCTTGGCTCTGTTTTGTCGAACTAGCCATTGTTGTAGGCTAGCCACATCACTTGCACATCGGAGTTGCTGGTTGACCATCTATAAGCCATCCTATACCTGCACCACGTCCATTCGCCTACGAGCCACCCGACCATCGTCCACTGCCTCATTTTGTCTCTCTCTCTCTCTCTCGATTTTGTTCTCTCGAGTTCCCTCATCGGACAGGGACTGGCTGCCATCATCTCACCATTGCCCCACCACAGCCAACCATCTTCACTCATTGTTGCTGTCATGCCAACCGCCGTCATTCGAGACAATTATGCTTGACGCCGCCTGCGTCCTCTCCCCCTCTTAGTTTCCTCTTCGCCGAGGCTACTCCCGCGGAAACCCATTTCCACACCACATTGCCTCGACGTGTCAGTGATAATCATGTGTTGCCTTTGCCGCCACTGTGTGTATGTGCCGTCACCATCACAAATCGGTGGGTTAATGCGCTAATCCCTTGATTAGTGTTTTAATCTCAATTAAGGGTAAATTAGTTTAGGACTAATTTAAATTAGGTGGTTAGTTATAGTTAATTAAGTTTAATGATGGTTACTTTCACTAATCTTGCTTATTGTTGATGTAATATAGTCTAATGGCGATTTGTGCTAATTAATTAGTTAATTCTGATTTAATGATAGTTAATTATATTTAATTATTTTAGCAATAATTATTTAGGATTAATTATTTTTGTGCTAATTAACAATAATTAATTATGATTAATCCCTTTTTTGTGCAAATTAATTATTTTTAGTAATAATTAATTATGATTAATTCCTTTTGTGTTAATTAATTATTTGTTTTATGATAAATAATTATGATTAAACCTATTTAATGTTGATTGTCCATAATTAATGGTTGCTTTGCTGTTGATTTGCCGTTAATATTGCTGCATGTTTAGGTGCACCCTAGGCGAGTTAACTTCCTAATCAAGGCTTAGGTCGCTAAGTTACTGAGATTTTATCTCACTTATTGCTGTTAATGCTTTTCAGGCCCTAGTCATGGCTTTCCGTATCTTTTGTTTTGGGTTCCCTATTGCCACTGAGTTATGGGTGATTGAATTTACTATAGAGAGAAGTGAAGCCATCTTCCAGAAGTACACCAATTGGTGGATGAACATCGAGATCAATTGGTTCCCCACTACTATATAGTGTGGTTCATTTGGTTTGATGAAGACCTCTTGGGTCCTTTCCGAGGGGTAAGGCCTCGGCTTAGTGTGGGGAAACCTCTTTTTGTAATTGCCCTCATCGCTTAAAGGAGTTAGGCTACCCCACCCTTTTTGTTTAATGAAACAAATAGGTTCGCGTGACAGATTGGTTTATATTTTCGATGAATGACTAAGGTTATTGTTGTGTTTTCCAGCTATCCCTGCTATTATTATTGACTGGATGGTTATGATTCATTTATGCATACATTAATTGAAAGATAAAAATGAACAAGTTGGTGATGCATCCCAGGACATTGCAATCAAATGACCTAAGGGAAATAGGAGTTGTCACGTGCTCAAGTGTTGGGGCATGACACAAAAGTTTTGCTTCAGATGTTCTTCAAATTCTAACTACAAACGTCCGATGTCCTCGCAGCCTTGGTTTTGATGTTCTTCATATTCTAACTATGCATGTTCGACCTCCTAGTAACACTGATTCTGATGTTCTTGGAATTTTGGTCATGAACATTTGATGTCTTCTAGTAAGACTAGCTTTGACGTTCTTCAGATCCACTAATGTTTGATCTTTTCACAACACAGGTTCTGATGTTCTTCAATGGAGCCCTATAAACGTCGAGCCTCTAATTTAGACACATCACCAATCTCACGTTGAAGGAGAGAGAGAAATTGAGAGATCTCACTACTATAATTGTGCTAGCAATCTCTTAGGTGTGAATGACTTGGTTAATCACTACTAACAGTCTTAATTGTCAATTGTCGATCATCTTGCAATTTGCTCTCAATTGCCTTTTTATAACAAGTCCCATGTCACATTTAATTTGGCTCATTAACTC
Organism: Angophora floribunda; assembly: GCA_014182895.1. Taxonomy (NCBI): domain Eukaryota; kingdom Viridiplantae; phylum Streptophyta; class Magnoliopsida; order Myrtales; family Myrtaceae; genus Angophora; species Angophora floribunda. Next base: position 17,280,603 of record CM024711.1, read on the forward strand.
CAAAACCGTTTTAGAATTTAATTCGACCATAATGTTTGAGCTCACTTCAGACATTGGATTTGAACTTAAGTTCTGAAACCATTTCAAATACCTAGATAAAGCATTTATTTTGTGAGTATTACAAAGCATTATTCCATGCATTAATATGTAACCATTACAAGACATTATTATGGGTATTAAATTTGTCACCGTTACATACATAATTTGACCATTATGTATGAAACTGTTTTAGAACATTAATTAGTCATTTAAATCTGAAACGGTTTTAAATCATTAAACTGCCCATTTATTTTGAAAATGTTTCAGATCATTAATGTGGCCTTTAAGTTTGAAATTACTTCAGAACTTTAATATAGCTATCTATTAAGTCTGAAGCCGTTTCAAATCTTTAATTTGACTATTAATTCCGAATTCACTTCGGATCATTAGTACGACCATTGATTTGAACTTACTTCAGATCATTAAATGTGACCATTGATTCTAAACTCATTTCGGATTATTAATGCAATCATTAATTCTAAACTCACTTTAGATATTTATGTTAGTTGTTAATCCAAACTCACTTCTCATATTTGATTTGACCGTAAAGTCTAAAACCCCTTTCAAATCTTTAAAGTCTGAAACCCTTTTTTCAGAACTTATATTTTTAGCTTGATTTAATTTGATTACCTCAAGTGCAAACACATTTGCAATATTGTCACCCCTATTCAAACGTCATTGAATTGGTTATGGTGTGTGATATCCCTAGATTTAGTATTGAGATAGTAGTAGAATTTGTAACACAATTACACAATCAAGAGAATTAATTGTCTTAATCAAACTCCAATTCCTACAAACCATGAATAACATCTAGCAATTTATTATGGGTACTTAGACAATGTAAATATGTCAAAAACATAATGAACTTGTTAGCTTTGGCGACCTTGTAATTTGATCCTTATGTCTTGTCATATCCTGATCGAACAAAAGCCATTGAATCATTAGTCAAGCCACTAATTCAATCATACGCTCAAATGTAATTGACATGTATTCTTGGAGACATGAACCATTCATTCTCGGTTACAACCTCGATCGAGGATTTCAATACAATGTCACAATTAGATCGGATAAGACATCAACATACCAAGAATGGGGTGACCGACCCATTCATGTGATGAAGATGAACTGGCAAAAGGTCCTGGCAATGGAGGTGTGACCGATGTCTAATCCTGTCCAATTTGTTGTACCATTTGATCTCGACAATGCCTTAGGTTTTCCATTTCATGTTATAATAAATGCTCGACAAGTTGGGGTTTTACTTTTCATGCACTTGGAATATAGCTCATTTTTATATTGCTTGAAGTTTACTTCTTGCAATGTACTTTCAATTACTTGATTTTGCTAAGTTTTTTTTGGGGGTGATTCTTGCTAGTTAGTTTAGAATCGTACGAATGAACCATCCATGCATGATCACCTTGCAATGCTTCAAAATAAATTTACATAAAAATGTAAGAGCAAATGCATGATCACCTTAGATAATAACCATATCAATTAGATACCAAAATGGTGCTAATCAAAATAATAGCATAACCCAAATTCTCGAACTCATGAGCTTTGGTTTTGTGAAAATCAAGAGAAAACTCGACCTTTGATTGGGTAATATAGCCGACCCTAAAAAAGAAGGATAGTGGCAACTCATAGATTCACAATTAGGTCTTAAAGAACCTTAAAATAAATCTGCTATCACATGAGATATAAGCTTATGAGAGCTCACATTTTCAATTGATGGACCTTAAGGACTAATGTCAAGGATGATGTGTTCAAGCTTGCCTTGGCATGATGCATGTTTGAGGATTATCACTTGAACTAATATCTCTAAATCCACCTTTCACTCAATTTTCTTTTATAGACATGTAGTGGTGCCGAGGTCGGGTCGCAACAGTCAGACAAGTAAATTTATTTATTTTTGGATAAGAAAAATGTTGTTTGAGAGCTTGTTTCCAACATTTTTTTATGAAATAATTTTATTCCACAAAAATATGTCGAAAAATATATGAGCCATGAAAATTTTAGCCTTTTCATGTTCGGTTCTAATTTTCATAATCGGTGGACTGGAAAATAGCCAAACTTTTCGGATATAATCAAGACATTATTGGCTACATTATATGTGAAGTTCGTGCAAAAAGGAAGCGATTTGCAGAAAGTGACCATTCATATCGTCTAGATTGTGTTATTCACTCAAAAACATTGTACCATGCAAATTGTCTAATACTATGCTTGGAAAACAATCAACATTTGATCTGATACCAATGTCAGGTTTTGGCGTCCCATGATCAATGATTATTGCATCGATGCACGTATTACCAATGGTTGAAGATGCAATCACAAATCAGATCACATCCAAATTTTTACAGCCAATAATGCTACTTGATCTAACAATGCACCCGACAAATCGTTGGCTATGTATTTTAATTTAAGGAGACACCAATTTGTGCTTCTCGATTATTACTTTTCTCCTAAATTTATCTATATGATGGAGAAGACCTCATCTTCTTCTTATCAACCGAGTCTTACAACACAGGAGTCACAAACCACCCGCTCTTATCAGGATCTTTTCCTTTATTTTTTGTGACATGGGATGAGGTTTCTCCATTTCACCCATTCCCTTCATGGAAACCATTGGAATAGTAGATCGGGTATGGGTCAGCCCATCATGGGCGGATCCGATCTGGTCTAAAGCCCAACATATTCCAATTCCATTTTCAGTCATTGCCAAACTTTCATGTATATTTCTCGGTCAATACAATCTCTGTGGTCTTTCCCACAACACGTTCAACACAAATTTTGCTTCGCCATTTGAGAGAGAAATTTACCCAATTAATTTTAAATCTGTTATATGGATGCCAATTCAATCTTAACTTTTCATATTTGTCAATTTAGTCCAAATTATTGTGCAAAATTCCAATGCTATGATGGTCCAAGTCATCTTCAAATGTCTTATGTTGCATACTGCCATATCAACCATTTTTGACAAACAATTGGCTTGAATGATTATATTGGAACTTTGCACAAAAGGCGTCGGACTCAATTAGTAAAATTAGAAAGTTTAAAACAAAATTGTCATTCATACTATAAATTTAGGACCGATTAGACAAATTTTCCCCAATTTGCTCAGTGGCTCTTTCATGTGTCATGTTGTCATATTACTTTTCTATCTGGTCGCTTTTAAAATTTTCTGAAGTTGTTAAAGTATAAGCATTAACAACACCGCAGGAAAAAAAAGATGCCAACATCATAATTCAGATATTATCAAATTTAGGTAGCTCTATTCTATTTATAGGCCTACTGAACTCAGACGCATTTTTAAAATTCATATAGTGGAGAAGTTTTCCTTGGAGCGTCATTTTCCTGTTAGTTTCATTGAGACACCAAAGTCGATGACATGAGTCCTATACAAAAAGTAATAACAGAAAATGTCAAATAGCGGTAATTCTCCATGCTTGTTGTAAGGAGTGCACTCATACATATCTAAGGTGGTGTAGTGGTTGTTACAATGAAACCCTAAAAAAGTGTACTTAACCGAAATTAAAATCATCATCACCATGAAGAAGATGGCATAGTGTCAATTCAAAAATTAATCTCATCATTGGACCGCCTTGTCCTGTCGATGGCCTTTTACTTTTCTTTCAAGTTGGTTCAAGGTCATAAGTCATGGGCTCCGTTTAATATCCTTGCGAGTTTGCATTATCATTGATGAAAATGGTTTCGAGTCTTTTGACTAATCAATTGGCTCTGACATGCATCCCGATGAAAGCAACGAGGTTTGGTGACCCTACCGAATGGCAACACTGAGTTATCCGAAAGGTTGAACTAGACAAATTATCACTTTAATAGCATCTCATTAGAGAAGACAACGGTGTGACCACCATCTGAAAGATCGGGCATGCATTAGTCCCTAAGAAGGTGTGAAAGTGATTGTCAAAGCCCTTCATCACTTGTTATCAGTAGATTACTTCGTATCCAACATTATCCAATAATCTGCTAACAGAGTTATCTGTGATAAGTTTTCCTTGAACTCAAGATGAGTTCGTGGTTCTTATTTTAAGATTGAGCAATCACCAGAGCACAATGGACTTAAGGAACTTAATGCCAAAAATATAAGTTTAGATGGTTCACTTTGTTGATACACCTCAGTTTCATCATCAATGGTATCAGCATAAGCAACTTAATGCCATAATTTGTTGATACACCTCAGTTTCATCATCGATGATATCAGCATAAGCAACTTAATGCCATAAATATAAGGTTAGATGGTTCACTTTGTTGATACACCTCAGTTTCACCATCAATGGTATCAACGTATTCTTTCTGAGTAGGCACGTTGTTAGAATTCCGACATTGAACCTTGAAGATATATTTCCTAGTTTTATTTAAAACATCGCACCTTCCTACCTTTTTACTTATTAAAAGAAAGGATAAGACAATAATGGAAGTAGCCTTTTAGTATTTATTCTTTTCTAAAAGACACAGTAATTAAAGTTGGGGCAGGAAATAGAGATTAAAAGGTTAAAAGAAGAAAATCCAACCGCCTTAAACTGGCGACGGTTCTTTGCTTGTCACGTCATTACCCTTTTTGCTTTATGCAGACGTTGCCATTGAGACTAGTCTTGCAGCTAGCCAATCGCTCGTATTGTTCGAATCAAGGTAATTACAAATGGGCATCGGCACTTGTGCTTCTTCAAATGGCAGAGAGCCTGAATCTTAATGGCGTGTCATGTTCAGATTGCTTCAAGTGAATTCATTATTAGCGATCAGGTGAGTAAAAGATTCCCCATTCAATTGCGCGTTGCTAGAATCTATCGAGTAACAGCAAGAATTCTAATGTGTTTAGCTTGTTCCCCGTGGGATTGTTCATCTGGGTGCATTTTCAACTGACATCAGTACAGAACTATTTCCTGTTTTGGCCAGTATTACGCAAATCATGACTGTCTTGTGGTCTTCTTAGATACAAATGAAGAAAAAAGTACACCTTTTTAAATTTCCATTAGATATATACTCATGTTATTCGTGTGTTATGCACAAAAGTTGACTAGCTGATGAATGCGGCCTTGAAAATAGCTCTCTAAGAATTTAACTATAGTAAGAGATAGATGCAGTCATTCAAACAGAGAAAAAAGACAAACAGAAAAAGAGCAACGATCAAGTGCCGACACAATTCAAGTTGGACACACAGCAGATTTGAAAATGTCTAATGCAATCTAAGATGCTTGGTAATTACATTTGTTCTTCCAAACTGTCACATTAGCAATGGATTGACAAGTAGAGAGGTCACAAGCTCTTTGAACCTGGTTCCAGCATGAGAGTAGTGATCTTTTTCATCGTTATATATCACATGGAAGGTTCTTGAAAAATTGAGAATTCGTATTGAGAGTAGCGAAGGGACAACGGTTGGACAGCGTATCCCTTCGTTAATGTCCTTCCATGCATTGACCACTTGTTTACAGAGAGCCTCCTTGGCCTCTTCCTCCGTAGCTCTGTGTTGTTTCATGAAACACTCCACTGAAGATGCCACATGTCCTCTCTCTTGCTCAGACTGTAAACAAATGTCTTGTGGAAGTTATTTTTTCTCCTACTGATAAAATCTAAGAGACAAAATTTGGATAAATTAATGTTGTTCACTGGTATAGCTTTTATCTACCTTATGTCCAGCAATGTCATTCATTAGCCGACTGACTACATTTGAAGCCTTCACCATCTTGGGGTCACTGAATAGTAACCAGTCAAACTCGTTTTTTGTTACAATATCTCCCATCCCAGTAATGACGTCGCCAATACCATTGCACAACCAATTGTAACTGATGCAATGGGCATATACTCCTCCATCGTAGGTACATGGTTTTGGTGGAACCATTTCGCTTCGGCAAAGTATGCTCTCACTGTGTTTTTCATCTGAGATTTCATCCTCAAACATAAAGCTAAGTCCATATACAAACTTTAATGTATTTAATAGACTTGGAGATATGACATCTTCTCATCCATATCCAAAAACACGATGTTTTGTTGCAAGTCAATGGAGTAAAAATTGCATTTAATCAATATAAGCTCGAATGGCTTACCCCTTCTTTTGCATAGAAGAGGCAGTATGATTGTCCTTTTTTGGCCAATCCGTCGCCAATCTCATCATAAAAATCTAGAACTGTCTTGTAAAACACTTGCATGTACTCTGGCAATCCATCGTTGGCATTGACATCCCACCTGAGTTAAAGTTTAGAAATTGTCACACTCAACCCCAATTGATAGTTGATCAAATTATAATAAGTTTAAAATTGTTAAACTAAGAAAACACATGAGTGCCGACTGTACTTTTCAATTGCTTCTGTGAAGAGCTTCAATTCTTCCAATGTGCCATAGCCATCATACAAGTCATCCATAATGGTAAGAATCACGTTCACTTTGGTTAGAATTTCTCTGGTGGCTTCATGTGCAGGTTCGAAATAAATTCCCAACATCCAGAAATACACCTCCACAAGCCTATATCTAGCAAAAGGGAACTTCCTCTCTACATCTAAATTCTTTCCCCACCTACATTTTACCAATAAATCCTTATTAAGGCAAACATATCATAGATAGAATTTTGATTTCATATATAGATAGAACTTTAGAACGATGATCCACAGAGTTGAACACTCATTGTCACGTATAAATGATTTTTAGTTCAGGAAAATTTTGAATTGGACAAATCAATCATGGCAATTTGGTGTTCTTAGAATGTCTAACTAATTCAAACATGCTATCACAAAGTTAACCTTGTAAGGTTGCCAAGTTCCTTCTAGTGTTGCTCTTGCACAAAGTTGAAATCGAGTTTAGCTAGGGAGAGCAAGACTTCATCATGCATAGGTTCCTCATGGTAGAATTGAATGTAATGCCTCGCCTCTACCCTTGGCAATCCCTTGTGGATTGGCTGGTTTAGGGCATGACTCACTTGTTTTTCGAGATTACGGCTTACTTTTCCTTTGTCAATTGATTCAAGGAGAGTTGTAGTAAAAGCAAGTGCATCGTTCAAAATATCATCGCCATGAAACCCTAGATGGTAGGCTTCAAACAAACTTAGCAATCCTTGCACGTCGGCAATGAGTGATTTGCTGAAATTTCCTTCATTGTCCTTGAACTTGTTAAAGATTTCTATAAAGCCAAAAGGAGCGTGGGAAAAGATGCTATTAGGAAATGCCATGAAAAACTCCATACACAATATCTTGATCAATAGGAAAAATGGAAAAATGACGTACCAAACCAAGGAACAAGGAGAAACTACCGTTCACCTCTTAAAGAGAGAAAATTTGAATAACTATATGAGAATTGCACATAGAAAAAGGTTAACGAATCAACAAATTAAAATTGGAGTAAAATAAACATCTCATTGATATTATGTGTTCACTCTAATCAATCACATGGGCACCATCAAACTAGTGTTGGCAATAGAATTTCGCCAATGATGATCCATGAAAATTTGAAAAAACATACCACATGAAATATTGTAACCTTGTTGTCGCAACAATCGAAAGAGAAGAGCGGCCATGTGTAGGTTGTCATTGTGATCACTATAGTGAAATTCGAAATAGCTTCTGTGAATCTGTTCCAGCTGCTCGTCTATCTCCATTTCAAAATGGTAGGCAAGTCCTAAGCGTTGGATTTGATCAATCAAGTTCAACTTCTGTGAAAGCTTATCCATAGCACCTGTCAACATCTTTCTCACTTCTCCTTTCAATCTCTCAATTCGTTCCTCTACTATGGCCTGAGAACTCTACAATAATATGAAATTGAAAGTTCAAAAAATAGAGGAAAATGACATGAGTTTAGAAAGTAATCAAAAACAAAAAGGAATAACTTAAATGCTACCATTGAGTTAGAGTCAAAAGCATATTTGAGAAAGTAATCTCCCCATATGTTTGGATGAAAATTTCCCAACGGGCGTTCAGTGACGTGACTTGCTTCTTTTGCAGGAGAAGGAGATGGGATTGCTGAAATCTGAAAAGACATTTCTTTGTCACTAATGAAGAACACCAGAGGGAAGAGACTTTTCTGCAAGTGTCCATACCTTGCTGATGAGTATTTATAGGCTATAGCATCCTGTGTTGTAAGTTTGAGATAGAAGGAACAGAAAAGTTGATTTACCACGTCATTCACGTGTAGTACACGAAATTTGACTAGCAGATGAAGGTGGCCATGGAAATGGGACAGGTCTCCAAGAATTTAACCTGACTACGATGATTGATGCAGACTGTCAAAGCAAATGCATGTTACAAGAGTAATGTGATTAAACCTTCTATCACTTTGATGTACTTTTTTTAAATACATGAACAATGTCGAGTAAATACGTGTATGGACGTTTTTACTTCCACTGCTGATTAAATTTTTATTCTATCTTATTTATGCACATGTTATTTTTTGAAACAAATCCCAACGAGGACAGGGTTAGAAGAAATAAACCGTGTTAATAGTAGAGGAAGACGAGAACGAAGGGTTGAACTAGGTGGGTCCTGCAACGGAGAGTGGAGTTGATCATAAAACCCAGGAGCAGGACCTGGCTGAGCATTGGAGACATCATGAGCCTCGGAGCATCAAGAACCGTGGTGTCTCGACGTTAAGCATAAAAAGAGAATTGAGGACTAGGGTTCGTGAAGGAAGTTTCGGATTTGTATTTGTATGGACGAAGAAGAGAAGATGAGAAGCACAGGAACACAGTTTCGGACTGTAGCAGAGGAAGAAAAGCGGAAGAAACAAATTTAAAAAATGGGTACAACAAATGGGTCCCACATTTAAGTCAGCATGCGAAAGAATAAAGCAAAGGATAAAATGATCAGAACACTACGAAAAAGATAGTGTGTGAATGAAATTAGAAGTGTTTATATTTCCAAAGTAAAAGATGGAAAATTAAACAGAGGTATACAAGGCCGGAGGAGAGCAGCGTCACATGCTTTTTCGGGAGTTTGGAAGATGTCTATGATTACTTCAATTAGAGATTTCTTACATTTGCACTAGTATATTTGAAAGTCACGTATTCACTAGTCACCAATTAGACTATGCCTATAATGCATGCACAAATATTTTTAAATTGCGCAATCAAGCTTACGATCAGAATCTGAAAATTAAGATATGTAAAATTTGGGAAAATGTTGAATAAACAAAGATTTTTCTTGCCTTGCATGTGAAAAACGTCCCCAGATTTATCATTTTTTTAAACCTCTTCTTATGCCATCGCATTTTCTTGGGGGTGCAAAACTTCCTCGATCAATGTGAGAAATGTCTTGTTTTCATCTAATTCACATGTCTGATGCATATTATATCTTTATTGGGACTTAATTTAATGTTGTTGCACTGGAATTTATCTCGACAATGGAATATCTTTTACTAAAAATCGTTTTTCGAGTCTAATTAAGAAGAAACAGCTCTTGTGGCGATGTTGAACAAGATATATCACTAGAGCACAATGAAAGCAATAGACATACTCCAACGGAATATAACTGTCATTAAACTACACTATACTTTGCTAGAATTTAATCAACAAAAAAACAAGATGATAGAAAGATATGTCAGAATTGATGATGGTCTAAAAGCTACAACTATGATACACATTGAAATTTAACCGATGATGAGATATGTAGAAGTTACGGCTATGATACAAAAATTGGAAGACAGCTTATTTTGTTAGTTTGTTCTCGTCGGAGGAGGGGTTCTACGATGCACAAGTACTAATATTTATAATATTTTTAATGTATGTGCTAATCAACAAGTTTTCAGCAATTCCAACATGTCTTTACATTTCCAAGACTTTTGGCTCCATACCTTCACGTGGGCATTAGATCTTATATCCAATTATTCCTTCAAGATATATCACTAGGCCACAATGAAAGCAATAGACATACTTCAACAGAATATAACCGTCATTAAACTACACTACACTTTGCTAGAATTTAATCAACAAAAGAGCAAGATGATAGAAAGATATGTCGGAATTGATGATGGTCTAAAAGCAACAACTACGATATACATTGAAATTTAACCGACAATGAGATATGTAGAAGTTACGGCTATGATACAAAAATTGGAAGACAACTTATATTGTTTGTTTGTTCTTGAGGGAGGAGGGGTTCTACGATGCACAAGTCCTAATATTTCTAATATTTTTAATGTATGTGCTAATCAACAAGTTTTCAGCAATCCCAACATGTCTTTACATTTCCAAGACTTTTGGCTCCATATCTTCACGTGGGCATGAGATCTTATATCCAATTATTCCTTCAAGATATATCACTAGGGCACAATGAAAGCAATAGACATACTCCAACGGAATATAACCGTCATTAAACTACACTACACTTTGCTAGAATTTAATCAACATAAAAGCAAGATGATAGAAAGATATATCGGAATTGATGATGGTCTAAATGCTACAACTATGATACAAAATGAAATTTAACGGCGATGAGATATCTAGAAGTTATGGCTATGATACAAAAATTGGAAGACAACTTATTTTGTTTGTTTGTTCTCGTGGGAGGAGGGGTTCTACAATGCACAAGTACTAATATTTATAATATTTTTAATGTATGTGCTAATCAACAAGTTTTCAGCAATTCAAATTCGAATGCCACCATTTCGAACTTAGTCTTGCCATCCAATACTTTTGCCAAATCTTGGGTTATTAATAGTGTACAAATCTTGATGCTCCCCAACCCAAAGTTGTTCTTGCCATTGAACTCTCCTCTTTCTACTTTAGTTCTAAACATTATTGCAATAGCAGAATTTCCAAACAGAAATCAGATAATAGAAACCCTAAAATAAAATTTAGAAAATCTTTTTCTCTTGGCTCTAATACCTCCACTAGAGGAGTTCACCGAGAGGTAATCTTAAGTTTGAGCCCATCAATATATTCAGTGGACTCACTTTCGCTCAAAAGCTTAAGTGAACGAGTTATGGGTCGATTAACTGCAAATTACATCAACTCTTCGATAAGGAACTTTTTCTAATATAACTCGTACATGAATTATATGCAAATTATACCTGCTCTCCACTTTTCTCTTCGTTCAGTTCATGCGTGATGCACGTGCCATACTGATCTATCACTTATGAATCAACAACCCACCAATCTTTCTTTTTTTTTTTTTGGTAAAGGTAAGCATTATATATGAGATAGACGGCCAAGAATGTACAAGGGGTGAAAAACTCAGCACCCTCGCCACCCAAAGGGCCAACATGCCACTAGGGTGGGGGCGGGTTCACCGCAAATATGCAGAATACATCACAAAGCTAGAAATGTAACCCTTTACAAGGATTACTCAAAATTGTAGGATCAATATCCCAACTACGTTGAATATTTCTGTTCGTTGCAGTATCAGCAACCTTTTTGAAGGCCAACGCTTTGTCTTGGACCGCCTTGATGAGGTGTCTTTGTATAGATGGCACAAAGAGGTTGGTGGTGCGGAAAATGAGATCATTCCTGAATTTCCATATAGCATAACACAATGTACCAAAGGAAAACTTAACAATATCAACATAGAAGCCATGGCCAGATAGCGAATTGCTGATCCACTGAATGTTTTGAAGCCAAGGTCGGTTGGACCAAGGTATGTTGCATTTTGCCACCCAAAAGGTAGCCAACGACTTGGGAATGTGACATTCAAAAATAAATGGTCAATTGAATCAGGTCTCACTTTGCAAAAGGCACACCGGGCCTCTGATAGTCTACCATAAGACATGAGGAGTACCTGGGTCGGGAGACGTCTTCGGGAGATGAGCCAAAGAAGAAATTGATGACGAGGGGCCATCGCCTTGTCCCATATAAATGCTGCCCATGGGACCGAGGAAGCTTTCAACCTAATTGTAGCCCATGCAGATGCAATAGAAAACCGGCCCGAGGTATGCATTTTCCATTGAAAAGAATCGGGGGTGCTTGATAGATTAGGAAGCATAACCTGAAGACTCAATAATTTTTCCCGTGTGGTGCGGCCATCAATAGAGAATACGTCCGCCACCACCGCTTCCCTTCGAAGGGGCGATCGGTAGATTTGGTAGTTAGAAAAGTATGAATTAAGTAGGCCAATGTGCAACCAAGGATCAAACCAAAGGGATGTGGATTGTCCATCTCCAATTTTCCATATAAAATAAGGTCGAACTTCTTCCCGCATACTAAGCAACTTACGCCATGCCCAAGAGCAGTAGGTTGGGGCATCGGCCATCCAGAAGTTCACCATTTTGAGGTGATTTGAATGCACCCACTTGCACCAAAGGGACTCTTTATCCGTGAAAAGAATCCATATGTGTTTCATCATGGCAGCTTTATTATTGTCTCGAATCTTCCTAATGCCTAGGCCTCCCTCTTGCTTGGGGAGACACACATCATCCCAAGACACCTTAGCGCCTCCCACACCAAGGCCCGGGCCCTTCCACAAGAATTGCCGGGAAATTTGCTCTATCTTAGCAGTAATAGAAGACGGGAGCCAAAAAATAGAAGCCCAATATACTTGTATAGCATGAAGGACTGACTTAATCAATTGCAGTCTACCCGCAAAAGAAAGAAATCTATGCGTCCACGATTGAACTCTTGCCATAAGTAAACATACCAGGGCATTGCAGTCCGTTTTGCTTAGTCTTGCAGTGATAATTGGGACGCCCAAGTATCTAACTGGAAGAGTTCCCATTCGAAGTTCGAGTTTGCAAGATTTGATCCCGTGTAGTCTCCGATCCACCCGAAATGAAGACTTCACTTTTGTTGTTGTTAGGAATGAGTCCACTCCAACGGGAGTACATGTCAAGGCCTTCCTTCATGCAGGTAACCGAAGCGACTCTACCTTCACTAAAGATGAAGACATCATCCGCGAAGAATAAATGTGTTAGGCGAGTTTGTTTACACCTCCAGTAAAACCGGAATTCTGCATGAGTAGCTTGAGCTTCTAGGATGCCGGAGAGTACCTCCATAGCCATGGTGAAGAGATAGGGAGAGACAGGGTCACCTTGTCTAAGTCCCCTTCCACTACTAAAGAATCCATGCATTTCTCCATTAATAGAAATGGAAAATTTAGGAGTACGAACACACTCCATGATTAGATGTACAAAGTGAGGAGGAAAACCAAATGCTTTAAGGGTAGTTTCAAGGAAATCCCAGTCCAATGTATCATACACCTTTCGAAAGTCAACTTTGATTGCACATTTGGGGGAGTATGTGGTCGACTGAAATCCACTAAACAATTCTTGGGCCAGCAGAATATTGTCTGTTATGCGTCTCCCTTTGACAAAAGCCGTCTGGCTAGGGCTAATAATAACAGGTAGAATGTTTGCAATCCTGTTGGCTATGATCTTTGTGATGCACTTATAAATAGTGTTGCAACATGCTATCGGCCGAAAATCATTCACAGACGTGGCATTAGGCACTTTAGGGACTAGAGCAAGTATAGTGCAATTAATTTCCTTAAGGAGTCGACCAGTCTGAAAAAAATCCATAATTGCCTCCTCAACTAAAGGGCCAACTATTCCCCAGTTCTTTTTAAAGAATTCAACATTGAAACCATCCGGACCGGGGCTTTGCCATGGGCGTGGAGAACATAGCATTCCGACATCAAGGGTGTAACGGGACTAGAAAGGAAACTGACCTGTTCATTATTCAGAGTACGATGAAGAAATCGCTTGATCTCATTTGTTGAAGGCCTAGCGTCCAAGTTAACCGGAGCCAGGAGATCTTTGAAGTGAGAGATGAACGCCCGTTGGATACCACCCAACTCAGTGATCATTATGCCAGAGTTATCTTGGATGGAGATAATACGATTCCTCAAGTGATGTTGGTTCACTGAGTGGTGAAAAAATCTGGTATTCTGGTCCCCTTCTTTTAGCCATCTGATTCTTGACTTCTGTTTGAAGAAAGACTCCTCCAGCGCTCGAAGATCATAATAGTCTCGGAGTTGTGCCCATTCAGTTTCCACCAGAGCGAGGTTCCTCGGATCATTTAGCAATGCTTCTTGGGTGGAGAAGAGGAGTTGCTTGGCTGCAGAAGTACGCATGGAGATGTCAGAGAATGATTTCCTGTTTAGTAGTTTCAGCTCACCTTTGAGAATTTTTAGCTTAGTGCAAAGCCTGAACATAGAAGTGCCAAGGACATGACCAGCCCATACTCTTGAGACTAATTCTCCAAATTCTGGATGTGTTATCCAGAAGTTAAAGAACTTAAAAGGTTTTTTCCCATGTTGAGGGGCCAAGATCCGAACCAATATAGGAGTATGGTCCGAGATGCCAGGAGGGAGGAAAGCCGCCTCTGAAAAGGAGTAAGCCACCAATCTTTCTTTATCCAAGGAAAGAAAGAAAAAAGAAATGGACTCCCAATTATTTATTCTCAAAGTAAAGGATGGAACTTAAGAAATTGATTAATCAAAGGGTAGTGGACGGCAGGCGGCAAGTGCTTTCAAAAGGTTGGAAATCAATCGCCATTACTTCAATTAGAGATATTTTATATTTGCACTAATTTAAATGTAGGGTTTTGAAAGTGAAGTATCCACCAATCACCAATCAAGATTATGATCAGACTATAGATATGGGAGATGCGTATGTAAAATATGGGGAAAGGTAGAACAAACAAAGATTTGGGTCAATTCTTGCTTGCACTACCTGTCCGAAATCACCACTAAATTCATCTAAAAGGAAAATCAAAGATCAGTTTTGTTCTAATTTTTTTTTCACTACTTGGGTCAATTCCTATTTTTGGTGAAATAGAAAGTTTCCTCTGAATAGGGACGAAGAAACAAAAATCACATATTATTTACTCCCTAAGTCAACCTTATAGGTTTGAGCTTTCCTCGTTGAAAATAGTAGTTCGTCAATTACGTTCGGATGCTTCAAACATATATAAATGGCACACATTGGAAAGCTAGATACAAACATATATAAAAGTATAATTCTGTAATAGATGCATTTGCAACGACCCTGTATCCATCAATTGCTGGTGTTACCACAAAGCCATCTGCACAAGAAAAAACAATGGAATAAAAGTTATTGGACAATTATAAGACATATTTCAATAGAATATAACCATCATTAAACTATACGTCAGAATTGATGGTGGTTTGAAAGCTACAACTATAATACACATCGAAATTTAATTGACGATGGGATAGGTAGAAGCCACAGCTATGATACAAAAATCGGAAGATAACTTATTTTGTTTGTTTGTTTTCGTGGGAGGAGGGGTTCTACGATACTCAAGTACTAATATTTATAGTGTATGTGCCAATCAATAGTTCTTTAGCAATTCCAACATGTCTTCACATTTCCAAGACTTTTGGCTCCATGTCTTCACGTTGGCATGAGATCTTATATCCAATTACTCCTTCAAAGTTGCATATTGATTCTCCACAATTAATTGTCAACTTGGCTCTTATCCGAGCCGTTACTCCTTCAAATTTGCCTTCACAATCAGTTGTGCTCATTTATCTTATCCACAGACAGTTTCAAATTCAAAAGCCACCATGTCTAAACTTAGCCTTGCCATCCAATGCTTTTGCCAAATCTTGGGTTATTAGCAGTGTACAAGTCTCAATGCTCCCCACCCCAAAGTTTTTCTTCCCATTGAACTCTCCTCTTTCTACTTTAGCTCTAAACATTATTGCAATAGCAGAATTTCCAGATAGAAATCAGATAGTAAAAACCCCGAATTAAAATTCGGAAAATGTTTTCTCTTGGCTCTAATACCTCCACTAGGGGATTTCACTGAGAGGGAATCTTAAGTTTGAGCCCATCAATACATTAAGGTGGACTTACCTTCCCTCAAAGGCTTAAGTGAATGAGTTATGGGTTGATTGGCTGCAAATTACATTGACTCTGCAATAAGGAACATTTTCTAATATTACTCATACATGAATTATATGCAAATTATACCTGTTTTCCACTTTCCTCTTCGTTCAGTTCATGCGCGATGCATATGCCACACTGATCTATCACTTATGAATCAACAACCCACCAATCTTTCTTTATCCAAGAAAAGAAAGAAAAAATAATTGGCCTCTTAATTGTTTATTCTCAAAGTAGAGGATGGAACATAAGAAATTGATTAATCAAAGGGTAGTGGACGGCAGGCAGCAAGTGCTTAGGTTGGAAATTAATCGTGATTACTTCAATTAAGTTATGATTAGAACATGTGCGAAATGTTCTAAAATTAAACAATCAAGATTATGATTAGAATCTGAAGCTTTAGATATGGGAGGTGCGTATGCAAAATATGGGGAAAGGTAGAATAAACAAAGATTTGTCTTGTCTCGAGGAGGAAACTAGTCAAAGTAGTGGGTGATGGGGACATCCTCTTCATCCTTGATTGGGGGAGAAATGCCTCGTCTTCATCTAATACACTTGTCTGATGATTATGTCTACCATTGGGATTTAGTTTATGTGTACTCTCACGTTTTGTTCGCAAGGGTATGTTAGTAAAGTGTAGAAATGTGAACTTGGTCATATAATTCATTGTTCACTACCAAAAAAAATGTCAAGACTATAGTCGAAGTAGTTAAATGCAAAGGAAGCCATCTATTTGATGCCAATAGACAATAAAAGGAGCTCATCAATTAAGAGATTGGTTGGAGAAAGTGTTTACAAAAAAAAAAATTCTTCATAATTGACAAGGAGTTGATTTGATTAGATATCATTAACATAGAGTTGATTTGGTCGGATATAGAGTTCCATGATGATATCAATATGGCTATCAATAAGTTATGTAATAGTTACCATAGGTATACAATATAGTTGTCGATGATGGTAGAACTTAACGATGACCGTGAGCAATGATTATCGATAACCATAAAATAAAGATGCCAATACATGATGGCAATTACTGGGTGAATATCTTGTTATAAATTTGGCTAAGTGTTAGACATAGGGATAAGAAAAAAAGGAGGCAAAGTGAAGATGATTGAAAACGGATACCAAGCAAAGGTTAAATAACACGGTGGCCTCAAGAATTGTAACCGGATAAATTTGGCATGTGCATAGGAGGCCTAGAATTTTGAAAGTGTGGTTACAACTGTATTTAGCAATATATTTGTTAATGGGCAATTATGAATAGGAGTTATATATATGGCTACTTGTAATTATCTTAAAGATCCATTCCCGATCTACTTTTTCAAATGATTAATGTTAATGTCTTTTCAATTTCCACTATTACAGTCCTTTTCTTTTAAATCTGTCTTTCTTATTCTTGCTTGTACCTGTCCGAAATCACCACTAAACTCATCTTAAAAAAATAAAATAAGTAAAGATCAATTTTTGTCTAAAAGACCTTTTCACTACTTGGGTTAATTCCCGTTTTCAGTGAAATAGAAAGTTTCCTCTAAATAGGGATGAAGAAAAAATCACATATTCTTTCATCCCTAAGTCAACCATATAGGGTTGAGCTTTCCTCATTGAACATAGTAGTTCGTCAATTATGTTCGGATGCTTCAAACATATATAAATACCACACATCAAAAAGCAAGATACAAAAATATATAAAAGAATAATTCTACAATAGAGGCAACGACACTATCTCCATCACTTGCTGGTGTTACCACAAAGCCATCTGCACAGGAAAAAACAACGGAGAAAAGTTATTGGACAATGATAAGACAAGTTTGGAGCAATTTTAGGTTGAGCGTATTATGCTAATAGAACTCACATTAGTTACTCGATTGGTTTGCAGAGAGATGAGCCACGACTATTACCAGTATAATGAGCAAAACGACAACCTGCAATTTAGATCATGATAAGCTATTGTTCTCTCTTTTGGTTGGGTTACTATTCACAACATTGTTCTAAGACCAGCCAAAGATTGCGAGATGAACGGTTGTAAACTCACGAGGACAGGGCTATATGTTGTGGGTTCAGTCGCAAGGATGTAAGATTTCCTGTCAAAATTCACAAAAGGAAGTTTATATAATTAGAACGACATAATCAATATCTATGAGAGAGAGAGAGAGAGAGAGAGAGAGAGAGAGAGAGAGAGAGAGAGAGAGAGAGAGAGAGAGAGAGAGAGAGAGAGAGAGAGAGAGAGAGAGAGAGAGAGAGAGAGAGAGAGAGAGAGAGAGAGAGAGAGAGAGAGAGAGAGAGGAACCTTTTGTTTAGGAGGCTAGAATCTCTGCAAGCCTTATGTATACCCTCGATTATGCTTAATGTTTTTGTAGCATTAGGATCATTCTCGTCAACCTACAGGAGCCAAAAGCGTGTACGTTTAAAAAATCATAGTGTGAAAAGCATGGAGATGGAAAAGCAGGGTAACAAATGAAAGCATCAACTATTATTGCAGCCAAAAGTTGGAATAACAGATCATCAAGAATACTTTGCCCCACAGTCAAGTCAGGAAGCAGAAGGGAGAAATTCCACAACGCTTCTATGACTTAAGTTATAATCCCTTCTGCTATTGAAGCTGCCACTAAAGGAGAAGTGGTTCCCCATACAAAAATATCTTTATAGAAGGCAAAAATTCATTTTTTCACTTCATAGGGATAATGGAGCACCGTCTCGTCTATTTCGGATTCAAGATAGCTAGCCTTTACATACAATCGGGTTTGCTGCATTCCATTTAGATCACGAAGGTTTTGTGGGTTATAAGTTCTAGTAAATTTTCAAGTACGAAATAATTAAAATACATGTATAAAAGACAGCGCATTCTAGTTTTTGACGTTCATACCTTGGACTTCAGTATACAAGAAAAATCATAGAAAGCACCATAAACGTCGGCCATTGTCCTTGTGCGATCTCTAACTTTAGCAGCAAGACCTGAAAAGTATAAGTAGACAAATGGAACAACCGAGCAATCGTTATCTCAGAGCCACTATAGAACATACACAGAAGTACAAAAGTTCATGGATAGACAAAGCCTTAACAAATGATGAATGGTTGGCAATAGTCTTACAAGCTATATTTCTATCATGCCTCGATCTAGTTCTTTGTTATGCCTCATTATTTCATCATGTAAAACTTTCTTTTGAATGCCTCCATTCAAGTTCTTCGGTATGCCTCATGATTTCATCATGTCTAGGATAGCTATAATTTCAGTGATGAAAGAAAATATCAGCAAATCATTTCTTACCTGGCCTGATCTTTACTTCGCCTCTGAAAACTTCAATATTGTTGTAGGATAAAGCTAAATTTCCAATCGCCATTATCTAGAAAAATTAGAAAATGTTGGCAAAGGAGCTTCTCCCATATAATCAGAAGATTAATGGCGTTAATATAAAAATATCAACATTAAACGTCATGAAGGAAAATGAACCACGTACATAAAGTCGAAAGATTATGAAAAGTAAGTTTAGAATATAAACAATTGATTATAGTGGGGAAATTTTGTAAAGTCAATGTGTGAAACCGAATCTCGTTAAGGGACAACTTGTGTGTCTGTGCACCGGCTCTAAACGCGCACAAATGTGTGTGAGAGAGATAGAGGGGGGGGGGGGAGGAAATGCTGAGATTGGGTTTGTAGTATGTTAATGAGAAAAATTCTAAAGGAAACTTTATTTAAGAAAAAAATTGAGATCGATAGCTCCCTTCAATATTTTTAATAAATAGGAGAAATGTAAGGCAACAACTCTTGTTCACAAATAAGAAACAATATTGTCTTGAAGAATTGATAATGTACCTGAAAAATAGCCCAAAACCGGAATATAGCAGGATCCCTTAAAGCAGACATGTATGTCAAACTGTCTTCAACATGAGTCAAAGCATTTGTGACCATCTCATTCAAACATTGTACTGCCTTCACTGAGTTCTCCTCATACTTCAAGTCCTACATAGATGCATAATATCTTAACATTTCATCTATGAAGCAAGTGATGGAAAATCAATTTTAAATTTTAAAAGGGCTAAAGTGCAATCTATGTAAGCCTTTACTAGTTCTGAATCATGTTGAAGAGGCATACCTCAAGTTTGTTTATATATTTACCCCAAATCTGACGAGGCCAAAACATGCGTGATTTTGGAATCTCATTGATATCTTCAAAATAATCTCGAATAATGTCTTGTTTCTGATATTCACATCCATAAATACAATGTTAGAAATCCAAAATATGTGGTCATGTAGATGAAACTAAGTTTTTTAAAAATACCTGTAGAATCAAAGCCATTGAATTGGATAGAGAATCTGGTGCCAGATTTTCAGCTCCAGAAGCATGGAAAAGCTTTGACAAACCTAAACCTATAAGTCCTGACACATAGTGGCAATATTCATTGTAATCATCAACTGTTTCCACCTGCAATGAGGAAGAAATTAGTGAACCCTTTGTAGAAATGATCTATTAAACACATTAATCTCCACTACAAACAATTCCTCCAAAAGGTGCAAGACTACAACGAGCCTTGAAATGCTTTGGGCAAAAGAATATTCCCAGCTCTTAATTCCTCTTGATGATAGTATTTGGTCAAACCCGTTCCAATCCAGCTAGGTTAGTTACCATAAACAAGGCATATAGTAGAGTCAATAGTTAGTTCACAAGCGTGTGAACCTTGGGAGATGGAAGAACGGTCATTAAGGTCAAATGATACACTTCTAGACGTATTCATTTTTTTGTAAGCGAGCGAACACTTTAAGGAGTAGAACCAAACAGCTAACTCCGCCATGGTCATAGCTTATGCACTAGCTATATACTGACCTAGTCCCAACACAACCAAATACTATAATCTGTGTAAGAGTTCCTTCTGCTTGGCTATTTATCAAGGTAGGGACTTGGAAAATATCAGAAGTGTCACATGTCAAATCACAAACCTCTTTGCAAATAAATTTTGCCATTCCTGCTCCCATACGTTTAGTAATATCCTCAATTACCTCTTGATACCTGCAAGTATCGACAAAAGCTACAGTTTATAAAGGAAAAGCAGACAACACATCAATCAATAGAAACAGTTAAACAATTTTTGGGTTAATCGTAGGACAAAGTTTTAGTTTTGAGTTTTTATTCTCAATGAAAGTGAAAAATGGGTTGGAAAGAACATCTGGTAGACAATGATGGCATGGTTGCGGAATTATAATGGTTAGGTATGTTGGTAAGGGAAACACACATGGTTAAGTTGAGAGGCTGAAAAAGAATAAGTTACTAACCTTTTCCCAAGCTCCAGGAAAGCCGTAGAAACATGATGAAATTGGTCTATTAGAACCTTGCACTCCTTTGTACCACCTTAATATGACGATAAAAAAATCAAGTCAGTTGCAAATTCTTCGTATAGCCAACACAGACTTCTAGAGTAGCACCATTTACAGATTGTCTGTAAACTAAAACAGCAATATAAATAAACAATAATAAAAATTACATGGTAACAACGGTTGCAAATTAAAGCAGCTTTCCCATCCAAGTCGTGCATGCCCCAGATGTTGCTAGTTGAAGAAAATCAGTGGCATGATGGAAGATAAATAACCAAGAAACACCTTATTTCCCACCTTGACATCAGAAATTTTTTGACAAAACATCTAACTCACGCTTCCTGAATTTATGTAAAGATCAGGAAAGGACAAAAATACTGAACCAAGAATTTAAATGCAAGGAAAACCAGTATTAGATCACCAAAAGCTTTAACTGGAAAGAAAGGGTAGCATAATAACATGTTTAACTCACATGAAAAATGCCCCTCCTTATCAAACACGTGCTGAAGAAAAGCTTTCAGGATAGGCACTTTGACATCAATAGGTATGCTTGTGTCATCCTCTGGAAAGGGAGCATTAACAGAAATAAGATTCCACCACAAAATCACATACTAATGTCATTATGGAGCTGGAATTCAACGTGATAGTAACAAGAACTAGGCAGCGGAACTAAGGCCTAATCTGGAAGCGGGTTCCTTTTCTTGGATTCTTCAACTGATTAAATATAAGCCAAAGCATTATCATCGCATAAATCATCAGGGGCCTTAATAAGTATAGCTTAGCCTACTCCACTTCCATTTATGATGATTAATGGTGACAAAGACACTCATGTTTAGTGAAGAACTTGCTCTGAGCTACACAGATATTTCCATAAATATTATCTACGTAAAAAGGAAACTCCGCTGGGTTTGTGTTGTAGTAAACCTTCGACAGACAAGGGATAGATGGTTCAGATTAATCAATCAGAATAAAAATGGAGTGCGGGTAATTTAGGACAGATGCACAGTGTTTGATAAACAGCATAATATCTTGCAAATGAAAGACTAAAAACTAATGCAGTGTTATGGGACAAACCGACGGTATCGAGTGCTCGCAGGACCAAATAAAGTATGCACACCTGCAAAAATGCAAAAGAAAAGTTTAGGAGATAAAAGCACATTGAGAGAAACTTATCTAACAATTGTCCTGAAATTTACATTGGCAACGAGTGGCATTTGCACTAACTAATCTAAAGTTCATTATATTTTTCATTTGGATTAGCAGACAACAGAAGTGAGAGAGGAAAATGTGTCAAAAGAAAGCAAGAAGTAACCACATAAATCTATGGATGAGGACCGCATTGACATCAGTAGTAATATCACGCAGCTCCATTTGAGATCATACCTAGATGGGGTTCATGTCAGGAGCCTATAGCTCCTTTCTTTGACATTTAAGATTTAACAGTTGTATTAAAAAATTAATTGGCTGTCAAATGACAATTTAAATGGGTATATAGCCATGAAGATGACACGTGTATTGGTGAGCAAGCCCTAGGGATTGACTTCTTTCCCTTCTTGGAATTGGGACGCGTATCAAAGCATGGCGGTCATTTTTCGAGGCTACGCACAAAGCCAGTGAGAGCTTAATGGCTTTACGTCATCATTACTATAATTAATCTCCTCTAGGTCGTCTCCTATAAAATATCAAGCTACTTGCATGCAACCTAAACAAGAATGACGTTTTAATTTGTTTGATTGCGTGGTCTAGCCTTTTTAAGTAAATTATGGGGAAAGTTTTCAGGTAACGTGGTGAGAGTAATGAATTAATCTTTGCATAATACATTGATCCCTGGCTTTATCTAAGTTGTTGTCAGGCACAGCTTGGTGCGTTTGAAAAAGTTTGGGAAAATGATTTTGTATCTAGATGGGTTTTGTTAACATAATAATTTTTGGGCTTCTATAATTGTGAGTCAAAAATTCTTGAAAGAGTAGACCCACAACAATTGATAATTATTTTTATTTGATTTTTTTAGTCCAAAATAAACTATGTAAATTGTCACCAAATCATTTCTCTTTTTGTTAAGCAACTAAATGGAGTAAAAGTTTTGGGCTTGAAACTTAAAACACTTTGAAAGTATGTGAGATTTTATAAAACACTGTCAATTATTTTAAAAACTTAACTTGTCATATAAATATGTAGTTTAATATTTAAATATTCCAACAAGAACTTTGAAATCAAAAACCATGCTCACCGCATCGCGAAGCTCGGTGGGGAGTTGTTCGATAACGAAAGCGAAGGTCTTGGAGAACTTGCGGAGAAGGGAGTAGCAGAATCGCCAATGAGGTTGCTGAGGGATCTGCTTCTCGGCATTCCTCGCCTCCATCTTCAGCTTCAGCAGAGGGTAGAGTTCATCCGGATGCTTCAAAATCGCTCCCAAACTCCCCATCTCTCTCTCTCTCTCTCTCTCTGAACTTGAGATCGGAGAAAACAGAAATTGAATTTGGCAATAGCTAATGGTCTACTATAATGTATCTGGGATTGGAGTGAACGATATTATATAGTCTAAAAAAGTGTCCTTCTATATCACAAAATAAAATAATAAAATCATAGTACCTCACGGTTTTTTCGTTGTTCATGGGTTAAAAACGTGATTTTCATTTTAAGTAACTAAACCATCACACAATAAAATAATAAAAAACCATCACGGATCAACTGATCATTGAAAGACCTCTAATCTCATCTAGTCCAGCTGCCTCGAGGACCTCTCGCCTTATCAAGTACACTTCATCAAAAACTTAAGTTGTGACTCGTCTTTCCAAAAACTGGAATTCTCCTGCCTACTCTCCGTGGGAGCAAGATTTCAGACTGGAGCTGCTCGAAAATTTGTATGCGGCAGGTCAGGGAAGCTCCCAAGTCATTGTTTAGGAGTAGAAAGCTATTTGTGATTGTTGCCCAAGCGATGACCTGAACATTCATAGAGCTAATTGCTAATCCTATGGTAAGAAAAAATTCCAAGATTGCTCCCAATTGACCTTCGGGCAAGGTTATGTGGCTATTCTAAGAGCAACGATGGGTAAGGAAAGGAAAATTGAGGTAGATTGTTTGTTTATTATATGTGTTAAAATTATGTCTAGAATTTGAGCTCAAAGTGAAAATTTAAATTTTGTAAATTAATAAATAAAATTCATCTATTGAACTATATACGGAAATCGTGTTAGTGCTGGAGTCGGCTAAAGGAAAAGTGGAGAAAATTCCAAGATTGGATTTCACCGACCGAATCCCACTTTGATTTTGTTTCCGTTTTTAGAGTGCACGTGGCTATTTACACTTCTTCAGGTGGACAAAAGATACATATAATATTATGGTTCTTGTGGGCGCATTGTTGATGTGCAGAGGCGGTTTTCATCGTGAGTTTTGAGGCGATTACATCCCAATGAAGACACACAAGTTTTATAAAAATTTATATTTAATTCTTTTATAAGATTGATGAAATAATGGAGGTAAACACTCCGCAAATTATGGGGTGTAATTCAAGTAACTCGAGTGTGACTATAATTTACGTTATATCGTTTAATCTATAGTGGAATTCATTGTTACTCTTCTCATGAATGTAAGCCACTCTGACCAATCACGTAAATTTCGTGTCTAATTTTTTATTTTATTTTATTGTTGGATCACTTGCTTACGCAATGACTTAAGTGGCTGAGCTTTTCTTAGTTGTTTGATCTACTACTTCCTCGTCCGAGCATCATCCCTTACTTATAGCTTGGTAACCGACTCAACACATGCATAACATCTCTACATTGGGCAGAGATTTTTCTTTTGCTACATTTACGTCCACACAATTCAGTTATTACTAGTATTTGGAGTCATCACAGACTTCAACAACTATTAGATTAGATTTTAGTTGATCCGGGCTTTCTAGATTATGATTTCAACATTCCTCCTTAATCAATTTTTATGATACTCCAAGCAGGCTTTGCAATATCTTGGCTTGTGGCAATGCTTTATTAAATATGTCAACAACTTGAGAGTGATAAGTTTAGTTCTTTAATGAAAAACTTGATTTTTAGATATAGCGATCACAAATTTGTTGTCACATCATACTAGGTTGGGGCAATGCTTCTTCAATGTTTTCTAGTATTTTTCAAAGCCATAATCTTGACTACTCAGCTTCTATAGTAGACTATGCCATGGAGTCTTGCTTCTTGGATGCCCATGAGAATATTGCATAACCTATTGAGAACACGTAACTAGTAGTCTCCTCCTACTGTCGGCTAAGTCTACCTAGTCATCATCATTGTAACTATGGAGCTTAGCTTGTACACTTGGGTGATAAACAAATGCAATATTCTTTGTTCCTTGTAAATATTTTAGAGTGTTCTAGAGTTTTAGGACCTTTTGTCCATCTCCTTTGGTAATAAAGCCTTAAGATTGTTCCACATATATTTCTTCTTGAAGGTATCCACTTATTTATTTATTTAAAGATATCCATTTAGAAATACTGACTTTTCATCTAGGTAATAGATCTTTCATTTCTCTAACTACATTTAGCAATCAAGATAAAATTTTGGATAAGATAAAATCTATCCAATTCTACGTTTGGTGCTGGCTTAATACAGGATAAAGTCGGATAAAAGATGGATATAGACTGAATAAAATTATCTCATGGGGAGGTAGAATAAAAGTAGATAGGATTTCTAATATTCATAATAGGAAAGTCATTTTCTTAAATAACAATCTTCTTAATTAAAAAATTAAAATTAAAATAAAAAAATAACAATCCAGTTTTTTTAACTTATTTTTATTGATATATTCGACTTTAATTCTATATTATGTACATTAGTACAGTTTATTATTGACAACGGTCTTATGCGAGGAAGATGGCTGAGCTGGCGGTGGAGGCTACGATCGCGGTCGGTGCAGCATTAAGGACTTTGGATTTGGCTTGAGGTCGCCGATATTGACCACCTCAAACGACCTCGGTCTTAGCTGTTGAAGCTAAAAGCAACAAGGGGTGGCGGTCGAAGATAAAGGCACACACAAGTGGCAGATAGTGGGAGGCATGGGGGTCTCCGCGGGATGAGCAAAGACAAACATAGGGACAGTGGGACCAACACTTTCGATTGTTTTATCATATGATTCTCAATTTAGCTTGCATTTCTCGTGTTATTTGTTTCTTAAGAAAAGTGACAGTCTTGATTTTTATATGACGAGAATGTCCACTTTAGATAATTCAAGTCGATGCTCATCAAGTATCTCATTAGCTCCATTGATCAGATAAAATTGAAGGCAAAACTCGAATCGACGACATTCATGCATGAAATTATCAACACTTGATGGCATAGAGAATGAAAGACGTGTCCCATGTGTAGTCACACACAAGTCTATTTTGTACCTTCATATGAAGATAAAAAATCCTTCTTACCCATCAGGGCAACTTGTGGATTTTTTTATCTCTAAGTGCGCGTCACACTTAGACAGGAAAGATTACATGCAAATTGATCTCGTTCTTCCCTTTCCTCTTTGGTCAGTGGATGCATCAGCGCATCTGCAATACGGTCACTATCACTCATGAATTAACAACCTACTAATCGTTGTTTATTCCAGAAAAGAAAGAAGAAAAATGGCCCATAATTGTTTTTTCCCAAAGTAAAAGATGGGAAATATAAATAAAAAAAACTGAGGAATCGAAGACCGGTGGAGGGCGGGTGACACGTTCAAAAGGTCAGAACATATTAGTGATTGTTTTGATTAGAGATTTCTTAGATTTGCACTAATTTGAATTTAGAGTTTTGAGGGTTTTGAAAGTGACACATTCACTAGTCACCAATTAGACTATGAATAGCATGTTTTCAATTTACACAATCAAGATTATCACCAGAATTTAAAGCTTTAGTATGAGAGGTGCGCATGTAAAATTTGGTAAAAAGTAAATTTAACAGAGATATGTCTATCTGCAGGTGAAAAACGTCTCTTTATTTATCAAGCTTTTTTTTAATAAAACTTTCTCTCATGGAATCGAACGTCATTGGTGACCATGGCAAACAAACTAGTAAAAGTGGTGGGCGATGGGGACATCCCTTCATCCTCGATAGGTGTGAGAAATGTCTTGTATTCATCTAATTCACATTTCTAACAAGAATTTTGTCTTTTCTAGGGATTAAATTACATGCTCTCTCACGTTTTCTTCACGAGGGAATTTTAATAAAGTATAGTGACATGGACTCAGTCAATTAATTGATCGCTTACCAACATAAAAACATGTCAGGACTATAGTGAAAGTAGTTGAATGCAAAGGGAACATCCTCTTCATCCTCGATAGGTGTGAGAAATGTCTCGTATTCATCTAATTCACATTTCTAACATGAATTTTGTCTTTTTCCTAGGGATTAAATTACATGCTCTCTCATGTTTTCTTCATGAGGGAATTTTAATAAAGTATAGTGACATGGACTCAGTCAATTAATTGATCGCTTACCAGCATAAAAACATGTTAGGACTACAGTGAAAGTAGTTAAATGCAAAGGAAACCATAGACGATGCACATACCCATCAATAAAAAGATTGATTGGAGGAAGCTCTCTCCGACTTAGGATGAAGGAAAAAAATTATATAATCCTTAGCCCCCAAGTCAACCCTGCTTTCCTCATTTTCATCGTTGACATAAAAAAAAAATGATCGACTTTTGGGTTATCATCAGCAAGTAATGAGCTCAGTTGACAAAAAAAAAAATCTGGTCAAATAGAAGTCACAATTATGCAAGACAATTGACAAACTACTAACTTGTCAACAGCGTAGGAAATCAACAAACACAATGGACCAAGACATCAAAATTTAGTATAAACTGATCAACAAAGTCATCGATAGCAAGCATTATTTGAAGAAGTGCTATTAACAAAGTAGACGTCAGCCAACAAATCAGCTGAAGACAGAATTGGTGGATCAACAAAAGGGCATACTGCTAAATCGTTGTGCGAATGGTCTCGGGATATGAG
Source organism: Angophora floribunda (assembly GCA_014182895.1). NCBI lineage: Eukaryota > Viridiplantae > Streptophyta > Magnoliopsida > Myrtales > Myrtaceae > Angophora > Angophora floribunda. Next base: position 17,308,695 of record CM024711.1, read on the forward strand.
ACTTCTTGTAGATAATTATTGCTAAATATTAGGAGTTGTGTTTAAAGGTTGTAACTTCTTATTTGATGCGGGAGTATCGGGTTCCCTTGATCAGTCTTCAAGCTCCACTCGTGTCTCGTCGATCGAACCAACTAGCTGTTGCGGAAAGGGCAAGCGATCGAACAATAAAATAGACAGAATAAAGAAAATAAATCGGACACCAGATTTACATGGTTCGGTCATAGAGACCTACGTCCACGGGGAGAGCAGCGACGAATTCCACTATAAAATAAGCGATACAACGAAGATTACACACTCAAGTCACTCAAACACTTTCAGTGTTTCCCAAGCCCCAATTACACCCAATAACTCACGCAGTGTTTAGCCTCACAATTCCTAGTAAAATAATCTCTCAATCTCACAAAGGAATTATACACAAATTCTTACCACAAGAATTTAATCGACTACAAACACTTGAATCTTCTTGGCGTAATTACTCGAACGAGATCAACGGAGAAAACTCCTCCCAAGCACTCGATGACGAATCGGCGCTTCAAGATCTCTTGCATCAACAATCGCTCAATTCTTCTCCATGCATGACCGTATATATATAGGGAACTTGAGGACTCTTCAATTCTTGAAAGCCACTCCTACTTGGAGTAGGAATAAATTAAGAAACCCACACCTACTAGGATTATGAAACAAATCAAACTTTTGCTTTGGGCTCAAACTCGAGACATATTTTCAACAATCTCCACCTTGGCTCGACGTTTGAGCCAAGTGACAATCGCTTCAAAATTCAAACTCTGCCGCTTCTCTCCCATACCCCCCGATGGGCTCAACCACCACAGATATCTTTCAAGCCCAAGTCCTGCTTGAACTTCGCCATAAGCGAGGACCTCATAAGAACACCAACTACACATGCACCTTTAACTGCTACGCAAGGATTTCTCGACACAATCTCCTTAACCACAAATAAAGCAAAACCATTGTTGCATCCATATCTGTCGGGAGATCGAATACGTACCTTGTCAATATCAGCGATTCTGAATCGTTGGCTTTACAAACTCCACCTTGTTACAAGCACCATCTGTGTTGATTACCACATTAGTACCCGCTACCTCAGGAGTTTCTGGTTGCAACTCCACCTCAAGCTGAACACCGTTCAAATCCGTATAAGCACTACTATTACCACTCCTAACCAAAAGTACTGGAGACTCATCAAACGTAACTTCTCTGCTGATAACAGGTGAATTTAACTCCGAGCACCACAACTGATAACCCCGCTCACCTTGTGCATAACCTAGGAATATGCACTTTCTTGCCCTTCCATCGAGCTTACCATCACTCGCTCGAACATAACACGGGCAACCAAATATTCTAAGAATAGAATAATCAGTAACGTTACCTGACCACACTTCTTCGGGAGTCCGATGTTTAATTGCAGTCGATAGGGATTTATTCATCAGGTAGCTCGCCGTACTAAGCGCATCCGCTAGGAATCTCCTAGCCATACCAGCACTAGAGATCATTTTGTGGGTCATCTCTAGTAATGTTCTGCTCAACTGTCACGCCCCGACTCTCGAGCACGCGACAACCCCTTCTCTTGGTCGATAGAAAGCGACGTCCCGGGACTCGTCGACGACCATTCATTTTAATCTTTTGTTATGCACAAGCGGAAGGCGAACCATCCCCAGTCCAACAAACAATCAATCAATCAATCAGGGATAGAGGGATGAACAGCAAGACCAACCATCACTACTCATTTATACAAATTACTAGATTAACCAACGGAGGATCGTTTTCCAATTTACAAGCCTGACAACAGGGGCCGATCCATCCTCTAAGCCAAACCAAAAAGGGACTAGGCTGGGCTAATCTAGCTGTACAAAATGAACCCTCGGGTTCAAGATTGCGGTCACTCGGACCCATCGGACTCGACTCCGTCGGGTCGATCACCGGAGAAGCGGGGGCGGGATTCTCCCTTTGCGGGTGCGCCATTCTAGGGGCCTGAAAATGGTTAACCACGACGGGTTGAGATAAAATCTCAGCGAGTTCTTCCCTAAGCCCCGGTTAGTACACCAACTCAACCCAGGTATCTCTCCGAACCACCCCTCACTCAACCCAACCACAAACAACCAGCAATCAGCAATCCAACTACAGACAGGGTCAACCAACAAACAAAAGTCGGTTCGCATGCAACCTTACCCGGTATGCCATACCCTGCACGTTAAACCTCATTCAATGCAACCAACAATTGAATAGTCGGTTCGCATGCAACCTTACCCGGTATGCCATACCTTACACGTTATAAGTCAGCACAATACACGCAATGCACATGGCCGATAGATGATGCAGTTCATCAATCACATGCGAGTCGCGTCACAAGCGATCTCACCTGGCCATTGCCACAACCGGCACGTTATCAATTCATGCATGCGTGCCATAAATGATGTGATCATCTCATGCATAATCGGAACCAATGATGCCATGTTTTCTCATGCACTCTCGCATCGACACGTGTTCCGATTATTACTGCCCCACAGGGCTACAACCAAGGCGTAACGGCGCTACGGCGCCCTTCCTCCACAGAGGCGCAACCGTGCCCAAAAGACGTCAAGGGATACTCTCCCAAGACCGCATGCCCAACGAACGTCAAGGGATACTCTCCCGAGACCGCATGCCCAATGAACGTCAAGGGATACTCTCCCGAGACCGCATGCCTAATGAACGTCAAGGGATACTCTCCCAAGACTGCATGCCCAAAGGATGTCAAGGGATACTCTCCCGAGACCGCATGCCCACAGAACGTCAAGGGATACTCTCCCGAGACCGCATGCCCACAGAACATCAAGGGATACTCTCCCGAGACGGCGGTTTCAACTTAGTGATCATGCAAGCATACAATCACAACCCACTTATTATCTTTGAGCATTAGCCAATGCGTACATGCTTGCATATGAAACCTCAAATCATTTATCACAAAAGCGGTTCGTATCCGGTGTCCCTCGGACAAACCATTTCTCCCACCTTTCTCATAAAAGCAGTCCATTTTCGGTGTCCCTCGGACAAACCATTTTTCCGTTTTTGTGAAATTCACACGATTCATGCGAATGTTCATGCCACGACACATCAATTTCACTTCATATGATCAAGACACATGAAATTATGCACAATTTCACTTCTGGATGAACAGTGCCATGAACAGTGTCGTGAACAGTAAATGTGAACAGTGAACATGAACAGTGAAATTCCGAATTTAATAATTAAATAATTTAATTCAGAAATCACATAATTTAATCAATAAATGAAGAAATTAAATAAATCAATTAATTAAAACAATTAATCAATTTAATCAAGTAAAGCATGCTTAATTAGCACATAACACACAATTAAGCATAATTAAATAAGATTAAGCTAATCTAATCTTAACCCTTAATCTAACCACCTATCTTAGGGCTAATGCACTTAATTAAACATCTTAATCAGCCCTTAGCACTAATTAACCCAACCCTAAGCAAGTTTAGGCACTAAATAGGGATTAGGAGCTAAACTCGCCCGTTAAGCGGGTCGGCGACACGGCGCGGCGGCGGCGACGAACCCGACACCTGAGGACATCTCTCCCAACACTCCAAGGCGGTCCCGGGGCAGAAATCACAGCAGCAGCCTCTGCTCAAACTCCAAACTTCAAAAGACAGCACTGCAGTAGGAGGAAGCTGCTGGTCGGAGCAAAAACAAGCTGGCCGGAGCTCCGGCGAGCTGGTGGCCGGTGGTTGGAGGCTCCTGGGGGTCGAGGGGGAGTTTCTGGAGGCTGGGATGGGCGGTGGTTTGGTCGGAAATGGAGGAAAACAGCAGCAAAGGCGAAACTGTGCAGTACCGCGTGAACAGTAGGCGGTCGGCGAGCAGCCGGCTTCCGGCGGCCGTACGGATCGACCGGAGACTCTTTTCTCCGATCGGCCGACGCTATCTGAACTTTTTTCGTCTTCTGAATGCAACGGCGGGTGGCACGGGTCGAGATTCACACGGGAAGGCCATGAACAACTCGAATTTCGGTGAGAGGTCAGAAGCTGAAAATTGCAGGAAGAAGGGAAACAAGGGGAGAAAGGGCTGCGATTTTTGGAGAAGATGAAGAGGAGAGAGAGAGTGAAGTGAGGGCTGGAGATAGGCCTCATCAATGCCATAAATGCTTGCTTCAAATCCCAACCAAATGACATCATCTTCTCTCTCTTCCTTTTTGACTTTTCTCCAAAATATCCAAGGGCATTTTGGTCATTTCCACCTTGCACATTTCCCAATGTGCCCTTGGGCTGAAAATGAAAGGCGGGCCTAGGAAATGGGCCGGAAAATGAATAGGAACGGGCTCGGGAGGGTTAATGATCGGTTGGCCCAACGGGCTCACTTGCTTGTCTCGGCTTTCCACGATGGCCATCCCACCTTGGGCGTAAGGCCCACACTGATCTTACTCGGCCCACGTCCTCGTAGGCTCGTTTCCTTGGTCCGAAAATCCTTTTCCCAAAAACTCGGCCCACGTCCTCGTAGGCTCGTTTCCTTGGTCCGAAAATCCTTTTCCCAAAAACTCGGCTAACCCGACACTGTTGACTGTTAAGGAAGCATCGTCCAAAAGTCCATCCCAGACGTTCCCGAAAATTCGAAGCCCAATATTGGATTCTCATGCCTTGTCAATTTCGCCCCAAATGCCATTTTGGTACTACTCGGGCGACGGGCGGCTTCGAGGACTCACGCGTAACCGACTCGTGCCAGTTCACATTCAAGACTTCTCGACACATGGACGTCCTTGACTGCATGAAATTGCGAAGGATCGATTCTTATTTCAAAGTACACGATTATCAAGGATTGACATTGGGCCGTTCGCGGGTTCGATAACAATAGACGGAATCACCTGTCGTCCCATTATTTTTGTCCGCGAATCGACTTCTATTCGTCCCTGGAATCGGCCTGCATATCTACAGGATCGTCCTTACGCAAGTCTCACGGTCGAGTCGTTTTCCTAGGTTAAGTTCTTTAGTCGCACGAGTTCTGTCCTCATTAGCCTTTCCCCTCAAGGTCAGTATCTCAGGAGTGATCAGTTCCGAGTGAGATCAGCCAACAATGCATTGGCGAAATTCACGTTCATTCCTCCCTCAAAAGGGCTTGAATTTCAGGATGTTACATCAACAATTCTGCAACATGTTGTGGTTCATTGGCAGTAGTGTGGTGTTTCACTATGCATTCCTTTATGCATAATTCATTTAACAACTTCAAGCATAACTCCATACTACTGTCAGTCTACACCTGCTTGATCATCTTACCAGTCTCCTTTTCGATCAAAGCTCTCAACTGCATGATCCTGACAATAGCATCAAACTTGTACCTAAGTACAAACACCCACGTCTTCATCGAGTAGTCATCAACAACTGTTAACATATATCTAGCACTCTTCCTAAAAGGAAACCGCGACAACCTACGAACATTCAAGTGAAGTAACTCTGCAATTTACGTGGTTTCTTTGACTATCGTACTGAACTGCACTTTCCGCCGTTGATCTAAATCACAGCACCTGCATACATTCAGTTCGTCAACAACATAACCACACAGCAGATTTTTTTCACTTAAAACCTTCAGGCTTCTCTCGTCAATGTGCCCCTAAACGCATATGCCACAATTTAGACTCTCGAACAGATACATCTGACGTCTCTGCAGCGAAATCTGTCATTGTCTCACCTTGAAGCTCATACAGGCCATTGTGCTTGATTCCTTTCATTATCTCTAAAGCACTTCGAACAACTTTCAGAACTCCACATTCTGAAAAATAATGACACCCAGCTGAATCCAGGGCACTCAAGGAAATTAAGTTTTTCTTCAACTCTGGAACGTGCCTCACTCCAGTCAATATCCTCACAATACCATCATGCATTCTGATTTTAATATCGCCAACACCTACAACATCGCATTCAGTGTTGTTCCCCAACTACACTTTACTACTATCCGTGCACTAATAAGTAGTAAACCAGTTTCTATTTGGTGTAGCATGAAAAGAACAACCAGAATCCATAATCCATCCATCAAACGATGAATAATCAGTGACAGACAAGACATAATCGACATTATCCGAATTACCAACAGCATCATCTACAGTATCAACTAAGATTTCCTTACCCTTCTCATTCTTCAGCTTAAGGCAATTTCTTCAAAGATGCCCCCTCTTGCCATAGTTCCAACAGACAGCACCACCAGCCTTTGACTGGCTACGTCTGTTCATGTTCATACTACCATATGTACTAGTTCTTCCTCTGTTTTCACCTACTAAAACAGTAGATACGGCTTCGCCAGATTCTCTTCTATGAATATCCTCTTGGTGAACTCCAGTCAATATTCGGCTGACGTTGGCTCGTAACATCGCGTTTAACATCGTGAAGGACAGATTCTTACTTTTACTTCTTATGTCGCCATCGATTCGCTTCAGCTCAGCCAAGCCTGGCTCTGATACCAATTGTTGCGGAAAGGGTGAGCGATCGAACAATACAATAGACAGAATAAAGAAAATAAATCGAACACTAGATTTACATGGTTCGGTCGTAGAGACCTACGTTCACGGGGAGAACAGCGACGAATTCCACTATAGAACAAGCGATACAACGAAAATTACACACTCGAGTCACTCAAACACTTTCAGTGTTTCCCAAGCCCCAATTACACCCAATAACTCACGCAGTGTTTAGCCCCACAATTCCTAGTGAAATAATCTCTCAATCTCACAAAGGAATTATACACAAATTCTTACCACAAAAATTTAATCGGCTACAAACACTTGAATCTTCTTGGCGTAATTACTCGAACGAGATCAACAGAGAAAACTTCTCCCAAGCACTCGATGACGAATCGGCGCTTCAAGACCTCTTGCATCAACAATCGCCCAATTCTTCTCCACGCATGACCGTATATATATAGGGAACTTGAGGACTCTTCAATTCTTGAAAGCCACTCCTACTTGGAGTAGGAATAAATTAAGAAACCCACACCTACTAGGATTAGGAAACAAATCAAACTTTTGCTTTGGGCTCAAACTCGAGACATATTTTCAACACTAGCTTGTTATTATGCAATCAAAAACCAATTTTGGCTACAATTTAATAAGTTGGGTTCAAGGTTGAAGTTGCTGAATATGCGGAGAGGTTATCAATTCAACGGATAAGATATCGATTTTGTGGGCATCAATCAATTACATCATTGCCAATTTATAAGCTTGTTGTCAATTCTTAAGCTACTAATCCATTACCTAACAATCAGAAGCTGTTTTGATCAATTTCTACTACTGATTGATGACCTTCTACGATAATTGTTCGACTTCCAAGACTAATGCACAAATTTAGAGTCTTATCAAGTTTCAATGCATCTAATAATTTGTCGCATGCATTAAGTCTCTTAATTCACAACTTTTCATGAGTACTTATTGTGGTATTTATCAAGTTTCAATGCATCTAATAATTGGTCATATGCATTAAGTCTCTTAATTCATAACTTAGCCTTGCCATCTAGCACCTTTGCCAAAGCTTGACGCTCCCAACCCAAATTTATTCTACTTGTTGGACTTTCCACTTTCTACTTTCGCTCTAAATATAATTGTAATAGCAGAATTTCCAGATGAAAATTGGTTCTAATACCTCTCTCATGGGAGTTCACCAAGAGGGAGTCTTAAGTGTGAGCTCATCAACATATTCGAGTAGACCTACCTTCACTTAGAAGCTTAAGTGTATGGGTTATGGGTCAATTAGCTGCAAATTGTACCTTCTCTTCCCTTTACTCTTTGGTTAATGCCATGATGCATGTGCCATATTTATTATTTATGAATTAACAGCCCACAAATCATTCTTTATCCAAGAAAAGAAAGAAAAAAGAAATAGCGCCACAATTGTTTATTCACAAGGTAAAAGCTGGAAAATATAAAGAAATTGAGGAATTGAATGGTAGTGGATGGAACACATGCATAGATGTTCTCAAACCATACAATCTAGATTATGATCAGAATCTAAAGCTTCAGATATGGGAGTTGTCTATGTAAAATATGAGAAAAGGTAGAATAATGAAAGATTTGTCTTGTCTCAAAGAGGACACTAGTCAAAGTGGTGGGTGATGGGGACATCTTCTTTATCCACGATTGAGGGGAGAAATCTTCATCTAGTACACATGTCTGATGATAATGTCTACTGTTGTTTATATTCTCTCTCACGTTTTATTCGCGAGGGAATATTTGTAAAGTGTAGAAACGTGGACTTAGTGGGAGTAGTTTAATTCACCAGCAAAAGAAACGTCAAGACTATAGTGGGAGTAGTTTAATGCAAAGGAAGCCATTTAATTGACGCAAACAATACTGGAGCTAATCTCGAAGGCTGATGAAGCAAGGTCGCCAATATTGATTCTCGAATCGATATTTAGTGGCCGGGGAGTGTGCTTTCGAGGGTAGTGGATGGTGGGTAGCACATGCGGCATGTGCTTCAGAAAGGTTGGAAATTATTTGTGATTGCTTCAATTAGAGATATCATTATATTTCACTCAATTCAAATATAGGGTTATGAAAGTGAAGCATCCACCGGTCAACAATTAGGTTATGATAGAACAGATGCGTAGATGTTCTCAAACCACACAATCGAGATTATGATCAGAATCTAAAGCTTCAGATATGGGAGCTACCTATGTAAAATATGAGGAAAGGTAGAATAAACAAAGATTAGTCTTGTCTCAAAGAGGACACTAGTCAAAGTGGTGGGTGATGGGGACATCCTCTTTATCCTCGACTGGGGTGAGAAATCTTCATCTAATACACATGTCTGATGATAATGTCTATTGTTGGGATTTAATTTATATGTTCCCTCACGTTTTATTCACAAGGGAATGTTTGTAAAGAGTAGAAACCTGGACTTAGTCATATAATCCATAATTTACCAGCAAAAGAAACGTCAAGACTATAGTGGAAGTAGTTTAATGCAAAGGAAGCCATTTTCTTGACGCAAACAATACTGAAGCTAATCTCGAAGTTTGATGAAGCGAGGTCACTAATGTTGATTCTCGGATCAATATTTACTGGCTGGGCAAGAACTTATATGTTGGATGCTTATAATTGCTTGGGAATGATGATGATATATGCTGAGTTGATTGCTAGATGATTACATGGTTAATAGTTGTGATTTGGTGTCTATAAAATTCGTATGTTGACTCTGGACTGCTTTTTTTATGTCGATGATATGATGTTGAAGATGTCAAAATTTTGAGAAATGTTCAATTCGTGAATGCAAGTAGATATCACAAGCTTCTTTTTGACATATTATGTGCTATCATATGATGTCATTTGCTCTGTGAACTTGGCCTGATAAAACGTATAATCGAAATCATGATGTAGGCTGAAAAGAGCATGCTCTGTTATGATGAGCCTTTTTGCTTTGTCAATTTTTTATAATATTTTTGTGAATTGATTCTAGAAAAGTATCTGGATGAAAAGTGTTCATCACATTCGGATATAGCTTGACAAATTTTTCAGAAAATAAAAAGATCATTTGCTATTTTTAATTGGCTTCACAAATTTGCAGTAACATTCTGAAAATTGACTTCCGGAGCTGACCTTTGGTCATTCTTTGATTTTATAAATTTCTACATTCAAGATTTCATAATTTTATTTTAACAAAAGTTAGAGCTAACACTTTGATTTTTCATTTAACACTAATTTCAAAAAAATTGGAATTTGTTTGATCATCCTTGAGGTCTGATCAATGCGCCTGATCAATTCGTGCCTAGACCCTGAAGCTTGTCTTCTTGGGACATCTGAAATTATTTCATTATTTTAGTGAAACTAAAATCTTAATTTACAAAATTTCCAACCACGAAACTGTTCATTGATGCTTCAATTAAATGTATGCCAATTTTTAGAATTTAATTCCTTGATTTGATGGCTTTAATCGCCTACCATTTGAAGGAGGTCTGCCCTGTTTTTAAAATTGATCTTGTTCTGGCTATTGAATGAAAATCAATTTTTCTGCACAAATATGTTGCTCATTTCATGAAACTCAACTTGAAACTTGTTTGAGACATCTTGTTCTAGTTGTATATAATTTTTCATGCATTTTCAAAGTCATTTGGTATTTTTTCTTGAATTTTTTATGTTCAGACCCAAACAGAGTCGAGTCCTGAACTCTTTGGGATGAAATACTCATTTCGGGTCAATTGGTGCAAAGTTGGTGTAAAGAGCCTTGTGAACATTTATTGTAAACTTCACTAGCTTTCCAATGATATGTAAATCACATCATTTGATTGTTCATATGTTTTCAAACTTAAATGACCCGAATCGTCAAAACAAATGAATAAGTGACCCTTATATGGGGTTCACTCCCATTGCTTACTTGTTTGACAAATAAGATTTTTTAGCCTAAGTGCATGCTTTGTTTCATGTGTATGCATGTGAATGTTAGACGTATGTTTTAAGGCTGATGCGTGTTCATGGGAAACCCTTGGGAAACGCTTCGACCTTACTTAGGACTAAATGGTATTGGCCATTGCTTGTAAACACAAGGGATGGCCAATTATCATTGGTCATAAATCAATCTATTAGTAATCCTAGGATGGGACGATGCGTGCTCAAAACAAAGGCTGCCCTGAGGCCACTTTTGTCAATTAAATGACCTTGTTTGCATCATAATTGTGATTGTTCCTCATAAAATGCGGTGCATGCATTGTATGTTAGTATCTTGAATAATTCAAGTCCAGATGAGGGTCTTCATCAACCAAGAATGTGGGGACTGACACATTCACGTGATAAAGATGAAGTGGCCAAAGGTCCTAGCAATGGAGGTTTGACTGTCATCTAATCCTATCCAATTTGTTGTACCATTTGATCCCAACCATGCCTCGTGTTTTCCATTTCGTGTCCTAATAAATGCCCAACAAGTTGCGAGTTGTACTTTTCATGCACTTGGAATATAGCTCATTTTTATATTGCTTGAGGTTTACTTCTTGCAATGTACTTTCAATTAATTGATTACTTTCATTTATCTTGCTAGTTAGTTTTTTTTTTTTCTTTGGTGATTCTTGCTAGTTAGTTTAGAATTGTACGAACAAACCATCCACACATAATCACCTTGCAATGTTTCAAAATAAATTTGCACAAAAACATAAGATCAATTACATGATCACCTTAGATAACAACAATACCATTAGTTATTAAAATGACGCTAATAGAAATATTAGTGCAACCCAAGTTTCCAAACTCACGAGCTCTAGTATTGTAGAAATTGAGGAAACACTCCCGACTGACGATTGGGCAATCTAGCTATCACGCCTTGATCCTTGAGCATGCAACAATCCCCTACTCTTGTGGTCATTTGAATGCGATGTTCTAGAATACATCGCTGACCATTCTTTTTATTTTTTAGTTAAACGCATATGGAAGCGTATCAAAACCACCTAATCAAATAATAATAGCAAGGATAGCAGGAAGACTAACAACTATTGCAACACACCATTTTATTTATTTACTTGATTAACTCAAGAGGGTCATATATGTCACGCCCGACTCTCAAGCTCACAACAACCCCTTCTCTTGGTCAATTGAAAGCGATGTCCCAAGACTCGTTGATGACCATTCATTTCAATTTTTCATTATGTGCAAGCGGAACACGAACCATCCCCAGTCCAAATAGACATCAAGCAATCAATCAGGGATAGAGGAATAAACAACAGAAACCTCAACTACTCATTTATACAATTTACTAGATTAATAAACGGAGGATCGTTTCTCGATAAAAGCCCGACAAAAGGGGGCCGATCCATCTTCTATGCCAAACTAAAAAGGAACTAGGCTAGGCTAATCCAGCCATACAAAATGAACCCTTGGGTTCAACACCATAGTCACTCGGACCCATTAGACTCAACTCCGTCAAGTCGATCACTGGAGAAGCGGGGGCAAGATTCTCCACTATGGGTGCACCATTCTAAGGACCTGAAAATGGTTAACCACGACGGGTTGACATAAAACCTCAGCGAGTTCTTCTCCTAAACCCCGATTAGTACACCAACTCAACAAGGGTATCTCTCTAGAACCACCTCTCACTCAACCCAACAATAGATAGCCAGCAAACAACAGACCAAACAATAGATAGGGTCAACCAATAAAAAAAAGTCGATTCGCATGCTGTAAGGACCTGGGGCTCGCTGAGTAATATTGTCCGCTTTGGGCCGAGACCCGCACGGCTTTAAAACGCGTTACTCAGGGATGAGGGATCCCAGCCTTATAAACCATTCCAGGACTCCTTCCCTAGGCGATGTGGGACTCCCCCCCTAGGCAAGAGACATGTGACCCCCCTTCCTTGCGCACGTCCGAGGACCGAGGCGCGGACGCACCGCCATCCCTCCTCCTCGCACACCGTCGCCCGGGTCGTCACATTCTCCCCCCCTTCGGGCACAGCGTCCTCGCTGTGGCCCCACACGCGGTCGGGAGTCGGCTCTGATACCATTTGTAAGGACCTGGGGCTCACTGAGTAATATTGTCCGCTTTGGGCCGAGACCCGCACGGCTTTAAAACGCGTTACTCAGGGATGAGGGATCCCAGCCTTATAAACCATTCCAGGACTCCTTCCCTAGGCGATGTGGGACTCCCCCCCTAGGCAAGAGACATGTGACCCCCCTTCCTTGCGCACGTCCGAGGACCGAGGCGCGGACGCACCGCCATCCCTCCTCCTCGCACACCGTCGCCCGGGTCGTCACACATGCAACCTTACCCGGTATGCCATACCCTACACGTTATAAGTCAACACAATACACGCAATGCACATGGTCGTTAAATGATGCAGTTCACCAATAACATGCGAGTTGTGTCACGAGCGATCTTACCTAGCCATTGCCACACCCTGTACATTATCAATTCATGCGTACGTGCCATAAATGGTGTGATCATCTTATGCATAATTGGAACTAATGATGCCATATTTTCTCATGCACCCACACGTGTTCCAATTATTACTGCCCCATAGGGCTACAACTAAGGTGCAATAGCGCTACAACACCCTTCCTCCGCAGAGGCGTAACCATGCCCTTCCGTGCCCAAAAGACATCAAGGGATACTCTCTCGAGACCGCATGCCCAATGAACATCAAGGGATACTCTCTCGAGACCGCATGCCCAATGAACATCAAGGGATACTCTCTCGAGACCGCATGCCCAATGAACGTCAATGGATATTCTCTTAAGATTGCATGCTCATAGAATGTCAAGGGATACTCTCCCGAGACTGCATGCCCATAAAACGTCAATGGATACTCTCCCGAAACGGCATGCTCATAGAATGTCAAGGGATACTCTCCCGAGACAGCGGTTTCAATTTAGTGATCACACAAGCATACCATCATAACCCACTTATTATTTTTTAGCATTAGCCAATGCACACATGCTTGCATATGAAACCTCAAATCCTTTCTCATAAAAGCAATTAAGTTCCAATGTCCCTCGGACAAACCATTTTTCCCACATTTCTCATAAAAACGGTCCATTTCCGATGTCCTTTGGACAAACCATTTTCTTTCTTTTGTATAAATCACATGATTCAAGTGGATGCTTATGCAATGCCACATCCAATTTACTTCATATGATCAAGGCACATAAAATTATGCACAATTTCACTTTCAGATGAACAGTGCCGTAAATAGTAATCGTGAACAGTGCACGTGAACAGTAAATTTCCGAATTAAAATAATTAAATCATTTAATTCAGAAATCACATAATTTAATCAATAATTGCATAAACTAAATAAAACAATTAATTAAAACAATTAATCAATTTAATCAAGCAAAGCATGCTTAATTAGCACAAAGCACACAATTAAGCATAAATAAGCAAGATTAAGCTAAGCTAATCTTAACCAATTATCTAAACACCTATCTTAAGGCTAATGCACTTAATTAAACACCTTAATAAGCCCTTAGCACTAATTAACCCAACTCTAAGCTAGTTTAAGCACTAACTAAGAGATTAGGAACTAAACTCACTCGTAAAGCGGCCGGCGACATGGGCACGGTGGCGGCGACAAACCCGACACCCGGGGACCTCTCCCACAACTCTCCAAGGCAGTCCTGGGCTCAACACAGCAGCAACAAACTCAGATTCCACACTGAACTTCAGAAAACTGCACTACAGAAGGAGGACAGGAGCTGACCGGAGGAAAATGGCTTGGCCGGAGCTCCGGTGAGCGGCGAGCTGGTGACCAGCGACACCTGGGGGTTGAGGGGGAACTACTGGTAGCTGGTATGGGCAGAGATTGGGTCAGAAAGGAAGGAAAATGGCCGAAACAGCAAAACAGAACAGCAGCAGGCGGTCAGAAAACGGTCAGGCCAGCGGTGGCTTCCGGCCAGCGTACGGATTGGGCGATGGCTCCTTCCGGAGATTGGCCAACATGGTCTCAACGGAAATTGCCTTCTGAACACAATGGCAGGTGGCACAAGTCGTGATTCAAACGGGAAGAGCATGAACCACTCGATTTTCTGGAAGAAGGTCAGACTGAAAAACTGAAGGAAGGAAGGGAAACTAGGGAGAGAAGTTGTGCGGTTTTGGAGAAGATAAACGGGAGAGAGAGAGAGTGTGTGTGAAGTGAGCTGCTAGAAGACCTCCATTAATGGCATTCGATGCTTTGCTTCAACCCCCAACCAAATGACATCATCTTCTCTCTCTTCCTTTTGACTTTTCTTCAAAATATCCAAGGGCATTTTGGTCATTTCCACCTTGCACATTTCCCAATCTGCCATTGGGCTGAAAATGAAAGGCGGGCCTAGGAAACGGGCCGGGAAATAAATAGGAATGAGCTCAGGAATTTGTTGGGCTCGAATTGGCTCAAGTTTAGACGCCATGCTTGGAAGGGTAAATGGGTCGGTTGGGTCTAACGGGTTCGCTTGTTTGTCTCGGTTTTCCACGGTGGCCGTCCCACCTTGGGCACATGGCCCACACTATTCTTGCTTGGCCCACGTCCTTGTAGGCTTGTTTCCTCGATCCAAAAATCCCTTTCTCAAAAACTCGGCTCAACCGACACTATCGACTGTCGAGGAAGCATCGTCCAAAAGTCCGTCCCGAACGTTCCCGAAAATTTGAAGTCCAATCTTGGATTCTCATGCTTTGTCAATTTTGCCCAAATGTCATTTTGGTATAATTCAGACCAACAGGCAGCTTCGAGGATTCACGCGTAACCAACTCGTGCCAAACCACGTTCAAGACTTTTCGACACATGGACGTCCTTGACGACATGAAATTGCGAAGGATAGATTTTTATTTCGAAGTACACGATTATCAAGGATCGATATAGGGTCGTTCGCGGGTTCGATAATAGTAGATGGAATCACCCGTCGTCCCATTAATTTTGTCTACAAATCGACTTCTATTCGTCCTTGAAATCGGCATGCATGACTATAGGATCGTCCTTACACAAGTCTCACGATCAAGTCGGTTTCCCAGGTCAAGTTCTTTAGTCGCACGAGTACTGTCCTCAGTAGCCTTTCCCCTCAAGGTCAATATCTTGAAAATGATTAGGTCTGAGCGGAATCAACCAACAATGCATTGGCGAAATTCACGTTCACTCATCCCTAAAATGGCTCGAATTTCATGACGTCACAATTCTTCTCCCCTTACAAAAACTTCGTCCTTGAAATTTGCAATCACAGACAAATCTTAAAAAAGATGGGGGTGCTGATGCTTCATCATTTCTTTGCTTTCCCATATTGCTCCCTCTATTCCGTGATGCTGTCAAATTACTTTAACCAAGGCGATAGTATTGTTTCACGGAGTACTTGTTCTTTATAGTCCTCTATTCATATCGGCCTCTCCACATACGAGACCTTGTCTTCTACATCCAGTTCTTCAAAATTCAATATATGAATCGGGTCCAATTCATATTTTCTCAATATGGACACATGAAAAATATCATGTACTTAAGTAAGTTCCGGTGGCAATGCAAGACGCACGCTAAAACCCCGATCCTTTCCAAACCTTCAAAGGATCCAACATACCTCGGAATTAACTTTCCTTTCTTGCCAAATTTGGAAGTACCTCTCATCGGTGATACTTTCAGAAACACAAGATCGCCCACTTTAAACTCCAACGGTCTACGATGCTTATATGCATAACTCTTCTGATGACTCTGAGCTATCTTTAGTCTGTCTCTAATAATCTAAACTACATTCAACAACTGCTAAACAAAATTTTGAACCAGCGATTCCCAGTTCTCTGATCTCATTCCATAAACTAAAATTCCACAAACTTGATCATATTACGGCTATACCATTCCGATAAAATCTTATCCCACAAGCACTCTCTTTTTGCATAGTGCGTAGTTTAGTTCATTTATGCCCTTTTTGACATCCTAGAAGCCTACCAGGAGTCGCTCCTTGCTCAAGCACTCTGGCCTCGACGACCACTCCCCGCCCTCATCGGATCAGTCGTTATGGGCATCTTCGAACTGCACTACTACTAGCAATATGCACCATCTCATAGAGGTATTATCCGCTTTAGCCTATCCATACCAAGCCTCACGGTTTTAACCTCGTCTGAGCACCTCAAAGTGCAAAACTTTCTCCAACTCGTCAACCCACGAGCTCATTTCCACGAGGTCACTTATCGACATTTGAAATCTGATTCACTGAATTTCCATCGAACCGCTATCTGAATTGCACAAACCATCAATTATACTGCAGTTTTGTCCTCAAGGCCAACTACAAACTTTTCCAGAAAGTGGCCGTAAACTTAGGATCACGATCCGAGGTGATCGTCACTGGAACTCCATGTATGCGTGCAATCTGATGTACGTACAACTCTGCATACCTATCCAACATAAAATCTTTTCTTACCGCAATGAAGTGAGTTGCCTTCGTCAATTTGTCAACCACTACCCAAATCGAGTCATTGCCTCACTGACTCATTAGCAATCCCATCACAAAATCCATCATAATGTATTCCTACTTCCACTCGGGAATCTCAAGAGGTTGTAGCAGTCCACCAGGCTTACAATGCTAGCCTTTACTTGTTAGCACGTCAAACACTTAGCCATGTGCTTTGCCATGTCCAACTTCATATCATTCCACAAGAAGTGTTGCTTCAAATTCTAATACATTTTCATATTGCTAGGGTGGATGCTATAGTTACTACGATGAGCTTCCGACAAGACTGCTTCCTTAATCTCTATATCTTTCGGAATGCACAATCGCCCTCGAAACCTTAATGTCCCATCCTTGGACACTTGAAAGTCTACTTTCCTCTTTGCCTGATCCATCTGTAGGTTCTTAAGAATTTCAGGATCAATCGCTTGGACACTCTTTTTTTCTACTTTGTATCTCGGGTTCCACCCTAAGAGTGACCATTAGACTAGCAAGATGGCCAACCTCAATTTTAAAATCTGAGTCCCTAACTCCCTCCAAAAGAATCCATTCTCTTACCCTCACCTGTGCAATTATTGACTTTCGACTGAGCGCATCTGCCACTTTATTTGCTTTCCTCAGATGATACAAAATCTCGCAATCATAGTCCTTAAGAAGTTCTATCCATTGTCGTTGAGTATGAGGCAAAGATGATCACCGCACCTTGCCATCTTGCATTAACACGCAGCCTAATCATTTATACGATACGTCATTGTAGATTTTGTATCCACCAGGACTAGACGGTATTATCAAGACAGGTGTGGTGTGGTAGTCAATTTACTCTTAAGCATCTTGAAAACTACACTCGCACTTGTCTTTCCAATCAAACCTCTCATCTTTCTTTAACAACCTTGTTAGTGGCATGTCTATCATAGAAAACTTATCTACGAAACGTCTGTAATACCAAGCCAATCAAAGTTTCTTGGGATTGTAACATCATGTCAATAGAGATCCCTTCACCTAAAATCACATGACCTAAAAATATACCACGCAAGATAACCAAAACTTGCACTTGCTAACTTAGCATAAAGTTCATGCTCCCTCAAGGTCTGCACTACTGATCTCAAGTGTTTCTCATGACCCTCTAGACTCCTCGAGTATACCAGGATATCGTCAATGAACACAATCATCAATCCTTGGCAATGGATACTTGTTCTTAATCATCACTTGATTAAGCTGCCGATAATCAATGCACAATCTCAACGAATTGTCATTTTTCCTTACAAACAGTATCGGTGCTCCCCAAGGGAACGTACTAAGACGAATGAAACCTTTATCCAGTATTTCTTGCATCTACACTTTCAATTCTTTCAATTTTGCAAGGCCATCCTATAAGGCGCCTTAGAAATCGGTTCAGTCCTAGGTGCTAACTCAATCACAAACTTAATTTCCCACTCTAGGGTAATCCCGGCAATTCCTTGAGAAACACATCCATGTACTCTTGTACCATAGCAATATTTTCCACCTTTGATCCTTTCACCATCGTGACTTCCACCAATGCCAAATACCCTTAGCATCCAAACTCCAACAACCGAGTTACCTCAAATGACGAAATTAGAGTACATCTCATCACAACTTTTCAAGTTTAAGGACACCAATGGTTTTCAATCCTCGATTTCATTTTAATCAAAAATCCACAAACTCAAAACTACACTAGAACCGTTCACCGGGTAACCACCCACGATCGACCCGTCTACGATCGGATTAAACATGCGAATTGTCTTTCCATGGCAATCTAATGTATGCAATGGCTTAATCAATTCCTAAAATTAAATAAAAAGGACATAATCTTTGTGTGCGCATTTAGAGTACATTAACATGTATCCACTTTGGGCATGTGTGTGCATCATATGCACGTAGGCTCATAGTCTTAGGCGGTCATCCCTAGGTTCTTTCCCACATAATTATTTCTATTGGGTGGGATGGGATTCATTCTCTCTATCGATTGAACAAAGACCATGGTCCCTTTCTAAACCGACAATTGTCTCTATGACCATCAGGTATACCCGTCATTATGTGCACCCATGAACCATAGTTGTTCAATACACGTTAACACTATACCTCAGGTCTAAGGATTATTTACACAAGACCAAACTCATTGACCATGAGCCAAATGCGGTTCTAACTTTTCCCTCTCTTGATCATGTTCTTTCCTATCATCCGAGTCCTCTCGTACATCTCATCAAAACTTTTCAAGTTTAAGGGCACTAGTTGGGTTTTCAATTATGGCTTTAAGCCATCTCAGAAAAGTCTCGCCCTATCTAAGGGTCCTCCACTAACCTCAGCTATTACTTGGCCAACTCAGCAAACTTCGCCTCATACTAATCCACTGACAACTGATTTTGATGAAACGGTTGGAACTGTCATATCTTTTACTCTCTTGCACTATCTAAGAAGCACTTCCCATTGAAAGCTTCACGAAAGCTTCAGGGAACACTCTTCCTTGAATGGCTTCCCACCAAGTACTTGCATTACCTTGAAGCTGATAAGCCACCAAAAGAACTCCATTTTACTCTGAACACCTCAGCATCGTAATAGTTCTTTCAAAATCCCTTATCCAAAAGGTCACAACTTTAGGGTCACGCACGCCACTAAACCTTGGTGGCCTCAATCTCAGGAATTGCTCTACCGGCCTAGGCATCGGTCACTCACAGACCTCTTCTCTCATTAGGGAAACCACAAAGACCATAGCAGGAGCACTTAGCTTACTGTTTTATCAAGGTCTCTAGCGCCAGCAGGATCCTACCTAACCTAGGATCTGCCTGCGCGCTACTTCTAGCACTGGTCTGACCAAACGCTACCCTACGTCTTAGGACTCTCTCTGCTCAAGATTACTCATCACTCTGGACTATGAGCAACCCGCCACCACACAAGGCCACAAAAGCAATCACAGGCACATAATATAAAAGCTATCCCTGTCTCACTATCCCAAAAATCCCACGCACCTTATCATTCCAAGTCTTGACCTCGCTCTGATACCAAAACCGACGAGGATGTCACGCCCCGACTCTCGAGCTCGCGACAACCCATTCTCTTGGTCGCTTGAAAGCAATGTCCCAAGACTCGTCAACGACCATTCATTTCAATTTTTCATTATGTGTAAGCAAAAGACGAACCATCCCTAGTCCAAACAGACATCAAGTAATCAATCAAGGATAGAGGGATGAACAACAGAAATCTCAACTATTCATTTATACAATTTACTAGATTAACCAACAGATGATCGTTTCTCGATACAAGCTCAACAAAAGGGAGCCGATCCATCATTTAAGCCAAACCAAAAAGGAACTAGGATAGGCTAATCTAGCCGTATAAAATAAACCATCGGGTTCAACACCACGGTCACTCGGACCCATTGGACTCGACTCCGTCAGGTCAATCATTGGAGAAGCGGGGGCAGGATTCTCGACTGCGGGTGCGCCATACTAAGGACCTGAAAATGGTTAACCACGACGGATTAACATAAAATCTAAGCGAGTTCTTTCCCTAAGCCCCAGTTAGTACACCAACTCAACTTGGGATATCTCTCTAGAACCACCTTTCACACAACCCAACAACAGATAGCCAACAAACAGCAGACCAAACAATAGATAGGGTCAACCAACAAACAAAAGTCGATTCGCATGCAACCCTACCCGGTATGCCATACCCTGCATGTTATAAGTTAGCACAATACACAAAATGCACATGGCTGTTAGATGATGCAATTCACAAATAACACGCGAGTCGCGTCACAAGCGATCTCACCTAGCCATTGCCACACCCTACACGTTATCAATTCATGCGTGCGTGCCATAAATGATGTGATCATCTCATGCATAATTGGAACCAATGATACCATGTTTTCTCATGCACCCACACGTGTTCCGATTATTACTGCCCCACAGAGCTACAACTAAGGCGCAACGGCGCTACGACGCCCTTCCTCCGCAGAGACGCAACCATGCCCTTCCGTGCCCGAAAGACACCAAAGGATACTCTCTAGAGACCGCATGCCCAATGATCGTCAAGGGATACTCGCCCGAGACTGCATGCCCAATGAATGTCAAGGGATACTCTTTCGAGACTGCATGCTCACAGAACGTCAAGAGATATTCTCCTAAGACCGCATGCCCACAAAACGTCAAGGGATACTCTCCCGAAATAGCATGCTCATAGAACGTCAAGTGATACTCTCCCGAGACGGCGGTTTCAATTTAGTGATCACGCAAGCATACCATCACAACCCACTTATTATCTTTGAGCATTAGCCAATGCACACATGCTTGCATATGAAACCTCAAATCCTTTCTCTTAAAAGCAATTCAGTTCCAGTGTCCCTCAGACAAACCATTTTTCCCACCTTTCTCATAAAAGTAGTCAATTTCCAGTATCCCTCGGACAAACCATTTTCATTATTTTGTGTAAATCACATGATTCAAGCGGATGCTTATGCAATGCCACATCCAATTCACTTCATATGATCAAGGCACATAAAATTATGCATAATTTCACTTCCGGATGATTAGTGCCGTGAACAGTAACCGTGAACAGTAATCGTGAACATTAAATTTTCGAATTTAAATAATTAAATCGTTTAATTCAAAAATCACATAATTTAATCAATAATTGCAGAAACTAAATAAATCAATTAATTAAAAAAATTAATCAATTTAATCAAGCAAAGCATGCTTAATTAGCACAAAACACACAATTAAGCATAAATAAGCAAAATTAAGCTAAGTTAATCTTAACCAATTATCTAACCACCTATCTTAGGGCTAATGCACTTAATTAAACACCTTAATAAGCCCTTAGCACTAATTAACCCAACTCTAAGCTAGTTTAGGCACTAACTAAGGGATTATGAGCTAAACGCACCCGTTAAGCGGGTCGGCGACACGGGTGCGGCGGTGGCGACGCACCCAACACCCAGAGACCTCTCCCACGACACTCTGAGGCGGTCCCGGGCTCAACACAGCAGCAACAAACTCGGATTCCACACTAAACTTCAGAAAACAGCACTGCAGAAGGAGGACAGAGGCTGACTGGAGGAAAACGGCTTGGCCAAAGCTCCGGTGAGTGGCGGGCTGACGACCAGTGGCACCTAGGGGTCGAGGGGGAACTACTAGTAGCTGGTATGGGTGGAGATTGGGTCGGAAAGGGAGGAAAATGGCCAAAACAGCAAAACAGAACAGCAGCAGGCGGTCAGAAAACGGTCAGGTCGGCGGTGGCTTTTGGCCAGCGTACGGATCGGCCGATAGCTCCTTTCGGCGATCAGTCGACATGGTCTAAATGGAAATTTTCTTCTGAACACAACGGCAGGTGGCTCAGGCCATGATTCAAACAGGAAGGGCATGAACCACTTGGTTTTCCGGAAGAAGGTCAGACTAAAAAACTGAAGGAAGGAAGGGAAACTAGGGAGAGAAGTTGTGCGGTTTTGGAGAAGATAAACGGGAGAGAGAGAGAGAGAGAGAGTGAAGTGAGCTACTAGAAGACCTCCATTAATGGCATTCGATGCCTTGCTTCAATTCCCAACCAAATGGCATCATCTTCTCTCTCTTCCTTTTGACTTTTCTTCAAAATATCCAAGGGCATTTTGGTCATTTCCACCTTGCACATTTTCTAATCTGCCCTTGGGCTGAAAAATGAAAGGTAGGCCTAGGAAACGAGCTGGAAAATGAAATAAAACGAGCTTAGAAATTTGTTGGGCTCGAATTGGCTCAAGTTTAGATGCCGAACTTGGAAGGGTAAATGGGTCGGTTGGGTTTAACGGGCTCGCTTGTTTTCTTGGTCTTCCACGGTGGCCGTCCCATCTTGGGCGCATGGCCCACACTGTTCTTGCCCGGCCCATGTCCTCGTTGGCTCATTTCCCCAGTCCAAAAATCCCTTTCTCAAAAACTCGGCTCAACCAACACTATCGATTGTCGAGGAAGCATCGTCCAAAAGTCCGTCCCGGACGTTCCTGAAAATTCGAAGTCCAATCTTGGATTCTCATGCCTTGTCAATTTTGCCCAAATACCATTTTGGTATAATTCAGACTGACAGGCGGTTTCGAGGATTCACGCGTAACCGACTCGTGCCAAACCACGTTCAAGACTTCTCGCCACATGGACGTCCTTGACGACATGAATTTGCGAATAATAGATTCTTATTTCAAAGTACACGATTATTAAGGATTGACATAGGGTCGTTCGCAGGTTCGATAACAGTAGATGGAATCACCCGTCGTCCCATTATTTCTGTTTGCGAATCAACTTCTATTCGTCCCTTAAATCAGCCTGCATGACTACAGGATCGTCTTTACACAATTCTCACGGTCAAGTTGTTTTCCTAGGTCAAGTTCTTTAGTCGCACGAGTTCTGTCCTCAGTAGCCTTTCCCTTCAAAGTTAGTATCTCGAAAATGATTGTGTCCAAGCGGAATCAACCAACAATGCATTGGCGAAATTCACGTTCACTCATCCCTAAAATGGCTCGAATTTCAGGGCGTCACAATATATGTACAAACCCTACAAAAAGGTATAAGGGGCTAAGGATTATTCTACTTTGTCAAAAGCTAGGATCAGTCAAAAGGCAGAGGTCATCCGGCGTTCACTTGGTGCATGACCCCACGAGTCCTCAATAAGGTCCCAATAGGTTGCCATCAAACTAGACGAACCAGGTCACATAAAAATGTGAAACTGGTTCACCCCATCCTACGCAACCCAAATAGTAGTGGTAAACTTGAAGAAGACTGCCTCACTCTCGTTTGCAATAAACACCGATACGAGCAACTTAGTAGCAAAGGGAGTCTAAAATGCAAGGTGGTGGTAAGCCATAATTAGGGACTCGAAAATATTTAACAACCATGAATGAGATATAAATCTTAGCAAGTTAATGCCCTAAGCCTCGGTTAAGAAATCAACTTGTCTCAAGGTAACTAAACATGTAACCACATATCGATAGCAAATCAATAGTAAAGTGCCTCATGCTTTACCCTAACTACAGACATGATCAGGCATAAATCATCACAATAAAATCCATTAGTCATCGAGTCGAGTCAAAGGCACCTTTACCTTGCCTTGCCTTGGCACATAACAAGCTCTCATAAGCCAGAAATAATGCAATCAATTATTCACATAATCAGAACAATATTCGTATTTCCTCATGTAAATTATCCACATGCCGTGTATTCGCCTAAACTTTGCTCCTTAGCCACCGCCTACGCCTTGAACCCTCTACCTGACTAATCGCTGCAACCCTCATATGGATGGTGGGATTTAACACCCTGCTCATTCCCCTACCTGGTTTGGTTGCTTGATGCTCGTACTCCAGGGCTGTTTGAAGCTCTCAATGCCACTGGTTCTTCTCATGGAGAAAGGGCCGAAAGGACTCACTAGAAAAGAGAGAAGAAAGCATCGGGTGAGTGAAAAATGGGAAAGGAAGGAGGAAGCCGAAGGAAGCAAGAAGAGAAGGAAAAGAGGAAAAAGGTGGAGCGGGGGAATTAAGCTAATGATGGCCTTGGAAAGAGGAGGCGGCAGCCATGCATGTAATTGGATTGGTGACGGAAATTTCCAGAAATGATGAGACTAGGGGGAGGCGGACTGGAAGAGGGAAATGAAGAGACTTCTGTCTCTTTTGCATGCAAGCCTCCTCATGTTTTATTTCTAAATCAATCTTATCTAAATGAAAAAGGCAAAAACCAACTAATCCCATCCACTTATGTCCCCCACTTACCCTCGAGAGTTCGTTCACAAGAGAAGATGAATTCTCCTTCTGGGTCGTTCACTCCACGGCTGTATTATCACTAGGATAGAATATTTTGTCATACTTAGCTCTAACATTTTCGATAATCACTGGACTTATTCCAACACCTCTCTATACTAAGGTATAAGTCCTTTTTATATCCCAGCCCCACACAATTTGTACGGCCCATTGGGCTTGCTTGACTAGCCACCCAGCCCAATCTCCCTCCTATTGACCCAAGACCCAACTCCTTAAGCCCACATTAATCACACTCACTCATGACCCGCAACGCTCGTCGCCTGGCCTATATCCTGTCCTGTAAGCCTGCTTTTAGTTCATTCTAAGGATGAAATTTCAAGGCATCACAACTCTTCCTTCCTTAGATAAATTTTGCCCTTGAAATTGCAACACCTCATCTTATTAGTGGAAGAGTTGCAGATACCTTTGCCTAATTTCCTCTTCACTCTCCCAGGTAGGCTCCTCCACGTCATGGTATCGCCACAATACCTTAACCAACGGTAGTCTTGTTCCTCAATATTTGCACTCTACGGTCCAGGATCTACACTAATTCCTCCGTATAACTCTCCTTCTCATCTATCTCTAACACTTCAAAATTCAACATGTGTGTTGGGTCCAGTTCGTATTTCCTCAACATGGACACATGGAGCACATTGTGTATGTTGGACAATTTCGAGGGTAAGGCTATCTGGTAAGCCAATTCCCCAACTTGCTCAAGAATTTCGAAAGGTCCTACAAAACGTGGGCTTAATTTTCCTTTCCTTCCAAATCTCGACGCTCCTCATATTGGCGATACTTTAAAAAGACATGGTCATCGACTTCAAATTCCAAAGGTCGACGGCATTTATCTGCATAACTCTTTTATCGACCCTAAGCAGTCCCAAGTCATTCTCGAATCATCCTCACCTCATCTATCGTGGTTTGTACCAACTCTAGTCCGCTCAATTTTCATTTTCCAACCTCATTCCAACAAAAAGGGTTTCTACAGACTTTGCCATATAGCACTTCAAATAGTGCCATTCCAATACTTTGTTGAAAGCTATTGTTGTATGCGAACTCTACCAAGGATAGCCCTTCATCCCGATTGCCCTTAAAATCTAAGATGCAGGCTCGTAACATGTCTTCCAATGTTTGTATAGTTCTCTCCGATTGACCATCCGTTTCTGGTGTAAGGCAATTTTGTATTGTAGTTTAGTTCGCAAGGCAACTTGAAGACCCCACAAAAGTTCGATGTAAATCAAGGGTCTCGGTCGGATGTTATGGTCATCGACACCCCCATGAAACTGCTCACTACTTGTTCAACATATAGTGCTGCATACCTTTCCATTGAGTAATCTGTTTGCACAACCATGAAGTGAGCCAACTTTGTCTGTCGATCCACTATCACCCAGATAGTGTCATGGCCCCTTGATGTCCTTGGTAATCCTTGAATGAAATTCATAGTCACATGTTCCCATTTTCATTCAGGTATTTCCAAGGTTGATAGCATTCCAGCAAGTTTACGGTGCTCTGCCTTTACCTGTTGACAAGTACTTATTCAACAACATCCTTCTTCATGCCCTTCCACCAATAATGGAGCCATAGGTTCCGGTACATTTTTGTTGCTCTAGGTCAGATGCTGTAATTACTGCAATGAGCTTCCGTCAGGATTTCTCTTTTCAATTCATCGTTATCGGGTACACAGACACGCCCTCAAAATCTCACAACACCATCATTGGCAATTCGGAAATCCGGTCTCTTTCCTTTTAAGACCTCTTCTCGGATTTTTGAGATCTCAAGATCAGATTTTGCAAGGTCTTAATCCATTGTATAATTTCAAGTTCAACCCTTAGCATTGCCATTATACTAGCATGATTACCCCTCTCAATTTTATACTCAGAATTCAAGACTTGTTCCAACAAACTCCACTCCTTGACCATCATGGCGGCAACCATTATTGACGACTTCCTACTAAGAGCATCAACCACCTTATTTGCCTTCCTAGGATGGTGCAAAATCTCCTCATATTTAATTCTTTCTGAGAAAATAGATACTTTAAACTCTTATGATAGGTGTAGATTTCAAATCTTTCTCCATATAAGTAGTGCCTCCACATCTTCAAAGCAAAAACAATAGCAGCAAGTTCTAAATCGTGCACAAGGTAATTTAATTCATATTGTTTCAACTATCTTGATGCGTATGCAATGACTTTCCCATACCGCATCAAAACACGACCTAATCCTTTGAGGAATGCATCACTATAAACTACAAAACCTCCTGACCCAGTAGGTATCGTTAAGATCAATGCCGTCATGGGCTTCCTCTTCAATTCCCAGAAACTTTGCTCACATTCTGGCATCCATTCTAACCTTGAGTTCTTCCGAGTTAGCTAAGTTAACAATCCCTCAATTTTTAAGAACCCTTCCACAAACCTTTGATAATAACCTGCCAAGCCAAAAAGCTTCGAACCTCAGTCACCATCGTAGGTCTCGGCCAATTTACGACCGCTTCGACTTTATTTGGATCCATTGATATCCCTTCACTTGAGACTATGTGGCCCAAATTTATGTTCCCTAAGCGTTTGCAGCGCAACCCTCAAATGCTCCCCGTGCTCCTCCCATCCTTTAGAATACACTAGGATATCATCCATGAAAACTATTACGAATTGATCCAAAAATGGCTTGAACACTATGTTCATTAAATCCATGAAGCAGCTAAGACATTAGTCAGTCCAAATGGCATTACTAGAAACTTGTATATTACCAAGTCCAAAAAGCCATTTTAGGGATATTCTCCTTCTTGATTCTTAGTTGATAGTATCCCGACCTCAAGTCAATTTTGGAGAATACCGATGCCCCCTATAATTGGTCAAATAAGTCATCAATCCTAGGCAACGAGTATTTATTCTTAATGGTCATCTGATTCAATTGTCTGTAATCAATATAGAGACAAAGGGATCCATTCTTCTTCTTTACAAATAGTACCAACACACCCCGTGGTGACGCACTTGGCCAGATAAACCCTTTGTCTAGAAGTTGCACTTTTAGTTCCTTCAGTTCAGCCAGTGCCATTTGATAGGGAGCCTTTGATATGGGTTCGGTGCCAGGAGCCAATTCAATAGCGAATTCAACTTCTCACATTGGTGGTAATCTCGGCAATTCTTCAATAAACACGTCGGGAAATTCTCAAACTACTGGAATTTCCTACAATTCTATTTCATCTCCTCTCTATTGGATGACACATGCTACGTAGCCTTGACACCCATTCTCTGAGAGCCTATGAGCCTCTAATGCAGTAATAAATGAGATAGAAGGAGCAGCCCTACCTCCGTAGAATTGAAAGCTCAGACAGTCAAGTAGGTAAAATTGGATTACCCTCCTATAACAATCCACTTTGGCCTGATATTTGAATTGCCAATCCATCCCTAGAATTGTATCAAAATCATACATAGACAGCACTACCAAATCCTACGGCATATTTTTCCTTTTATAACAATTTTTCAATTTTTGCACGTCATGGTAGACAAGACCATATCCCTCAATGTTGTAGAAACACAAAGGGGTATCTCCATTTCTCTAGGTTCCATCTTACTTAATCGCAAAAACTCAGTAGACACAAATGAATGCGTAGCTCTCGGGTCGATTAAAACATAAGCACTTTGGTCAGACAAGGAAATGATACCTGTGAACACCACCTTGGAGGACAGCAACCTTACATCTATTCTCATCCGAGTAGGATTTGAAGTCGAATATTGGTTCGGTGTTGTGTAGCCAATCAACAAAGTCATCGAGATTGATATACCTTTGAATTCAGGTACCTCCACTTTGATGTCACATTCATTCTCCTTATGCCTCCCTCTTTGTCTTCGATTTTGATACTCAAAATCACTAGAGTTGCTACCAATGGAATCGGAATCACCACTCGAAATTTGACTAGAATCAGCATCATCATGTTGACGACGATCGTTAGGACACCTTGCAAGTTGTCCTTGCCTTGCCGGATCCTCAAGAAGGTTGAGGACATGCTCCATTTGTTGCTAAAAATTCTAGATAGCACGATCTCACATTTCGTTGTGTGCTTGCTCCAAAGTTAAACCTCTTGGAGTCAGATCATCCATTTTTTTTTTTTTACAAATATAAGAGGTGAGATAGGAATGAGAGAACAGAAGCAATCACTCAAAATCAAGTTCAACCTTGGGCTCTATTACCAACTTAATGCATGCATGGGTGAATGATTCTGAAACAGGGGAATTTCAGGTGAAGTGTATCGGAATGATGTGTATGGGGATAGATGTCGAAGGTTAAAGAAAACAAAATAAAAGATAGATTACGATCACCACCAATGTATAAAAGCCGCACCACCAACCGAGGATGAAGATCGGGATTGACAAAGTTTACCACTAAGACTTAAAGGACGAATCACCTACCAATGATAAAGGATTTCAGGGATAAGAGAAGCTTACTACCAAGGCCTAAAGGAAAACCCACCAACCAAGGATAAAGGGCGTCTTGGCTCACTACTAAGGAGTAATCCACACTCTAAGGATAAAGTAACTGAGAAAGGAGTAATCCACTCTCCAAAAGGTGTTCAATCTCACAAAGGAAATCTCACAAATTTTCATTCACCAAATTGTCTCTCTTGCAATTAAGAGGCTTGCTCTATTTATATGAGAATTAATAACCTAGACTCTTTCCAAAAATACAGTTAGCATATCAGAAAAGTAAATCTAACGTAGGCTCTTTCCAAAAAGATACAACAAACTAGGAAAATAAATCTACCCTAGGCTCTTTCCAAAAATACAGCTAACATATCAAGAAAGTAAATCTCTAGAAATTAACAAAATATCTCATGATATCTCACTATATCTAATCATATCTCATTGTATCTCACAACACCGCAATCATTCTGTTTAGAAATACGAGAGGACTTATATCAAATAAACCATTTTATTTGGAAACTTCAGCCTTGATCCATTGAAGCACATGATACCTAAAGTTTATCTTGGCTTGGGTCAACATTGATAGTGCTGATGTCAAATTTGTCAATGGAACTCAGCCAATTGCTCTCGCATCACCTTCCCTCTATCTTCTTCCTCTAGCTAGTCACTGGATTTCGGTGATCGGCTAGAGGCAAAGACCTCATCGACCTTTGGTGAGGCTCGCCCTTGCCAACGACTATTGGGGACAAGCGTCACCCCCTTTCTAGGCAAGGGCATGGCAAGGGCAAGGTCAATAGATTGAAAGATTCAACAAATGAACTCAACTGCTCTAATCAAGCATAAGCAATCACATTGATGCGATAGGTTAAGGATTGACCAAAAGGGCATAGTGCAATAAAAACCTATTCCATGCATAAATTTTCTCCCAGATTCAGATTTTTAGATTGCGTTTGACTAATTCCTTCACAACTACGCCTAGGTAGTACATGACTTCCTACCTAAGGCATCCGGCATCTAATTGACCTATAAGTTTCTAAATTGATTGATTGTGACTTTCATCTGATATTTAAGTTTTGATTGTGAGCTATTTGGCATATCTCCTGAATCTAGGGTTTGGGAAGAAACTAAGAGTCAAGGCGTTACTAACAAGCGACCTTGGATGTACAAAATTTGAGCTGGTATATTTGTCATCGTTTGAATACATTTTGCTAAATCTAGCCCTCTCCCATGTCCATATACATATGGGTCCCCATGAGAAGGAGAGGGAACATCTAGAATACAAGTAGAGACATCAAGAGCTCTCTACAAGTATCAAGCCTCACAACCCGCAAGGATCTTTTGAGAGTCGACATTTGCAAAATTCATCAATGCCAAAACTTTAAAAAGTAAGGAAAAAAAGAAAACAAACAAACAACATCAGAAAAAAAAAAAAAAAAAAACATGCTTCCAAGCCCGTCATTTCATTTACAGAAATTTCGTCGGATCCCGTTTACAAGCTAATTATCTGCTGAGATTTATCAACGATGATTCTGTCATCACATAACTAATCGAGGGTGGATTTTTAAGGTCTTTGACCCTGTGCTCTCAGATAATTGCGGACACTGTGATATCGATATAGTTTTCTTATACTTTCTCCAATTTAAAAGGAGATGTATTTTGATGATTGAGAGGAGGAGGTTTGACGAGTGGCAACGATTGTAGTGGGATATATAGACTCGCTCGTGCTGCATCTGACACACATGGGAGGAGCTGCCTTGACCTCCCAAATGAGGTGGGAGAGGAGCTGCCGGATGGGCTGAAAGAAAACCAAAACCAAGGGTGGGTGTGTTTGGGATAAAGTGTTTTTGGGAATTAATTTTTCAGACTTTCATTCGTTTGGTTCGTGGAAAATAACAAGTCAATAAAATCACTTTTCAATCAATGAAAATATTCATTATAAATTTAAGAAAGCTATTCCTTTTTCTTTTTTTTTTATCAGAGAATTCCTCAATTAAAGAAGTCAAAACACTTTCCGAAATTGCTGATATTGAATATTGAATATTTTTAATTGAATTTTTCTTTTTTTCTTTTCATTTTCTTTCTTCTTCTTTGGCTAGTCAACGGCCACGACAAAGGGCAACGACTAGCTTCAAGCGAGCTTGAGGTTAGCGAGGCTTGAGCTTGTCAATCTAGTAAAACCGAGCTCGCCCTCACCATTTTTGGTAGAGGTAACCAAAAGAAACCGACTAGACCGGGAATGGCCTAGACTAGACCAAATTCGCCTATTTGGCCCAATTCCCAATTCCCTAATAGTGGAACCAGTGAAATCCTTTCCCAATTCCAAGGATGGAACAGCCTGGACTAGACGAAACCAATTATTTTTTAAAACTTTAATTTTATTTCTTCAAAATTAGTAAAGAAATAATTTTAACTCTTAAATATTAAGAATTTTCAAAATATTGTTGAGATGCAAACATTTAAACCAAAGGCCAAGAGAGGCATGCTTTGGTTGTAGCATGGCTTAGTAGATTTTATGCACAACTTCTCTCATTTTTTTGTGTATCCATTTAATGTTGGACTCTTGACATTCACGTGGAAGGTTAGACATAACAATAGAAATAAGCTAAGAGACTGCATAAACAAGCCATAAATACGCAGTCCTACATCAAATAGGCACACAAAGACCATAAGAGAAGTTGTGCATAAAAGCTAATTCATGCTCTAACCAAAACATGTCTTTCTTGGCCTTTTCACTAAGATTGTTAAGCACGTGAAATTCACACAATTTTTGTAGCATTTTAATCTTTCCATATGTAAAGAGCAAATGCTTGATTTCAAAGGGGAGAGAAAATCAATTTATTACCGATTTCATTGTTCTGTGACTAGTTGGTCCGGCTCGCAATTCTTAGGTGAGACCAAATCAAAAATCGATCACCCCTAATTTCTTAACCTATGGCTGTCGTTGGGAAAACCTCAAGCTACTATGGCCTAGTCGATTACAATGGAAGGATGAGGAAAAAGAAAAGGAAAGAAAAGAAAAAAAGAAAAAAGGAAATAAAAAATTAATTATTCGAATTTATTAAAGAAGAAAAGATAAAGGATAAAAATTAAAAATCAATTTAAATAAAAATAATTTAAAATTTAAAATTTAAAAGTTCACTTTTCTTTTGCCTGAAATAAAATCATGAGATTGAAATCATTTTCCAATGAGATTCATACATCAAAAAACATTTTCAATAACATATTACCAAACAAAATAAAACTAACCATATTCTAAGATATTTTTTCAAATAACATTTTCCTTCGTCAAAATAAAACTTTATTCTAAGATGTTTTTTCAAATAACATTTTCCTTCATCATTTAGTTTTCCAAGAAACAAACGCATCCGAGAATTATTTTGAAAGCATATCATTGCAACCTCCTATTGGTTCGTTGAACAACTAGGTAGCTGTAAAATAAAGAAGATGATCCAGCACACGAAGATGTAAGTTTAATACCAACGTAGTTTGAATGCACCTATGCTTCTCTCTAAAATTTAGATCTTTAGCCGTACAAGGACTACCATTGTCTAAAATTTTCATTTCATAAATCAAGCGACAATCAATGTGGGACGACTTATTTTCTTATTTGTGCAGCGCAACACAAAATATAGATTTTTTTTTGGGTGTTTAATCATGGTAAAGTTGCTGCATTTTGGAACTGAAGCCTCGCATTGATCAGCCATATCCAATCCCTTTCTGTAAAAGAAACGAAAAGCCAGAACATAGATTCACTATTCAATCACTTGCAAGGTCCAGAGGATCTTCTGAAACTCGCAAAACACATGACAATAAACATATGGTGCATCATAAAGAAAAATCCAATCGGTACATCATAATAGACAGCAATTTGTATTCCAAATTCACCAAACAACTCTAACCAACACAACAAAAAATGCATATTCATGTTCAATCGTTTAATCCCACTAAAACCAGACGCCCCCAATCAACAAAGCGAAGTTGCTTGGAAGACGTGTCACAAGTGTTCAATCTAAGGTGAATTGCTCAGGGAAGAATGAATTGAACAAAACTAAACAAGACAACGAAACAGTACTTCAAAGGAGAACCTACATGGTATAATAAGATACAGGGTGCCAAAAAAAAGAAACATAAATCCACTGAACTCTTCGCATGCTGCTCCCAGTCATCATAAAATCTAAGAAAATCTGCCAAGTGCATCTGCAGTCACTTGTATGAAAGTTGGCCAGCCTAGTATCACCATCAAAATCGGACAAGGGCCTTGACACATTCGTATCTATCAACATCTACCCATTACAAAATTCTGAATTCAATTATTACACTGGAAATCTTAACAGCTAAGTAAAGGAAAACCCAATGATGATGAACAAGAAAATAAGACAACACAACCAATTCACTATTAGCTCTGACGGTCAACATTTTTCACCTCTTAACTGCGGCATATGTAAATGAAACCAACAGCAGCAACTCTGATGCATGAGAAACAGGTTGGAAAATTCTTCTTGCTTCAGCAGGAGAGAATCATCGCACCTGAGATGGGGAGCACAGTAATCCTGAAGCATCTGCCCCAACCACAGCAAGATCACACACAGAACAAAGCTGTCCCTCCTGGCTTGGCACAAACCGGGAGCTGCAGAATGGACAAGAGACATCCTTCTGCCCTCGATATATAGGCACGTATGTTGCCCCACAGACCACAAATGGGTTTCTAAAATCATAATTTAACTCAGAAGCATCTACCATATTCCTCTCAGCAGCCTGCAGAACTTGCCTCGCCGTCTTTGCTTGGTTTTCGATGGTGGGATTGGTCTCTAGAAGCCGGCGGGCAAAGTTACCTGCAGTAGCAAGGTTTTTTGCCTTGTAGCAGACATTCATCGCATTCTGTAAAGCAAGCCGCAAGTGAGGCATTTGAAGATTGCAGTGAGTGAAGTAGGCCGCAAGTTCCTGTTGGTGAACTGGATTGTCTTTAATTTCTCTCCTCTTAAGTTCCATTTTCATACCCAAGACATATTCTTTGACAATGATGATCAGCTCCTTGACTTCATCAACTTCCCTTCTTGATTCAACCACAATAAGTGGAATTGTATGGAGAATACACAGGAAAAGCCGAAGAGCCTCAGTAAATTTTCCGGCTGTGGTGGCACGATAACCAGCCTTAAGCTTCTCTTCCAATTGAGAGAAGTTAAACACAAGTGCTGGTGGACCCCGGACATTTGGACTAGCAGACTCATTCCAACCACGCTCAACAGCCAGAGATACAACTGGAGCAGAAGGAAATGCACATAGATAGGTGTGGCTACCAGTGTGGAGATCAAGGAACATTGACCGCAAAGGAGTAAAATTACGAATTCCAAGTTGCCTACTCAACAACCTCATTGCAGTATCAAAATTACCAGCAGCCACATGTTCGGCAGCAAGAGATGATCTCTGTGTCCATATTTGACTTACTGGCATGCCAGGAGTTGGGGCCACAAAAACCAGGGAACGAGCATTGACAGAAGCCCTTGGAGTTTCTGCCTCAGGAGGGAGCTCCAAATCTTCGAGATCCCAACCTCCCTCCTCATTTTCTTCACCAACCTCACCATCCTCCATAACAGACGTCACATCACCATTTGCTAAATCATTCACATCAACCATATCAAGTTCCTCTCCCCAGTCACCTTCAGCCTCCTCTTCTTCTTCATCTGCAGCACCCCTGCCAACATTATCCAGACCACCTTCAAATATGCCTTTCATGACCCTCAAAAGAGGCCAATCACCACCACACATGACAGGCATTGGGGGCATCAGAAGGGAAGGTTGCTTCCCCTCTGGCAAAGATGGAACAGAATCTCCCAGTTCACCTTTCAATCTTTCAGCAACCTCCTGCAGCCCATGAGCAGAAGCAGTAATATAGGCAAGAGGCAAGTGCCCAGCATTCTCTAATATCTTAATACGCTCTCGAACATCACCTAAATACAGAGCATTATGAAATTGCCCCATGACATCATTCTTCACTTCAGCAATTTTCAACATTTTGGTCAGTTTGTCCATATTTCCAGTTATGAGATAAAGAAAAGAGAGCCTCTCAAAGTTCTTTGTTCTCTGATATGCATACTCAACAATTCCTGCATTGCCTTGACGAAGGGCCTCAACCCCCAATCGATACCAATGGTCCTTCTCATCAATTTCCTTAGCTGATGCAACTGCAATTTGAATGTTGCCACTCTCTAGAGCCAAATTGAACCGTGTCCTCTCATCCTTAACAAAATGAAGAGCCACTTCAGGAAACCCCTTTTGCTGCAGATACGCAATCATAGCCTGTCCACAAAGCTGAGAGTTCCTTATCATGCTCATAACATGATCATATCTCCTCTTCAGGAGAGATAACTTGAACATATACTCTGTGGAATCGATAACTATAGCTCTATTCTTTCCATCGCGATCCAAACAAAAGATGGTATTCCCTGCAACCTTCGTGATGTAGATAGGGACATCAAGAGTTCTAATTATTCCACTATCACCATTAGGGAGGCAGTACTTAACATGGTTCAGTGTAGTGTAGATGAATACTCCATTGTCGTCCCAGGCTCCACTCTTTACACGAATGGTCTCATGGAGAGTG
Source organism: Angophora floribunda (assembly GCA_014182895.1). Taxonomy (NCBI): domain Eukaryota; kingdom Viridiplantae; phylum Streptophyta; class Magnoliopsida; order Myrtales; family Myrtaceae; genus Angophora; species Angophora floribunda. The sequence continues at coordinate 17,344,347 of CM024711.1, forward strand.
CATTGATGGAGAAGCTTCTTGCTAGCAATAACAATTGCATGTTTGCTGAGCAAGGCAACACTTTCCATGTCATTTGACCAGACAACGTATTTGATACAAGGGGTCTGCAGATCACCAAGTACCAACCTCTGTTGGAGATCAAATATATAAACTCTGTCTTCTGATCTACACAGCAAGTTACCAGTTCCAGCAAAAAAGATCGCATCTGCAAGAAAAGGAAGCCCACTCTTCTTAACAATGTCATTTTTTAGATTCTTGACCAATACTTGATTACTACTTTTGTCAAGCACTGCAAACCTATTCCGAGCCACAAAAACAGCAGATCCTCCAGCACCTCTCTTTGCCTCTTGAACACCATCACCCCTACTGGTACTGTCTTTTGCAATGACATACAGTTCATATGATCCTCCATCAACATCAGAACAAATAAGAACAGCATTTTCTGTAGGACTATAAGAGAGTGTCTTTGGACATTGGTTAAGGCCAGTAGATCCAGGGCGTCGAATAGGAATAACCTGTGTGTCCCGTTGACTAGAAAACTCATAACAGCGCAAGAAACGTTCTCTGGTGTAAAAAATAGTATCACTGCCCACAGCAAAGGCGGGTCGCTCTCTCTCCAACTTGAACACTATCATGCCACTGTCGTGACCAGCTGCCAAAAGATTCATTTCGGGATGAGAAGCAAGTATCCAGAAACGGTCATGCTCACGTCGAAAAGTTTGAATTCCAGTTCGCTTTGTTGCATCCCAAACGCGGATACTTTTGTCTTCTGAATTGGATACAATTATGTCTTGCTTTGCATGAAACATAACACAAGACACGTTATTCATGTGCCCTCTGAGAGTGTCCACTTCCCAAGCCTTGGTATCTGCAGTCAAACATGTGAACCACTTCAGTGAAAACATCAAATCTTGTGATTTGTAAATTATGGAAGATCAAGATGCTTCTAACAATTGTAAGCAACGAGAAAGCACAGTCACAAATTAGGTGCATTGTGGATTACCTTTTGGCTTTTATTTAACTCCTAAAGTACAAACCAAAGTTCATTTTTTCCATTTTTTTCTTGGGTAAGCAAAATAGGAACCAAACCAAGTGCCTCATTCATACTACTTTACAAAGAACTTTAAAAAGAAAACAATGTCTTAGGACTAAATACCATTCATGCGCCATAACTTTACTTGGCGATCATCTGCTCCAGAGACAATCAGGGGAAGCGTGGGATGAAATGCTGCCCAATTGACTCCTCGGTCATGGCCTTCCAAGACATACTTGACAACAGCATCCACACCACCAAATAAGTCTGTATTCATCTGACTCAGTCGCAGCAAGTCATCACCAGGGGAAGCTGTCTTCTTTTTTAAGGCAGTGATATCCCATACACGAATAGTCTGATCAAGCGAAGCTGAGACGACAAGGTCCTCTTTTGGGTGGAATGAAGCACACATGACATAATGATTGTGACCTGTCAAGACAGATATGCAAGTGCGAGACTGCCAATTCCATATACGAATAGTCTGATCATCACTGGCACTCACTATCCATGGATGCTCATGATGGAACTGCACAGTACGGATGTAATCAAGATGTCCTAAAAGGGTAAAAAGACACCTGCATGTCTTATAGTTCCAAACTTTAATCTTGTAGTCATCTCCTGCAATGGCAAAAAATTTCTATTACAATCATTATAGTACACAAAAGTGGTATGCACAACAGTAATTATCCAGACAAAAGTAGTATATCATATCACATTTTCAAAAGATTCCAGTCCAGTTGGGTTAAGGATGAAAAGCGCATCTAAGCATCTGAGACCTTAGAATATCACAGAAGCACAAAAGAAAGGTGGTGGATGGGTTTTGTTTTTTTTTTTTGGGGGGGGAATACAAAATCTCAAACTAAGACTATATCATACAAAAGAGTAAATCACTAGGGAGAAAGAGCACTAGTGTTAAGGACCAGAATAGTGAGAAACTACAGAAGCGGTTTGCTCTAAAAGAACAAAACATGCTTTGGCCCAAAATGTCAAATTTCAACCCACCACTACGGCTGCAAAAATGAATAGACGATAGGGTATTTTTGAGAGATAAAAATTGTTGGATTTCTGAAATGTTGAAGGGGCCAAGGGAGGACTTTATCCTTTTGCCTCAATTGCTTCAGTGCAAAAAGTGTGTGCCTGGCGAAATGAAGTTTGCGCTGGCTAGCAAGAAGCCAGGCAAGTCGTCCCCTTGCCCCTCAGAACACCTGGGCCACAGCAACATAGCATCTTGGACTACACCAATCAAGTCTTCAATGAATGAAGAATCTACTCGGCAATATGTTAATAGAGGAAAAAATCGCATTCTATAGCCAATCTCCAATCTAAGATCACAAACCTACTATACTGCAGATGCTACAGTGAGAAAGTGATACAAAATTTGGAGAGATCCATTATTAGATGATAACAATCTCAATGCATTGACAAAGTAACTTTGGACCAAGAGAATTGATCATGCTCGAAAATGCGAAAAAACACAGGCACAACGACACATTTGCCTGAAATGTACTATTTCATGGCACCTGATTGGGACATGACATGATTATCCAAAATGCCAGATGTTTCTCAAAAGGATATGCATTCTGATTAAACGGCTTGCTAGCCAAATGATCTTCAGGATCATACAGATATAATGCCTCATACACAACAAATTATATTTCTGATACCTTGCCAAATGACTACAGACAGCAAATTGTATGAAAGCGTCAGAACATCGACTGCCATTTTAAATTGCGAAGTATCCAAGAAGGGAATATCAGATCCAGATGGAAAATCGATGATGTTACATCTTTTAAAGTCAATATGATGAGAAAGCAGCAATGACGAGTTAAATCCATAATCTGCAATTACTTGATTTTGAAAAGAGAGAAAGAGTCTCCCATCCTCCAAAGAGATATATAAGTAACAGATATGACCCCTGGGGTACCAGATACCATTAAGTGAAAATTTCCCTCTCCTATCTTTCCATGCATATATGTCTTATACCCACACAGCCAATAAACAATCACAAGGAACTGGAGATCAAACCTACTATGAAACACAAGAGAAATGAAACAGCTTTTATCTTTCAGATGAGCAAACTGCAAAAAGGCAGCTAATAAGGAAGATGCATTAAATTTCACGAAAGTAGGATCCATTATCATATAAAGGTATAAATCCATACCTCCGGACACAAAAAGAGGTTGTGACTTGTGGAAATGCACCCCACGAACAGGGCCGTCATGCTCGTCGAAACGATCGATCAGAGTCCCCATGCGGTAATCCCACAGCTGGATCACACCACTGTGGAGGGACGCAAGTATCCATGGTCTCTTACTGTGGAAACTGAGTCCCTTCACCCGATTGCTCTTCGTCTCGAACTTCGTCAACATCCTCGCCAATCACCGAAACCTCCACCGCTACAGCACCGCCCAGTCACGCCAAAACAATCGCTGCCTAATCACAACGGACCAGAAAACGCTAAGCACAAACCAGATCAAATCAAACGCAACCTAAATCTAAATCGACGCAAGCCCTTGCTCAAACCTCGCGACGTTTCTTCAGCTAAACCCGACAGAACACACGAACAACACACGATCTCGACAAAAGAAATTTACCGGGGGACACAATGAGTAGATGCAGAATCACGCGAAGCCTAATGGGCGGAAAACAAAGAGATCTAACCAACCCCCCACGGCAGCATTGGATTAGAGGACGAGAGTCACGCGTTCGCCATGAAATTTACCTCAGGGAATCAGTAAGCTACAAGATCGAGCAAAATCCAAAACGGCACAATCACTGGATAAGCGTATCCATGGGCGGGCGGGCGGCGATCGGAGTGCAGACAAATTGACACAGAAGAAGAGAGAACACGAAGAGAAGGTGGAGATAGCTGGTGAAGCTGTGAGCCTCCACGAGCGGGAGCGGGGAGCGAGAGCGAGAGCGAGAGAGCTGTCCTCGCTTTAGATCTGGCCTCGTGCGTCAGTACTAGAGAGAGCGCAGAGAGAGAGGAGGAGGAGGAGGAGGAGGATGAGGAGGGAATTTTGCAACTTATGGAGGGTAAAATGGAGAATTCAAGAGGGTTGGACGCAATTTCAGCGCTGATCTGTTTGAGAAGTCCCAACATTTTCTTTACCGTCCCTTTTGCTAAAAAATAAAACAGTTTCTTTACCGTCTAAACCATGGGTTTGTCCTAATATTCACTCCTCATATGAAATGAGGAAGATGAGATGTTCGAATCCCCTCTTTCACGAGAGGTTGGATTGAGAATGATTTAGTTTCAAAAGTAAGTTTCGACTCCCATACCTTACAAGGAGACTGGATAAAAATTTGAGGAATTAGCGTAGGAATATGAGTAGAGTAGGATCGATGGATGATTTAATTTCAGAAGTGGTTTCAACTCCTACGCCTTGCATGGAAGAAAAGTAAAAGTCTGAGTAATTAGAATAGAAATAGAAATAGAGTAGACCGACAAAAAAAAAAAGAAATCCTAACCATTGTTGAATTGGGTTTCTCCAGGATTGAGATCTTTTTAGTATATATGTTAGGCCTATAGCCATTTGTTTTTATTTTTCTCTTTAATTAATGTCATTAAAAACTCTAAACTATTTTTTTGTGCCACATTTATTGCAAACCAATTTTATACTTACGAACTTCAAGAAAGTCGACAAATTGATGTTAAATAAATTCAATACATAAATAATCTTGCAAACATTTTTACCAAATCATTGCCAACATCAACTTTTGAGAAATTAGTATATAACATTGGTATGCGGCAAGTACATAAGATGCAAGATTGATTAGTCCCAACATGGCTCAGTTGAGGGGGAGATATTATCAACTATACATTGCACTCTTTTTTTCCTTTTTGTCCAGTTTTTTCCCATAGGGTTTTCTGGCTTAAAGGTTTTTAACGAGGCAATTAATGTATCCATAAAATGGAGAAATCATAAAATTTGTGCTATGTACTATTTTTCCCTTTTGTCCAGTTTTTGTGTCACTGGGTTTTTCCGGCTTAAGGTTTTAAATGAGACAGTACAATTCAATGACATTCGTAATATAATGAACACAGTGAATATTCAAGGGGGAGTGTTATGAAATACATGAATGAATATTCATTATATTTATGTATCTATTATAGTACATTGGTATCATATATTCTAAGTACATCTCCCTATCTATATATATATATATATATATATATATATATATATATGAATATTCATTATATTCATGTACCTATTATGATACATTTGTATCCTACATTCCGAGTACATCTCCTTATCTAATATATGAATTATTAAATACGTTGACATTAATGATAAGTGTATCATTGTTTTCTTATAAATAGGAGCACATATAGTGAGAAATAAAGATTTTTCGTTTGACTTTTCTCTACTATCTTTGGTGTTTATCTGCTTTCTCTACTTAATCTCCCTATATTCTCTCTATTATATACTTGCAACACAATATTTTACAACATAAAAAATCTATTAAACACCAAACATTTTTTTCATAATAAACAATAATTGCATTGATTATCTTCGTCGACTCGCATTGTAATTAAGTGTTCCGCTTCTTGGATTCAACATTCTTGCCTATGGGTATAATTTAGCAAACTTTACTTTTGCATTTAAAATTGTTTAATGTCTTTCTTTTCAATGTCACATCAACTTCAAATAAAAAGTTACTTTAAAATTTGGTGGATAATTTTATAAAAAAGTCTAGTGAAAAACGTCACTTATATTTTTTACATCATCATAATTCATGCTTTTTACCGTTATTTATGCATTTGTTTGGGAATTATTATTGAAATATTTAAGTATTAAATTACACATTCATTTAATAATTTAACCCACAAAATCTCAAATTCTCAAATGAGCATGAACTCTTGAGTTTGCAATAATCTCATAAGAATCCTTATATCCCTTACAAAAGGGCATAATATCTTTAAAAATCTCTAACTTTAACTCTATTCTCAATATATCCTTAACTCTCTCTTTTTATCTCCAAAAAAACTATCATTTTTACTTAAGTCTGGGAAACTCCATTCAAAAATGGAGTTCCCCTATAGACCCTCATTCCAAAATTGCCTTTAGTGATCTTACCTGGCATTTCCATGTCATTGTTCTAGCTTTTCCCCAAATTTCAGGTACAAGAAAACATATTTTGGAGATGAATTTCCACGTCTGCCCAAATGACATTTTCTTGAATTTTAAATACAAGTAAAAACTAGAGCAATTAGAGTTGTCTTTTTTTAATTGCTCTTACTCTTAAAAGAGTCTTTCTTTCATCTTACTTGAAATTCTTTAATTTTGCACTTAGTTTTCAATTTTCACATGCTTGTGAGTCTTCCATCTCTCATGATTAGAGAGCTTGCGCTTGGAAAGTTGTGCTCATTTGAGATTTTGTAGAACAACTACTAAGTATTTAAATTGTTTAAATTATTAGATGAATGAGTAATTTAATCTTAAATATTTCAATAATAATTCCCAAACAAATGCATATATACGATAAAAAGGAATGAATTATGGTGATGTAAAAAATATTCGCAAAATAACTTTTTATTTGAATTGACGTGATATCGAAAATGAAAGACAATAAAAAATTTTAAATGCAAAAGTAAAGTTTGCTAAATTATACCCTAAAGGCAGGAATGTTGAATCAAATAAGCTAAAACCCTTAATTACAATGTGAGATTAATGCAAATATTGTTTATTACGATAAAATGTTTGGTGTTTAAAAGATTTTTTTAGAACATTTAAGCCACTTTCTTCTCCTCTTCTTCTTCGGGTTAAAGTGGAAGTCTCTCTATCTTATTGATTTCTACTTTTGATTTTTTGTTGTTCTTTCTGTTTAGTGTTTTAACTTAGATGAACGGGTTTTAGGAGTGGCCGAGAGAAATCAAATTTTTTTTTTTTTTATTAGTTGAACAGGTTTTCAGGAGTAAGACATTATTTGCGAATGCATTTGTAAGGATTAGAAATTTCTACTTTTGATTTTTTGTTTTTTTCTGTTTAGTGTTTTAACTTAGTTGAACGGGTTTTAGGGGTAAAATCACCTTGATTAATAAAATCACTATACTACCATTTGACGAATAAGACGTTATTTGATACATGTAAGATTAGTTAAAATAAAAATATATACTCAAGTTCTTATTGATTTCTACTTTTGATTTTTTGTTGTTCTTTCTGTTTAGTATTTTAACTTAGTTGAATGGGTTTTAGGAGTGGCCGAGAGAAATCAATTTTTTTTTTTTTATTATCACTTAAAATCACCTTAACAATCATACTATCAGAAAGCATTTTTGTAAAAGCATGGCGACTTATGCATTTTAAAGTCAAAGTAAAAATATACTCAAGTTCTTAAAAGAAGTAAAATCAATGAAAAGCATATATAATCATGAAACCATCGAGTCATAAAAAATCGTAATGGGGGGGTGTTGCGAGAATCGAACTCGCGACCTCTCGCACCCGAAGCGAGAATCATACCACTAGACCAAACACCCTGTGCGATCTGGGCTGTCATTTACATCTATTAATTCTTAAAAATAAAAATTTCGCCAATTTCAAAAAGTATAACCATCTGCGGCGGAGGGGCTCACTTGGAAAAGACGGTGCAGAAATGGCGGCAACGACTCTATCTTCATCTTCTCATCTCTCGATTCATCACCATCTCCTCCACCAACTTCGCCGGCCGCCACCGTCGTCGTCGTCGCCGCCGCCGATTCCTTCCCCTCTTCTCTCTCTACTTCTTAATCCGCAGTTTGCCCCCACCTCAAAATCCGCTGTCCGGTTCCGAGCCCTAATTTCCAATCCACCACCCTCCTTCTCTTCCGTTCCTTCTCGCCTCGCTTGCTCTCGTCCTCTCTCCTCTCCCTCGTCCGTTGCCGCATTCACTCAAACACCTTCTCTGCATCCGGAGGCCTCGACCGATGTGGTTCCTCGGGGGGAGATTTTGGGGGAAGACGAAGGCCACGGCGGAGAGGAGGGCAGCGAGATTCTAGAAGAAGGAGGAGGAGAAGAGAAGGAAGAAGTGCCAGAACCGGCTTATCGACAGCCGAGGACGGCTGGGAAAGTGCCTGATTTGAGTGTGAAGGAGAAGAAAGAGCTTGCGTCGTACGCGCACGGTCTGGGGAAGAAGCTCAAGTCTCAGTTGGTGGGCAAATCGGGGGTTACCGATAATGTGGCGGCGTCGTTTATCGAGACGCTTGAAGCCAACGAGCTTCTCAAGGTACCGGTTTTTCCTTTCTTCCCTTGTTATTGCGACGATTCAATTTTTGATGATTTGTGAGCGATTGACTGTGGAGTGTGGAGTGACCATGTGTATTTTTGAGATGGGATTAGTTTGGTGTTAGATGAAGATGAGGTGTGTTTTTTGGGTTGGTTTACTTGTTTTGCTTGGAGATTGTTGTGTGTGGAGTTCACATTGGTCTGGAAGAGCATATGGTATGATGAACATGGAAATGTGCAATCTTATTTTACTGGTCACTAAATTGTGGTAAATTTTTGTAACCATAACTTCTTTCTTATTTCGTGGGTTTTCGAGGGGGTAATTGTTGGGTAAGATCTTCAATGGTTGATGGGTTTCGGTTTTTTTAGTTCTAGGGAAGGGTTTCGTCTGCAAAAACTAGGCAGTTGTTTTAGCTAGTGTAGTATAATCTGTGTTATCAAGTGGGAGAGTGAAAGCATTCTCGGAGTGTGATTTTATGCATCTCCGTGGTTTCTTGGTTATAAACTTGGAGTGGTTGGGTTCTTGGACTGGGGGTTTTGGTGAAGAATTGTTACTGATGAGACAAGTTGCATGTTTCTATTCTGGACTCTAGTTGGACATTGTCACTCATAAAACACCTACTTTTTTTATCGTTGAATACTGTTTTTCTGATTGAGAATTCTTGTATAAGTTTTCCTTTGTCAAATTTCATTTTGTTGAGTGCTCATTCTCTATCTTTTGTTTGTTTGTATAGGAAAATCGTGCTCTTTAGTGTGAGAGTTCTTGGTTTCATTATTTCATTTGTCGTGTGACCTGCATAATTGCTATTTAATCGGGTCTTTAGGCCTTTCATGTTTGTAGCTATTACTTTGGTTTGTTATGTAGTGTGAGGGATCCTTCTAAGTGGGATCAAAAGATTTGACAATATTGTCTTCAAAGTTGGATTCCATTTTTAATGGATTGAAACAAAATTATTTTTGCTTTGACTAATTTCTTTGAGATCTCTCTGTCTGTCTGTCTCTGTCTCTCTCTCTCTGTCTCTCTCTCTCTGTCTCTCTGTCTCTCTCGCTCTCTCTCCCATTTCTTCAGTTCTGGATGAGAACTTTAGACGTATCCCTGATGTTTAGTCACTGGCAGCTTCTCAACAACTTATGCAATGGCCTGAAGTTGTGTGATTACTGGATATTTTTTCAGTTTGATTGGTTGATAGGGTCCTTATAACAATTAATGTGTCTGTGACGGCTGAATGAGCTGTTAGATTTCTCTTTTAAAAGAATTTTTCCAGAGTTCCATGTTGTTGTGTGCATTTCACGTGTAAATAGATAAGTAGAAGTTGAACTTGTCAGTGTTTTAGCTCGGGTATAAAATTTGAAAGTTTTCAGATGAGTGAGTGTAATTTATTTTATCTTTTCTTGCTAGATCAAAATACACAGGACTTGTCCTGGTGAGCTAGATGAAGTTGTGAAGCAATTGGAGTTGGTCACCGGATCAGTTGTTGTTGGTCAGATTGGTCGGACCATAATCATATACAGGCCCAGCATTACCAAAATGAAGGCGGAGGAGAAGAAAAAGCAGGCCCGCAGGGTGTTTGTTAGAAAAGGAGCTTACTCCAAACCGTTGCTTTTGGTAAAATGAAAATCTTAGTATTCTCTCACTTTACTCGAAAACATTGTCCTTATTGCAATAAGTGGGAGCAATTTGAGAACCTTCCTTAACATTTCATGATCAAATGCAGAAGAAAGGTCAACCGTCTAGATTTGCGGGACGTGGTCATCGTGGCAGCAGCCGGGTTTAAGATCTAGCTCATTGTTTTTTCTAATTATATGTCTTGGACATCTAAGCAAGCACATCGTCCTTTATTCCATGGCTTAATTCTGTGATAGCAGGTTCTCTGATAGGGAAATGGAAGTTTCACACATATACTTCTCAGAGTGTCATCTGGATTGGAGGAGTGCTTGTTTCAACGCAGGACCCAACATGCAATGGTGCGGTCATTAATTGGGTTTATAGGGAAGTAAATGAGATTATATCATGCTGTTTGCCTTTGTAGTATTCTGATCATCTTCGAGTTATGAAAGTGCAGCTAATCTAAGATGCCAATGTGCACATAGCGCCACTGTCTTTAATCATTTCCCATTTTGCATCTTCTCCTCTCCCAGATGGAGAGTAGTAGTACGAGATTAATTAGTATCAATGTGAAGCTATGCAATGATTTTGGCCAGAATTCACTGGTTCCGTGATTACATCTGGTTGCTCTTATACTTGTTTGTCGGACGAATTACTCAACCGTCCACAATTGGAAGTGGATGCAGATGACATCAAGGTGGGGAGACCGCCCATTTCGTCCTCATACTTGAACTTTTAATTTAGTCCTTGCACAGTTCTTTTTCTCTTTCTATTGCACCATCTCAAATCTAGATTTAATCCCAACATAAAAATGTTTCTTATTTAATCACACAACACTAAAATCCAAACATAACACGTTAATTAAATAGAATTCACGATACAAAACATTTGATGTATGAAATTTCATATGTAAAGATATTTACCAGTTTGTAAGGTCATAACATTATAGAAGAAAATTTTAAATAAGGATTTGAAGTTGGATATTTTTCTTGCAAGAGGGTCAAAGAGGACATTATGTTATATAAAAAACCTGAATCGATTTTAAACATAGGTCAGGTGAAAGCGAGTGGGCCTGTTCCAAGCCTTGAGGACTTGGTTCGGGCATGAAGCAGAGCTCGACTGCATAGGCTTGTGACTTCAAATCGGAGAGGTTCACTCCGAAATGCAAAATTGAAATCGGATCTCTGGGGAGTCCAGCGGAAATGGGAAATCGGTGAAACTGAAACTCGAAAGCGGGAGGCCAGGCTAATCCAAAACCCTAGACGTAGGACAATTCTGCTAGAGATTTTTAAGGATACAGAAAGATGTTGGGAATGGCAGGCTAAGCAGACGGAGACAGAGAGACGCAGAGAGAATTCAAGAGGGCAGGGACGGAGATTGTGAAATAGCAGAGAAGCGAGCGAAAGGGTGGATATAAATCCCTCACCCTTGCACGCCGTGGTCACCGGTCACAAGCCGCAGGTTCGCAATCATGGCCTGGTCACAAGCCGCCGGTTCGCAGCGGCCCTCACTCAGGCAGCACTCCGTCTAGATTCAACCTTCGTTTTGTTCATAAAGTGGGTTGAGAGAAGAGAAAGAATCAACGTTGAAGTTTTTAATTTATAAATTTGGTTTTGCTTTTCACTCAATGTTTTTAACAAAAATGTCCTAACCATTAGAAAACTCACATGCTTACTGATCAGCAAAATCAAACTCTTATTTAAGATTGATTTTGGCACTTCAGGCCCTCATTAGTGAGAAAATGACATGCTCTTATTTAGAATTTCCCCAAATTATCTAAATGTAAATGAACATGTCATGTAACAAAAGGAAAATTTTAAATTGCTTGAGTAAATTAGTATAAGTGCGTCATAAATAGGTAAAAGGTCAATTATACTTGATATGTTTATCATTCATTGTGATTATGCTTATTATGGTCACTTTAACACAGTAGTGTGTGTCTTATCAATGTGTTATGAAGAAAATTACTAGTTCTAGATAAGGTTTATCAAAATTTATGATGTAGAATATCTAATAATCCTCACCATGCTCAAACGGAGGCTTTTTTCTTCATTGAATTACTATATACTAGTGACAAATTTACTTAAAACTAATTTTTGACCACAAAAATCCAAAATTGATACATTTATGACAAATATATCCTCTATTAATTTCCGTTAAATTTTATTATTGAATTACTAAGTTAGATGACATGGTTGATGAGTGTAATGATTTAGGGTTTTACCATGTATTTGTAATTAAATATACAAATTTATGATTTTTCATGATATTAAATCAATTTAATGGGAACTAATGGTTGTTAGCGATCAAAAAATTAATTTGGGGTAAATTTGTCATTGGTATATAGTTTGATGTTTTTCATAATATTAACCGTATCCATAAATATACTTCAAGGTTGTATCGGTTGATGTTCATTTCCTACGCTCAAGAGGAGGCTTTTTCCTTCATTGAATTACTATATATACTAATGACAAATTTACTCAAAACTAATTTTTGACCACAAAAACCCAAAATTGATACACTTATCATAAATATATCATTTATTAATTTCCGTTAAATTTTATCATTGAATTATCGAGTTGGATGATATGATTGATGAGTGTATTGATTTATGGTTGTACCCTCTATTTGTAACTAGATATACAAATTCATGATTTTTCATGGTATTAAATCAATTTAATGGAAACTAATGATTGTTAGTGATCAAAAAATTAATCTAGGGTAAATTTGTCACTAATGTATAGTTTGAGGTTTTTCACAATATTAACCCTATACATAAATATACTTTAAGGTTGTATTGGTTGATGTTCATTTCCTCCGCTCAAGCAAAGGCTTTTTTCTTCATTGAATTACTATATACCAGTGATAAATTTACTCAAAATTAATTTTTGATCATAAAAAACCCAAAATTGATACACTTATGACAAATATATCATCTATTAATTTCGTTAAATTTTATCATTGATTTACCGAGTTGGATGACATGATTGATGAGTGTATTGATTTAGGGTTTTACCCTCTATTTGTAACTAGATATACAAATTTATGATTTTTCATGATATTAAATCAAATTAACGGAAACTAATGATTTTTAGTGACTAAAAAATTAATTTAGGATAAATTTGTCATTGGTGTAAAGTTTGTGATTTTTCACAATATTAACCTTATCCATAAATATGCTTCAAGGTTATATCGGTTGATGCTATTTCCTACACTTGCCACTTCACACAGAAGTTTATTCTGACTGCACGCATGGTTAAAGGTTTTCTTTCCAAAGCAAACTGCGCGAACCTCTTGAAGAACAATCAGTATATTTTTCTGTTCCCTATGAGTCCCTTACAGACCAGAGTATACCTGGGCAAAATAAATTGACGTACAAAACCAATGGATCAATCATACTGTACTACCCTAGCAGGAGAAAAGCACAGGTCCAAAAGCAGTGCTCACTTATGGTCTTCTCTTGGTCATCCGGCATTAAAGAATGAGAGCCCTCCTTATCCATTTGGATTCTGGAGAGTACAAATTCCTCCCAGGAAGCTGTTAATTCAGGGTCTTGAAGCAAACGCAAGAACCCGTCATCAATCTTCCTTTGAGTTTTGCTAATTTGTAGCTAAATTCATGCGGACAGTTCAGAACTTAAGCAGCTTTCAACTTCCCCATTTGAAACTGAGTTGAGCTCTCAGAGTAAAGTATCCCCGTAGGGGAGAGGAGACGCCGGAGAGCGAGGAAGAATCGAGCCTGAAATATTGAAGATCAAAAACAAGTGTTGAGCTAGTGCATAAGAAGAGAATGGTGGGACGTTCTTAAAGATCTGCAATTGCTAAAAATTACCCATTGAAACACGACGAGTGCACCCCAGCAGCCTGGCAAACCGTATCCTCTGCTGCTTACGAGCTGATATTGAAGAGAATGAAGGAAAATTCTTCAGTTCATAAAGATCTTGGAGAAAAAAATCCGTAACTCCTAAAGCAAAGCAACAGAAACTTGAGGAACAGATCCCTACCATAAGCAGAAGGGCGCCAAGAGAGAAGCAACCACTCATCGACAAGCTAACAAATTTGAAGTCTCGCCCAGCCTGTAAAATAGAGGGGTTCTGATGTTAGATCTCTCTATCTTCTTGTTCTCATTTACTGTGAATTAAATAACACTGAAGAACCAAGCAGGCAATTAGTATCTGGTACTTCAGTATCAATGCTGATCCTATGTTTATTGAAAACATGCCAGAGCGCTTGAGATCGTTTGTCACCATTAAAATGTACGGAGGAAGTGGAGATGGTTGGAAAGTGACGCACTTACCAACAGTGTTCCCTCGAGGCTATGAGTGCAAGGTGTTGCAAATAAGGCAATGAAGAATGGAAGCAAGACTTTGTGCATCTGCAAGAACAAGCACAAGGAATTATCGAGATGCTTAAATTGCACCTTGAGCGCACCATTGCAGTGCCTGCTGGGCTAAAAACAAATGCCAAGTAGAGGAGGCAAATGATTGATGCCAAAATTTGGTAGAACGAGTGCATTAAAGAATCAAACTCAGCATGTTGACCATAGTTGCCCATAAATTGAGAAAAAGAAAAAGGAGGCTATGGCATAGTTATGATAAAGAAAAGAAAAAGCACTAACCTGCTGTATGACATTTGCATCCGCTGTGAAAATATTGGGGAACAAACCAGGAACAGAAGCTCCAATACCAGATATTACTAGTCCCAGAATTGCCCCAATAATCATAAGAGACTTCAGAAGCATTCGGGCCTGAAATTTTTTTTCCAAGTCCCTTTTAGCACAGAGATCTTTTTTGGGGCAGTCCAAATCAACTTATGCAAGAAGTGCAAGAAAAGGCAGTACGTGGACATGTCAGAATCTATGGAGGCGGGAGTGAAAATACCTTCTCTAAGCTTCGGGTTCTTCCATACATCAACTCAGGCATAAACGACTGCGCAGTTTGAGAGAGAGGCTCACCCCATACTACACACATGCCGTACATTTGTATCATGACCTGACAGTATACGTGCAGAGTTCATCAATGCCACATGAAAATTGGAATGGAAGCCAAGCCATGCAGTTTATGCAATGCAGTAAAAATTAACCTGGTGAGCCGCAACCGTTTGTGTGCCCATGGCCGTGGCAAAGTATGTAATGAGCGAGTAGAAAGCCACCTGAAATGTCGATACATCTCAAATGCGTCAGCCTTGTAATTGAGTAAGATAGACTGACAATGTGTCCAGTAAAATGGAGCTGACCTTTGAAAACATGGTTACAAAAACTGGAGCGGCAATCCCAAATATGTGTAGAAATTCGCTGGGTGATGGAATGGAGATAGCAAAGCTATTAAAACCTTTCTTGTTCAGAGCTTCAATCATCATATATGCTGCAACAATCTGGATGGTCATGTATTTTCTAGTTAGTGAAAATCAAGAAGGAAGATTACCTTGGATTGAATGATATTCAAGCTGAAAGGGGAAGTTCTTTTTGTTCATTCACAAATTTCTGGGTGATTTTCCCTGATTTGCATAAAAAAGAAACATGAAAATGCTCTTTGAGGATACCTGTGAGGCCAGTGTTGCCCAAGCAGCACCAACAATACCATAACCTAACATTTTGCACAGGACTAAGTGGCCTATTCCATTTACAGAACTGGCCACTAATAGGGCCTTCAAGGGGCCCATGGAGTCCTTCATGCCAAGGCTGAAATGAAAAATTAGGAAGCCATTAGAAGTCTTAGGATGAGAAATTTTTGAATGATTTCATCTATTTTAGCACAAACAATCACCAGCACAGTACATCCTCATCAGTCATCACATAAGTCAGGTACCACTAGATTCACAAGCGGGGACACAAAGGATATCCGACAACTACAAGATAAGCCAGTCTGCATATGCCAGCCAAAATTACAAGCATCCGAACCGTATTCTTAACTCGAGAGGTCTCAGCCAGTCTCAGAACTTGAAATTAGATGGTTATCGCATAGCTCGGAACAGTAAAAGACACAGCTGTTGCCTGAAGAGGACGGAATCAAGAAAAAAACAGACCTAGATGCTAAAAAAAAGCTTTACTTTACTAAAAGAAACCCCTATAGTTCTAAGGGCGGTAATCATTGTACTCAAGTATCTCATCCTGTATGACATTGCAATCACCATGCAACCTTACAATGTTTGAAAACTTTCCATATGAAACGAGGCTAGAGTTGCAGAGCCTCGCTACATATTGTACAATGTTAAAGATCCTTGGAGAATAACTAATGTAGGAGTCTCCAAAAGCAGCTAAGAAATGAATAGCACATTCGACTATCGATTAGTGAATCTGCTCAGCAATCATCACACAGTGTTTTATCCACATGCCTTATGGAGCACAGACTGCAGAGTACTAAACAAGGACATATATATGAAGTACCCACCTCGAGCTTTGAGCGACCAATCCATAAAGGACGGCAGGCCATGCTAGTCCCCGGATCTATCAAAAGATCATCATTGCAGTCATTTATAAATTCGTGAAAAAATGTACAAACTTGAGATTATTAGATACAAGGAGCATGAAATCTAAACTATGCAGCAATAAGCCAAAAACTTCAAAATCTATATCAATCTGTTTTGTATAGATTTAGCGAAACATATGAACCTAGTTTGTGGCCTCGGAAGGATCATCTGTTATGGTCTCAATCTGTCCATTTCTCCTCATTAAAGATCATACAGACACGTGTGGATAGATTGTACTATTGTTGAAAAATATTGTAATTTAGAAGCATACAAGAAGATGAGCTAGCAAGTGATCACAATCGGGTAACAAAAAGGAAAGGCGTGTCAAATTGAATGAACCTGAACATATTTGGTTGCTGCAGGTACAATGTTCATATTCTTTGCCCCTGCAAAAGCTGAAAGTATACAAGTTCGGGCTTGTCAGTTCACTGCATTACCCTGTTTCCCAGAGACTGAATTTCTTGTCTTAGCAACGAATGTACACATGACGAAAGCAGCTGATTGTTCCTTAGTTCTTATGCATGATATGCCAAAGTCTACTGTATATTTTCAACAAGGAAGAAGAGAAAAATGCTGCACCAGCTTATTACCAGTGAGTGCTTGGGATCCGAGGAATTGGGTGAACAAAAGCATCAGCGTCCCACACATCAATCCAATGAACAACAAGATGGAGATTTGGTGCTGAACATCTTTTTTGTCCTGCGACAAATTTATCCGGTTAACTCGGAGAAGCAAATTCAGTACTGGATAAACACCTTAAACATATGATTACATCCGTCGCAAACAGATGCGGGAAAGGTACTTGGAAGCAATTGTGCATCCCAGCAGCAGGATCACAGTCAGAACCAACGAATCAAAGGAAGAAATGTTTCGGCATTGAACTTTGTGAGAAATGCTGTTGATAACAAGAAATTATTCATCTAAAAAGCTCGGGATGCTTACCCCTTTCGCAAGCGACGTGGCAACCATATTTGAAGTAGCGATCGACAGGAACATGAACAAAAGATTCATGTTGTCGCAGAACACCGTCCCAGGACCTGTTAATTCGAAAATCGCACTGATAATTAGACTCACAAGCAAGCTTCTTGCTTTTTTTCCCTGAAACTGATAGAGCTTCAATTGAATCGAACTCAATTCAGAGGAACCCTGAGAAAATCGATCAAACTAACCTAAAGCAGCGAGCTCCGTCGAGCTTCCCTGGCCAATCACAGCCGTCGAGATCAGACTCATCAACGGAGCGCAGATCCACAGCCCCGTCGCCGGCCCCGAGAACATCATGATTTCCTTGATTTGTCTCCACAGGCTCTTCGTCGCCAGATCCTCTTCCTCAGCGCCGACTCCCTCCGCTTCGAGCTTTTCTTCTTCACTCGGCACGACCAGCGCACCGTTGCCGTCGCTCCCGGCAGCGACCCCATGCTCATCGTGGAGGAGCTCTTGGCCCGAGCTGCTGAGGCACGGAGTCACGAAGGGGCGCCGGGGATGCGCCGCCGGCAGCGCAATGCGCGGACCGGAAGGGGCGAGAGAGATGCTCGACGGAGGCTCGAGCGAGGCAGGGAAGAGGGACGGCGGCCGGAATAGCGCCGGCGACGGTCGAGTGAGCCGCTTGAGATTCGCATGGCGGTGGATTGGAGTGGGCGAATGAGCGAGCGTATTCATCTGGCGCAGTGTCTGTTGCCGTTAACGCGCAGAGAGAGGATCGTTGAAAAAAGCGGGCTCATATAGCAGCTCATTTTCAAATGAGCTGGAACGGCTCGAAAGTGGCTCGGCTCGGCTCGGCTCGCAGCATCAGAGGGAGCAGGAAATTTCAGGTGGGGAAATCGACGGTGGGGTGGCCGGCCAAGGAGCTCGGCTCGGCAGCTGATGTGGGCAGCGGCGGCGGCTTTCCCTCTTCCAACTAACTTCTTCTTTCCCCGGCAAACTCCACCTAACCGTGACGAGCGTGGCCCCCACGCTCCGATGCGCACGTGCCCCTACCGGAAATTCCAAGCGGCATCTCCCGCGAAGACCATGAGATCCGCTCTCGATCCATCTCCTCATTTTCTTGTCTCGTGTTTTCGCTGAAATCCCAATTATTGTAATCCACTGGATTGAGATGGAGTTGGAAAAAAAATGAAAATCTTCAAAGAACTTCGGTTTGTCTTATGAAAAATAAATAATTTAAAAATATTTTCTTTGAAAGCAATTTGTTTGCATGACTTACAAAAATGAATTCAAAAAAATTCTTCATCATCAACAAAAATATTTTCAATTAACTAATTATTTTAAGTTATGGCAATCGATTATTTTTAAAAAATATATTTCAAATTGTTAATTTTTCACAAAATACACGGAGCTTGAGTTAAGAAATAAATTAAAATGTTTCTTGGTATTTTCGTTGTTTTCAATTCGAATGAAAACCGAGAGATCTAAATATTTGGCAATCAAATATGCTCGGAAGAATAATGCTCCCACACTAAAATTGGCATATGATATCAACTTACGGAATGATGCTTTAGATTTTTTTGAGACTTGGATATGACATAATTATTCTGCTAAATGTTCATTTAGGCTTATGCTACTTTGCAAGCTACTTTTGTAATCAATCTTAACACCCACAGTATTGTTAAGAAGAGTGTAAAAAGCTAAATTTGAAATTTATCCTTGTTCTATTTTTTTTAAAACGAAATTTGAAAATCTTTATTGATCAAACAGCACACTTAAATTTAGCCCATTGCAGCCATGAGGCAAATTGTGTTATAGATTGGGTGCCTAGGCCCAAAGATTAAATTATCTGCCCTATAATTTGGTTAGCTTATCCCCCTCAACCCCTTTGGGAGTTATATTATTTGGATGCTCCCTTGGTGAGCACTTATATTTGAACACATTTCATTGAATAAATTCATATTCCGACCCCCAAAAAAAAAGCCTCAAATTTACACGCACTATAAGAGTGAATCCTAAATGTTGTAGGTATAAACAAGTAGGCAAAAGCATGGTCCGGGTGCGAGCTCTAGAGCTAACATCAAGAATGAACCAATCTATCCTAAAATTACATTGAATCCAACTGGCATTTTTGAGATTGATTACCCAATAGAATTGAAAGCCCTTTCTTCATTTTTTGACTTTTAGTGTATAAACATATTAAGTAATCATTTTTTTTTTAGCTATGACTTTGTCTTTGTGAGTTTCTTTTATTTCGAGCTGCTGATTTTTTAATAAATAAATTTTTCTAGAAAAAATATACATATGCTCATAAAATCGACATATTCAAGACACAATATAGGCACTAAACTTAACCTAGTTAGTTCCCAAGTTTTGAACCTACAAACCTACCCACTCAAAGCTAAGTTCAGGACTGGAACCTGGAGCATTGCTCACCCTAATAATGTGCCCAATGGCAATGAGTCACGATATTTGATTTTGATGGATTTCATCTAATCATCACATGTTCCTAGGATGGTGATGAACTTCCATGGCATTCATATGATGCGCTCAATATTGACTCAAATTGAAAAATTCTCATATGTGACCGGGGTAAGTGAGCCCAATTCAATCTCAATCATTAATTATAATGAATTTTACATGAAATCCACGTGATTCAATGATCGAAATAAAATGGCTTACATGTATAGGAAGCTGGCAACGGCTACTTCAAAATTTGGATGTTCACGGGAATGTCTTCTCACCAGGTCAACTGGTCAACCAGGCTACCCAAAATGTAAGCGTACCTTCCTTTCTTGGTATCCACCAAACTGGTTAGATTTTTAAAACGAAAAATTAAGCAAAAGAGAAAAATACAAGTACTTTCACATCCGCTAGTCATCGTTTCGAAGATGAACGATGTCAAAAGAGGCACGAACAGCCGCCTGCGAGATCCACTCGCTGACCAACCATGTACCGTCGAGGTTATGGTCGTTCTGGCTGATGTCTTGTTGTCGACCCGCCTTGCTCTTGCTTTTTCTTATCTGTTCACCGGTGAAGATTGGTTGCTAACCGTCGCGACCAATTCAACGCATGGGGCGCGAGTGAGGAGAAAGAAGGCAATCCCCGCACTACTGTCGCTTGCCTCAAAGTCTTCGACGACGCAGTGCCGAGAAGAGAAGCGGCAACTTCGAAGTTGCGGCCGCAGATTAGAGGGCTGTGGTGAAGGAAAGGAATTCAAGCGAAACATGGAGGGCCTTTAATTTGATGGAGTCCGAGAAGATGGCAATGGAAACTTGTTATTCAAATCCCAGATCTGTAAATCTTATCCATGGACGACAATGGTACCGATGAGAAAGACCGCACGGTGGGCAGCAATGTTCCATAAACGAGGAGGCGGCAATGGGAGTTTGCCTCGAATGTGGCTGCAGCGGTCCACCCCTCGAAGGAAGACGATGAGCTCCGGAACATCGATCAAATGATTGAGCAGTACTTATACTGAAAATGATGTTTTTAACGCCATAAATAATGAATAAACCATGCGACAATTTTAAAGACATGAAAAGCACAAGTCGAGGACGCTATATATTAAGGTAAAATTATGCCTTTTTTCAATAATTATAAAGTTATTCTCTTTCTTGGTTATTTTTTGAACTTTTATGCTAACTTACGTATGCGTGTAGCAAATCTTGATGTACGTAGTCATTTGTATCTTTGCTTCACGCCCCCATAGAGAAATTATTGAAGCAACGTCCCTGGTGCTGAATGATTATTTAATTGCATCACCAAACTATTCTAATTAACTAGCAATTGCATACTAACTAGAGTTGGCCCAAGCGAAGTTGCGGGTAATGGCATCACCGTACTATATTATGAAGCCCATCCGTTACAAAAAAACAAAAAAAGGCCAGCCCGAGCAAAGGACAATCGGGTCGAGAATTTTGACCCAGATCCTTGTTCAAATTCGCCCATCTTAATTTGGTACAGGATTTGGACAAGCTGAGTAAGCCATCCGGCATTGATCTCCTCCAAATAACCATACTTAGTTCCTCGAACAATTTCCCGTACACGTCACGCGTTTTGTCCTCTACTGCTCTTTTGTGCTTGTTTACTGGCTTTGTTTGTTTTCACCATAAAAAAACTAGCCATGTCGATCGAGTTTTACTGATTTTTCATCCTTTGCACATTGACTATTCTTTTGCTCTTTTCACTAGGAATCTTTGCACGTTGAATTACTCCCCGATGATGCACTGTTATATTTGGTACATCTATGATGAGGTGTGTCCAAAAGACACCTATTGTCTATGATAAACTGTGTTTTAGAAATGTACTCTTTGAAGGGATATGGACAATTATTTTTAAGAAAAGCATAAAAGAATAACTTTTGAAAATAACCGCTAATTAATGCAATTGAGAAAAACAGAACATTTTAAAGAAAGAAAGTTCTCTCTCTCCATCAAAAGAAAATGTTCAAGAGCTCCATTATCTACTTTAAGAAACTACTGGCATTAATGCTGTGAAATGGAAATACTTTCCATGTAATTGTATTTAGACCAATGTGAAGTCATATCGTCCATCGTTCGTTTGTGATTCAACATACATTCCTAGGGTATTTTTCTTATTGCGCATCGAAGAGGTAAGTCGTTTCTTCTCCCAACTATTATTCCAACATTGGTATAAGAGCCTATGTTATGATCTCTGTCTTGTTTTTTTTGTGTGAGTTTTTTCACTTGTTGATCGATATGGGGATCGAACAAATGAACTTCATATCGTCTAGATATTCATTTCTCGGAAATTCTAACAAGAATAATAAAAAACAATCCGGATGCAAAGAACGGGTTTGAAGGATGCAGACGATCGTTCTATTTCGCTTTGTTTCGACAATTTATTTTTGGTAAAAATGAGATTTGATCACACAGAATGAAAGACATTGTCGAGACAAGCAGAACGGTGGGTGGCACGTCGTTGGAAGATGCAAGACGTGCCCACACACGTGGCACGTGAGCGCCATGCATTCCACGGGCCGGGATTGCCTAGCACATGAGACCCACGCGCGTGTCATCCAAGCCGGCGCTGACGTCAACAAAACTGTCGGTAACTAGTGTGCTAATGTCATTGACCCAACCCGGTAGATTGGTCAACGAGTCATACCAAGTTGACCGCCTGATCGGTTGGATTGTTGATTTGGCCCGACTAGATGGCCAGTTGGACCGATTGACCCGATCGGACCGGTCTAATGGGTTGAATGATGCGGCGTGCATATGGGTGTACATGGGCTTGTTTTAGAGCGTGCTTGGTGTCCACGCGTTCGTAGTGAAGTGCTCTACATTATGGTATATTTAGTTTGCATTTTGGAGGCATTTAAAGGTATAAAAATGCATACGAAACCCTAAATACGCATATTTTGGGTATATATATGCATTGTTTATTCCTTTTAACCTGTATTTTCTTATGTTTTTGGAAATATAGAAGTTAGCCTATGTAAAAATGACCACATATGAGTTATGTAGAGCTTGATTCAATGATAGCATGTATATAGTTTAATGTATTTGCCATTTCATAGTTCTGAGCAATCTCAAACAATGACAAGAGATTCTTGATTTATTCAATACGTTTTGAATTCTGTTATTAATTAGAATTGTTGCATGATTGTTTTGTATGTTGGTCAACATCATGCTATGCCTATGGTGTCCTAAAATTCAAGCTATCGAGGAATGTAATGACTGTCAATTTCATTAATGTATTATTAGTTAATCTTACTCGGAATTGATCACTCTCAAGGTACTAACCCTGAGGGAAAGGCTAATGAGGAAATGAGTATGTGTGACTAAAGAACTTGATCTGGAATAACAATTCGACCATGGTACTTGCGTAAGAATGATCATGTGGTTATACAATCCGATTCAAGAAATGATTATAAATCAATTTGTGACAAGGTATAATGGGATAACGGGTGATTCCGTTTACTATTATCGAGATTAAGAATGACCCTAAGTCAATTCTAAGTAATCATTTACTTTGAAATAAGAATGATCCTTCGCAATTTCATGAAAATCGAAGTTGTCCAGGTGTCGAGAAAACTTAAACGTGGTTTAAGGGTTAATCAAGCACGAGTCGATAACGCGTAAATCCTTGAAGCCGCCAGTTAGCTTGAGACGCACTAAAATTGCATTCGATCGAGATTGACTATGAATGATAATTTGATTTTTTATGTCGGACTTTCAAGGACGTTAGGGATGAACCATTGATGATGCCTCTATAATCCTCGAGAGTAATTAGTAAGTCCAAAATTGACAGAAAAAGGTTTAACAAGCCGAGAAGTAGAGCACACAAGGAAAGTGGGTTGGGCAAGGCCCAAGTGGGCCTCACGCCCAATAGTGGGCGGCCACCAAGGTGGGTCAAGTAAGCCTAGTGGATTCATTTAGCCCAATGAGCCCACTTAACCCATTTCTAGCCCATTATCCGTTTTGAGCCTAGTTCGAGCCCAATGATTTGCAGAGCCCATTCCTATTCATTTCTAACTTGTTTCCGAGGCCCACTTCTTATCTTCCTCCCAAGGACAATTTAGTAATTGAGCCCAAGGTAAAAAGACCAAAATGTTATTCTTGGTATTAATGGATGCAAAACAAAAGAGGAAGAGAAGTCTTTGGCAATGATGGGTTTTTGCATGGGAAATAGAAGGAAGTGATGTGCATTGAAGTTGTTTCATCTTCTCTCTCTTCTCCTTTTTCCTTTCCCCTTGGCTAACCACCCTCCTCTCTCTTCTCCTTATTCTTCCTTTTCTTCCTTTCCTCAATTTTCCCTTACAAGCTTAGCTCCTAGCCACCCGAGCCACCTGCATTAGCAACTGGGAGCCTCAATCCATGCCCTCTATAGCCTCCACTCACCGGTCTAGGCAGTCAAACCGCCGAACATCCAAATCACCATCGTCCCTTGTCTGCCTCTATTTCTCTTTGCTGCATCAGCTGGAAACGCCCAATTGTTGTTGTTTCCGCCTCGCCATTGCTCAAACCAACCACCACCGCCTCACCCTCAGCTACCTGGAGCCGTTAGATGCTAGCTAGCCACTCGCTAGACCATCGATCAACCCGGCCAACCACCGGTTCCCTTGGTTCTGTTCAGTTTTTTACAAAATAGAGGAAACTAGCACTTGCAGCTGCCTTTTTATCCTTGGGTTGCCTTGCATCAACGTTTCTGAGGTCCCCGTGCATAGTCCTTGCCACCGCCATCACGCCCATGTCTCTGGTTCAATTTACAATTGAGTTTATGCTATAATCCCTTAATTAGTTTGTTAAACTTATTTAGAAGTAGGTTATTTTATAATTAATCTTAATTATGAGATTAATTAAGATTAACTATGGTTATGATAGATAGTTAGGAAATTGACCATGGTTGGGTTAGTCAAAAAGTGGACTATGGTTAGTTAATTAACCAAGGTTGGATTGATTAACTAAGGTTGACCTGTGATAAAGTTAATTAACCAAAGTTGGGTTTGTTAACTATGGTTGACTTAGGGTTGGGTTAATTAACTAGGGTTGAATTAATTAACTATGGTGGGACTATGGTTAACTTTAATTAATATGTTAATCATGCTTAGTGCTAATTAATGGTGGTTAATTAAGATAATCAAGGATTAGTGAGATAATCTTGATTAGTATTATTCTATAAAAAAGAATTAATTTCTTTTATTATTATTAAATTCGTTTATTATTATTAATTATTTTTAATAATAATTAATTAAATTTAATTATGAATAATAATGATTAGTTATAATTAAATTGTGGGACTAATTTGACGAGTCCGTATTTATTAAAGCATATTGAATTGTTACTTGGATCAATAATGTATTGATTGTATGATTGAAATTGTCAAGTGCTTAATTACTCCGATAGTTATCTCTTGATGTTATGTAAAATTACATGGACATATAAAAAGAAAACCCCGAGGTGTTGGGTGTGTCAAGTTTTGCAATGAAAATGAGAATGGCATGTTTAAATGATAAGGTATGTAAAGTTGGATGGGTTTTAAAATAAAATGTGACCACATGCAATTCTTTCATGCAATTTTCATATGAAAAATGTGAAGTAGACTTTTACATTGAGCATGTTCCACATCTACAATGATTAATGCATGGAATTATGTTATTGTGGTTTGCTCATGTGATTACATAAGTAACCCGTCATCCCGGCGGGAGTTCGAGGGACAAAGTCCGACTTGTTAGAAATGTCGGCAAGAGTCTGTATGTGGGTTGTGGTAAAGGCCGAACCTATGCTCCTTCGAAAATGCCATCTGAGTGGGATTTCTAGACATAGTTTTGCCCAATGGGGTGAAACAATGCTAGGAAAAGCTTAGAAGACACTGGCAAGAGTTCGGTTGTACACACCGGTGGGAGTTTGGTCATGGCCCTTAAGAGCATTAATAATTGGAACACGCATGAATGCAAGGTGCATGAGAAACATGTTGTTGGTTCTGATTATGTTTGTATTGGTTGCACTGGTTATGATATGCCTAAGTTGATATTGTGCAGGGTGTGGCAATGGCCAGGTAAGATCGCCTATGATACGACTCAATTGTGATTAATTAATGCAATGATGAGAGTGCGGTATGCATTAATTGTGATATACATGTATACTTACCGTGTAGGGTATGACATAATCAGATAAGATTGTTTGCGAGTCGATCACTTGTTGGTTGTATCTATGGGGTTATCGAGTAGATCAAGTCGTTAATTGAGGCAAATGAGTGTTGTTTTGCTATTGATTTGCTTGAGTGAACTGGTTGTGCGATAGGTATCCTGAGGCAAGTTGGTGTTCTAATCGGAGCTTAGGGCAAGAACTTACTAAGATTATATCTCATTCGTTATTGTTAAACAATTTCAGGTCCCTAAGATAACGAACCACCTGGTGCGATTCAGAGTCCCCAAGGATTGGGAGACCATCGTCATGACCCATCAATTTTCGAGGCGAGTGCACTTGTATGAGAAGTACGTGTCCATCATCTAGGTGGATGAGGGACTAGGGATATGGGTTTCCCATTGGTTTTTGGCGTGGTTCATCCGGGAGGCCGAGATTCTGGTCAGCCATTTGCGTGGTTTTGATGGCTTGCTTGATAGAGGCCTTGAGGATGTGGACTGGGATTCCATGGAGATAGACTCTCCAAATGCAATAGTGGTGGACCCCGATTCTGCCCCACCAACAACCGACCTGTAACCCTCTGACTACGACCCAATAGAGCCTAACTCTGATGAGTCTTTATATTTTAGTAGTCCTTGATGGACAAATCGGGCTCAAGTTTTGAGGGAGTATATTAACCCAACCCTGGCATCTTTTTGTAGGCTTGGAAAGGAACTCACCCATTGATGAGCTTGTAATTAGAAGTGCTCATTTATGGCTTAATCTAGTAAATAAATAAATGAGCTGGTTTGTTACTATTGTGTTCATGCTATCCTTGTTATTGTTGATTGTTTGAGTGGATGATAGATCGTTTCTGCTTGCGCATAATGGAAAGATAAAAAGAGTAGTCGGCAATACATTTTGGGACATCGCATTCATTTGACCAAAGTGAAGGGGTTGCGCTTGGGGTCGGGGCGTGACAACACCTTTTGATATTTATTAGAAAGTGTGACAATTACATGAGGTTTTGTAATTATTTTTTTAAAGTGGGAGATCGTAAGTTGGTAGAATTCGAAGTTCTCACCTAGAACTTAAAATTTGCGCAAATTAAATAAGTTAATAGTAGTAGAATAAGCGTACACTGAAGCTGATTGAGAATATAGTGAGCTTTCATTTTGGTGTCTTTTTGTTGAATTATCATTAATTTAGTTTGTTTTTGCTGCAAATTAAATATATGTGTTTTTGTGAAAATTGTGGTAATGTTGATTCTTCGTATATTATGTCAATATGTAATAGCATTTGATTATGGCTTCGGTATCCAAGACTATTGTGGTTGACCTCAATAAGGATGAGAAGTTGAATGGTGACAATTATGATATTTGGTATCGAAAGATTCTATACATCATTGAGGAGCAAGATGTTTTGAAAATCCTTAACCACACCATGGATGAACCTAAGTATAGAATTTCAGCTTAACACAAAATAGATCAAGAGGCTTACCAAGCTTGGAAAAGGAAAAATAACATTGCTTGCATCACATTCAAATCTAATGATGAGGCAGTATCTTCGCGAGATGTCAAACATGATTTGTGAGTTGAAATCGACAGATCACACCCTTATTGATGAACAACAAGTTCAGGTTGGTATAAGGTCTTTTCTTAATAGTTGGGAGCATATGAAAATCAATATGATGCACAATAAGAATATCGTTACTTTTGACAATATAGCGTGTCATTTATAATTAGAGGATGAGCGCCAAGAGGTTGCAAATTCCTCTACCCATGCTTATGTTGCTGAGTCGAGTTCGCACAAAGTTTTAGGCTTCAAACGCAAGAAGAATCGTAAATTCAACAACAAAGGGAATGAGGTTGATGAGGCATCCAAGAGTGCTAAGACCCTTCGACGCAAAAAGTGTAGTGAGAAGAAGGACAAGGCAAAGATGAAGTATTATAATTATGGTAAACTGGGTCATTTTGCTCATGAATGCACTAAGCTGAAAAATGTACCACATAACTCCATTACTTTAAATAATGCTTTTGTTTCTAACATTATAATGCTTGTTGAATCTCATCCTATGTGTACTATAGACTCGGGAGCAATAGACCACGTAGCTAGAGATCGAGAAGCATTCATGGAGTATCGTTGAATATAACCTAGAAGAAAATGGATATATGTTGGAAATAACTCAAGTGTTGAAGTGAAGGATATCAGCACATGTAAATTAACTTTACATAGTGGTTGAAACCTATTCCTAGATGATGTCCTCTATGCTCCAGAGATTCAACGAAACTTGGTCTCAATAGTTGTTATTCTAAGCTTAGGTTATGTATTGAATTTCCATGGTACTTGTGTTGATATTTTATTTGGAACAATTTATTACAGTTCTGGTTATGTATTGAATGGTTTTATGGTATTGGACATTTACTATGATGTGTATAATATTAATGTTGATGATTTTTTTCTTTAATTGCATCTTCTACTAATATAGAAATTGATGCAAGTATTTGGCATGCTAGACTAGGTCACATTGGGTTACAAAGAATAAAAAAATTAGCAAAAGAATGCCTTTTAGGGTCACAAGCTAATGCTGATATACCCATATGTGAACATTATCTAGCCAGAAAAACAACTAGAAAACCATTTGGTAAAGGAACCAGAGCTGAACTTCTATTGCAACTCATACATTCTGACATTTGTGGTCCATTGAATGTGAGGCCGAGGCATTGAGCCTCATATTTCGTCACTTTTAGAGATGACTTCACACGTTTTGGTTATGTTTTTCTTATCTCCCATAAGTTTGGAGCATTAGATTGCTTTAAACGTAATATAACTTTAGTAGAGAATCAGTTAAACAAAACAAACAAGGCATTGAGAATTGATCGTGAATGTGAGGATCTATGTGAGCAATTTAAGACTCTTTGTGATGAAAAGGGAATTGTAAGACAATTGACTATTCCTGATACTTTGTAACAAAATGGGGTTGCTAAGAGAAGGAATATAACCCTATTAGAAATTGTTAGGTCTATGACGACGCAAGCAAATTTACCTATCTTATATTGGGGAGATACGTTATTGATTATTGTATATATATTTAACCATGTGCCCTCTAAGTCAGTCACTTCCACCCTTATGAATTGTGGACTGATAGGAAATCGGATTAAATACTCTACGACCTTAGCGGTGTGCAACATATGTTTGTTGACACCCGATTTTTTGGTCTATTTGTTTTAAATGCCCATTTATTCTCCATATATAAATAAATATTAATTCATAGAAAAGATAAAAAATTTGAAAAAAAAATCGAAATTTAAAAAAAAAAAAAAGAATTTTCGGTCGGTTAGGCTGGTATAGCCTGACCCAACCTTTTAATTTCTCAGCCCATTCTCTTTTAATCCCTTAAGCCCACCTTTTTCTCTCCCTTTTTCTTTTTCCTCAGCCCAGCCCGTCTTCCTTTTTCTCTTTTCCGGGGGCCCGGCCTTATCTTTTTCTCAAGGGGTCTCCTTCACCGACACAAACAGAGGGAGAGAAGGGGGGCGGCACACACAGATCTGAATAGGGGTGAGCACAGTTCTAGGGAGTCCGGTTCGGTTCCCGGTTCTAATAGAATCGGAACCGAAACCGGAATCGGAACCGAACCGAACCGGTTCCGGTCCAACATCCCTCCTTCCCAAAAAAGCCTTAATTTCTACCCCCAATTCCATCATCCACACATGCACAGCAGAGAGACATGCGATGAAATCATCTTCGGCTCCTCCACCAGCCACACCTTCACGTCCAATGCTCGCCGTTGCCGCCGCCGCCGCCGCTCCTTCTTGAGTTCGAACCCAACTCTATGGTGGCCACCGGTCGTACCTGTAAGTGCTCTCTCTCTCGCTCTCTCTCTGCTTGTGAAGGTAGAGTCTTGTGTAAAGTCGCTCTATGATTCGCTAACGCGCGATCGCGGATTCGTGCTCAGAGTCAGAGCGAAGCGCAATGAGTACGTTTCCCGATCTGGTGGTCTTTCGGGTGGCGAGATTGGATGGATTCCGGCGATTTTTCGCCCACGTCGCTCCGATTTTCTTCAAGTGCGGCATTGCCAAACTCGAGAGCAAGGTCTTGATCTGTAGATTGCGTGAATTTTGAGCAAGTGTAATGATATTATCTGCATTGGTTGAATCATGCTTTTGCTTGGGTATTGGGATGCTGCAGGAGATCTCCAGCCTCAGCGTGGAGCCATGTGATGGCAAGATTCTCGTGGTTACCATCTTCGAGATAAAAAAATCTGAGGTTTTGGGTTCGAAGATTGTGGGAATTCAGCTAATCTTTTACACTGATATGAATTGATTCAGTTTGTTGCTTGATGTAAGTAAAGATACCATCTTTCATCAGGAGGGAGCTCGAGTTCCGATTTCTCGCTGTGAGTTGCTACCGAGTCACTTTGAATGGACTCACTTACTCGACTTTCTCAGCTCTCGTTTAGATATTTTGCTTCCCGTTGTTGAAGAAGAAGTTTCCTTCTTGTAGGTCAAGCCTTAGACATTTGATGGTAAGCCCTTCGAGAGTCTAGCGGTATGTGAATTTTGTCTTTTCAGAACTGTTGGAATGACTGCTACTTGGTTTCTTGCATTCACTGTCTTTTACAACATAGCGTAGTCTGTCGTTTCACTAATAGAATTTTGCACCTGATTCATGCGGTGAAAACTTTCCAGGTGCTTTGTGCTCGTTATAGTGATGAGGAATTTTTCCAAATCAGATGCAAAGGTACCTATTCTACCGGATCCTATTTTTCATGCGCTATTTTCTTGATCAATACAAAGTGTTTGCAGGATGTGTGCTTTATATGAACAAAGTATCTGATGGGAAGATTCATTTTTGACTAATATGTGTTATCTCCTTGGGATTTCCTAAACTTGAGAAGGAAAATTAGGTGCTCTATGACCTGATTTCATTTGATACTTGATATAGTGTATTCTACATAACAGAGGTACCTTTTCATGGGGTTGCATTAGTTGAAATAAAAATTTTAAGATCTTGTAACTGAAGCGGTTTCTTAAAAGCATATGGTGCTTGAAGACAATGTGTCAACAACCTACAAGCTTGTAGAAGTAGTAATACCTTATGTTTGCTAAAATGTTTCCTTGCATGATGGTAAACAGATCGATCCCTTGTTCACATCATTAAAATACCTCTGCTTTACTGCTACGGCTATAATATGTCTTATGGATATAAAGCCTCTCCAGTTAGAGGGCTAAATGATTCAATTACCCTCTCTGATCATGACACATAAGTCAGAGGATTCAAGGGTGAAATTTAGCTATAGTCGCTTCTTCATCAATCAATCACCAATTTCTTTCTGAGTGTTGTGTCATGATCTCAAGGGGTAAATCGAGTCAAGTTACCATCCCTCACCCAAAGTTGAGAGAATCCAAATCCTCGTCTTATTTACTGCTGGTATGCATTTTTGTGCAAGAAGCAAGATGCATTTCACAGCTTTGCTCCTCCTTATATAAATCCTGCCTGTGTGGGCGGGGCACGCAGGTGCAGAGAAACAAGAAAAAAGAGATGTGGGCCTACTGATAAACAGTGACTTTTCAGTTGAAGAGAGCCAATTCCTATGCATCTGTGCGCTTGATCCTGTGCTTCTTGATGGCTAATGCACATGCACAAGGTCAGCTTTTTGTTTCTCTTACATTTCTATCTCTAGATCTAGTGCTCTTGTTTTGCCTTTCACATTGTGCTCTTGTAGACACTTTTTACCATTTGCTTACATTTTCCTTTTGGATAATGATGAGGATGATGATGATAGTTGGAGTTGAAGTTTTTACTTCAACTTTTTGAATTTGACAATGTTTCTTACATTAATTGGCTCCTGGTTGTTTCTGATTATGATGACCCATCATAAATGTATTTGATAATTCTCATTCATGGGTCAGATTTTGAATGTTGGGCAATTGGGTTCCTTTCTCCTTGGATAATCAACAATAAGGGTTTCATTTATCTTACAATTAGTTTGTCCTTTTGGCAGTCCAATAACTTCAAATATTATCATTGCCTATTAAAAACCCACCAGTAGATAGAAAGCATAGCTGCTCCACATCAGTTCTGAGTAACGTATTTTTTGTGATTTTTATCATTATAAAACTATGTTGGAATGGATGATCACGGTTTCCGATTCTAGGGAGGGAGGTTCTGGTTCCCGGTTCCTCTTTTTTCGGAATCGGAAACCGGTTCCACTTAAATGAAAAAAGAAGAAGAACCTGTTGGACCTGGAACCTGTGAGAGGGTAGGTTCTAGGTTCCAGATTTTGACGGGTAGGTTCCAGGTTCCGCTGGAACCTGTAAGGAACCTGGAACCGCTCACCCCTAGATCTGAAACAAGGAGAACACCGGCATAAGAGAATGAAACCAAAGACCGATTGTCCGACGACCCCCCTCCCACGGCGGTGACAATTTTCAGAGAAAGAAACGAGAGTGAGGCGGAGGAGGGGAGGATCTTCTTCTCATTTTTTTTTTCTGGGTTTTCGGAGCTCGACGGAGCGGAGATGAGGATCGCTAGAACAGAAGAGCCAAGCCGAGAGAAAGAGTTGAAAGAGAGAAAATGCAGAGGTGAAGGAAAGTAGGGAGAAGAGCTCAACGGGGCAGCGAGAGAGGGAGCTCTAGATATGAAAGTGAAGAACGGCATGGGACCAAGCCTCGCCGCCGCACCCGAAAGCCCTGCCCGTTGTGATGCTTGACCACCTCGTTGCTCACGGATCTCGGCTGTTGACTGCCGTCCTTGCTGCTTAGCCGAGTCCCGCTGCCACGTGCGGCATTGGTTGCTCAGCCCGACGCCGCCTGCTGTCGTCATTTTCCCGGAGTGGCCGAGGGAGCAGAAGCCAGGACGAGATCCGAGAGAGAGAGAGAAGAGCATAACAGGGGAGGAAGAAAGGGAGACAACATCAAGAGAGGCCAACGAGCAAAATGCTGAACCAGATTTGAGAGAGAGGGAGGGCTGACGTCGTTGTCGCTCAACCACCGATGACGAGGCTTACTGGTGGCTTGTGCTGCTTCCATTGCTGCCTGCATCTGGAACTGCTCCGATTCTCGATGACCGCCGCCTCTGCTGCCGAACGCCGTCCCTGCTGCCGACCGTCGTCGTCCCCGGTGCCACCCGCCACTTCATTGCCTCGTCGGCTGGTCTTGTGAGGATCACCGCCGTTCACCGTGGGCAGGCCGGGAGCCGCTCGACCATCCCCCTTCAGCACTACGGATGGACTGTAAAGAGGAGGGCGGAGGAACCGGGTCATGGCTGGGTCAGGCGGATGACTTGATCGACTCGCTAGGGTTTAATTTTTTTGTGAGCCATGGGCTAAAATGGATTAGGCTTGTTGGGCCCTTCTATTTTCTTGGGCCGGACTTGTTTTTTGTATGGGCTTGACTATTTCTTCTTTTATTTTTAGGTAATTCCTATGGGCCGGGTGAATCGGGCTCATCAACCGAACGGAGCCCAGCCGAGAAGCCCGAAGCCATGGAGCCTAGGGCCCCAGTCAGGCCAAACCTAATTCGGGTCAGTCTTGTAGGGCCGCGTTAAGACCCGGTCCGAATCATTTTATTTTTTTATTTTATATATAAAATTTCATAAAAAAAAAAATCAAAAAGAAAATTCAGAAAATCATAAAAAAATACTAAAAAATAAATTTTTTTTGGAATTTCAAATAATTCATAGAAAATTTAGACATCTGAAAATTTATAAAAAAATTTCGACATTTAGAAAAAAATATTTTTATTTTACTTTATTTTATTTTTATATTATTATCTTATTTTTATTTTTAAAAAAATCGAAAATCCTTAAAAATAAAAAATGCCTTTTTTAAAATTCAGGAAATTTTTGAAAGTTGTATTAGAAAAATTAAAAATTACAAAAATCCGAATATTTTCAAAATTCCAAATTTCTTTTAAGAAAATTAGAAAATTCCAAAAACATTAATAAATGTTTTTTTAAAATTCAGAAAATTCAAAAAATAAAAAAATCTTGAAAACTAGTTTTGTTTAATTTTGGAAAATTCGAAAATATTAAAAAACTTAAAAATATATAAAAATATTAAACAAATGTAAAAATTTCATAAAAAAATTCAGAAAAAATTGCAAAAATTCAGAAAACCCTTAAAAAAGAAAACAAGACCAAAATTGAATAAGCCTTTAGGGCTCAACAATAGGTTTTTATTTTATGTTATATTCCTGCATCTTATTTTGTTGCAATTTTTAGACGTTATTTCCTTATTTTAGAATGGGTAGGATAAATCTTAGTTTTCTCGAATACATTGCCATGATCTCACTAATGCTCGATTAAGTTAGGTATTGAAAGGGCGTTAGTCGCTTGACTAACGTAATCAAGTCCCCGACCCTAGTTTCTCTGGTTGATTCAAAAGTGAGACATGTTTCCATGTTTCACTTGGTTTCTAGCCGACTCCAATAGGCTAGTGGCAACTCTTTATTTGAAAACTTTCATGAATACCCAACATCGTGCGGGGTATGGGCTTGGGAGAGCCCGAGTTAATTAAGGCCCACTGGCCCAAAATTAACAATGCCCCTTAGACCTATTTAGAAAAATTTAGGTCGCGATAGCTTGGTGACTTTGTTGGGGACTGGTTCTAAACCTTAGAGGACTTAGGCCTAATTAGTTTGATTGTGTGTTATCTAATGTATTTCCTTGGCAGTGCATTTGAGAAGGTGAGGTAAGTCCACTAACCTCGTGTTAAATGTTTTTGCAAAATGGGAGGTATAAGGGGAAGTGTTTGCTCACCTTTGTCTTGTAGGGAGGTGTAGGAATGTATGGTTTATTTTTTTGAATGAAATGTTGATTGCTATATAAACTGTTGTGCATGTCTTCCTTACATAGCTCTCCACTTTAGCACACATAACCTGCCACCGGACTGGGGTCACATAGGATCATTTAGGATGGTGTTGAGATGGAGACCACTCCAACTACCATCATGTAGTACGAGTTGCCCATCTCAATTATGAAATTCTCTGACATCGAGAACTTCCACCTCGGTATGCAACCGCGTAACACAGGTCGACTCTTTGACAAACCCGGAGTCATGGGAACCTTGACCCAACAGCGACCATGCTATTTCAGTCTAGTAATCTCGTGGCTTCATTTGAGCCGTCTAGAGTAGAAATTGACCCACATCTCATGCGCATGTTTATGTGATTGAAAAAAAAAAGAAAAAGAAAAAGAAAAAGTCATCACTATTGGTAAGTATGATTTCTCTTTTTACTTGTTCATTATTTTATTGAAACTTTCATTTTTAAAATTTGCGGAGATCAATCGAATGCCCTCGGTGTAGGCTTCTAATTGGGAAAATTGGCAATTACTCTTCATAAGCAAACATTCGGTGTCAATTTCAAAAATCATTATTTTAGCCCTACACACGGATGATTTTTGTTAAAATTTCCAATCACATCTCGTAAAAAAAAATAAATTCTTCCAATTCATGTTTATGTTTTGGGGCACAAAAAATTGAAATCACACTTTTAATCAAATTCTTTCATTCTCACATTTTGAGATGGAAAATTCAAATAACATTTTGTGTGTGGGTTTCTCAAAATAAAAATCACCTCATTTTGGCAACAATGAAAGCACAAATCAGTCTTTCAAAATCTATGCCACATTTTGCATATGAAACTTTTGGGAATAGAGTGGGCATTCGATTGATGATCGCGGATTGATCTTTTAACGATGTCTCCTCTTACGCTCAAATCTTGGCAAAATACCGAAATCCTGTAATAGGAGTTCTAGGGCTTGTACCATCGCCTCAATTTCATTGTAAGAGGCGACCTCATTGGAAGATCATTTTCTCATTCACATATTGACATTGTTTCTTCTTCTTGTAGATGTGAGAAGGCCGTTCTTCGAACTTTTCTTACTTGACCGTGCCGAGAAGTGGACTTTAAATTTAGGATGAGAACTTTTGTTACTCATAGGAGTGTATCGTATTTCCTTTGTATCTTTATTCTTTTTATGGATAATGTATTGGGTAAAGAAATTTAAATTTATAAACATCATTTGGCTTCGAGGGCAATTCAGAAGTTAGTATATTCTATTGAATTTCCATGAGTTTCTGAAAGTTAATGCATTTTGTTCCTCTCATGTGTTCATCCATTGCAGGGAATCTCAAGAAGGATAATCTAAGATGGTAAAATTGTGATCGTTCCAATGGAATCAATTTATTCTAAAACTGATTTGTTCATACATCTTCCTACAGGAAAGAACTAAACAATTTTGACATTGGTATTTCAATAAGATCACAAGTAAATACTCCCACGGGTCTTGATCTTGGAATTCAAAAAATGAGAGTCCAACTTTGACATTTACTCTGGGGCAACATCTCTCCTTCCCCACCAATGACGTGTGTTGGGGCAAAATTTATCACAAAAGGATGTATCGTTCTTGAATTGAGCTCAATTATGTAGAGAGATAACACGATTTATCTTCTTTTATCACAGGGTGATCATCGACACAAGTCACTCAAAGCTAGCAAATCACACCCATGAAGCATGACGAAATGGAGTCATTGATCTAACACAAAAAAGGTGTATTGTTCTTAAATTAATCCAATTCAAAATAATTAGAATGCAAATAACATGTCCCATCTTTTGTAGGAAAATGTGTGCATTGATTGTGGGAGCAGTGCCTTCCACCAAAGAAGCATGTTAAAGCACAATCGTCCATTTTGGTGTAAAGGATGTATTTCGTTCCTAAATGATTTCCAATTGAGTGTGGAAATAACATGCCTAATCGTTTTCTTCACAAGCGATAAATGGGGCAAAGCATCCAAGAAAAATTTCCCTCAAATGTTAAGACATAAATGCTCATGCTCGAAGAACATAAACACGTGAAGGGTAAATTGTATCGAATCTAATTGCTCATTTTGATATTATCTCTACATGATCCCCTTTTCCTTTGATAGAGAAACATCAAATGCACACAAAAAAAAAAAGATGCCAAAAAATGCAAGTGAAGGGCAATTTAGGGCTGCCAAATATCCAAGAGGATGATGTTGGCACCTGAATGATAAATGCAAGTGAAGGGTAATAATGTATCATTTCCAATGTTCAATTCTTGAATATTCTTGCACTAACACTTTCCTTCCTATTCTTTACAATGTTACTAAGTCGCCATGTTGCAAGTAAGTACCCTTCTTCTCAAAATCAAAAGGAAGACAAATTGAGAATTTTCATCAAAAGAATTTTCAGCATTTTACTAGGAACAAATAAAAAAAAAAGAAAAAAAAGAGGAGATAAAAATTGAAAAAACAAACTTTTCACAAAGTTTCTGAGCATTGTTTTTGATCTCAAAATTGTATGTCCGCTTGATGGATCACTTATTTTGAATCAAAATCTCCCATGGAGTTAATCTATTCAGATGATCTCGACTAAATGAAATTGAGATGTTTAATCATGCCAAGTGGGAAATGCTTAGGATGATGAAAGGCAAGCCATTCCTAAACATATCCTTCAAACACTGTGAGAAGTGAGCAAAAGAGAAAACCTATGTCGTTTAAGGACAAAAGAGTCATTCGCAATTAGTACATGGACCAAAATGAAAAGAGGCATTTCTCTTCTCTATCTTACACACCACAGGTGACCATAGTCAGCTCCTTTGAGCCTTTACTGCAAAGAAATAAAAAATACCCCTATCAAGAACCACCCCACAATGGGGCAAATTTGGAGGTTTTTGTTAACATCATATGGTGAAAAAAATGAGAAAGACTTCTTTGCTTTCACTTGCATTAATCTTTTTGTGGTAACTTCAGGTGAATTCTTATGAAGGCTTGAAACATCCCAAGGTGAAGAAGAGCATTCCTTTCACTATCCAAACACTGATACCCATTGCTTAAACCGAGTTCAACCTAATTGTTCATTTCTGAAACCCAAGTGGTGATGATCTCCCTATATTGGGGCAAGGCACATGATTGACCAACACAATTCGCATTTATGTGGAAATGTGGAAAGCATCTTGAAAGTCTCGAAAGCACAAAAAGTCCAAAAGAGCAAAAGTCCAATGAAAATTAAGGGGCATGAAAAAATAGTGTGTCTGGTAAAAGCAAGGCCAATGCCCGTGAAAAAAAAAGGAAAGAAAAGAAGAAGAGAGAAAGATTTGCATCAAGGGGCGAAAAACTCCTATGTGAAAAAAAAGTCATCAAATTCAAAATGCTTGCATGAAAAGGAAAATCATTACAAATGTAAAAAAAAAAAATTGAGAAGGGTAAAGCTCTTATTTGATTAGTCAAAGGACTTTTGAGACGATTCGGATTTCAAAAGTCAAGTGCTTTCAAAAAGATTGAGTGATATGACAATGACGCCATGATAATCACCAACTTTTAGATCCCTTTTTGTGAAAAGTTATGAGCCTTTTGAGCTTTAACCAAGCCAACATTACAACCCTTCCTAAAGTCTCTTCGGATTGGGATGATTCAAGTGAGAATAAGGATTTTCCAAAGAAGCTACCGCTCAAAGAAGTGAGGGCAAGGTTGTCTTATCTCATCTTAAGGTTACTTGACTTGTAAACCTGGAGAAGATGTTGACATACAATTGTTTCATTTCATGACCAATGATGCTTATCCATTGCTAAAACCATGACCAAGCCTGCATTACGGTCCTTTTGAAAGACCTTTTGGATTGGTCAAAATGTACTTATTGCGAATGATTCTCAAAACCTTCGACACTAGAGATGTGAATTAGATTGAGTGATCAAATTACTTCCCACATGAATGGATGTGATCAAATAGCTTTTCTTGAGAGCATGTGATAAGCCCTTTTTAACTAAGAGCTCTTGCTTGGCATGCTTAATGAACCTCTTTCATGAGTAGGATCATTCTGACATAATTTTTCTTTTAAAGGGATTTGATGATTAATGATACCTTCCAAGCTTGATGACTATTTTGCGGTACATGATACCAAAAGACATCAAGTGTTTTTAATGGGATCGGGCATAGCTTGATTTGCTACAATATTGCCAATGCATTTTTCTGACATTGTCTCTAATGACATTTGCTCAAGTTGAATTCGATAGGTTCACTTAGTAAAACCATGCAATTTCCAAATGGTTCATGGTCAACCAAAAAACCATGCAATTTCCAAAATGGTTCGTGGGTCCCCCTTAAACCACATGGCTCATGGTTAACTGGAAAACCATGTGATTTCCAAAAGGGTTTGTGGGTCTTCCTTAAAACCACATGGTTTGTGGGTCCTCTTTAAACAACATAGTTCATGGGTCCTTCTTAAACCACATGGTTCATGGTTAACTAGAAAACCATGCGATTTCCAAAAGGGTTTGTGGGTCTTCCTTAAAACCACATGGTTTGTGGGTCTTCCTTAAAATCACATGGTTCGTGGGTCCTCCTTAAACCAAATGGATTCATGGTCAACCAGAAAACTATGCGATTTCCAAAATGGTTCGTGGGTCCTCCTTAAACCACATGGTTCATGGTCAACCAGAAAACTATGCGATTTCCAAAAATGGTTCGTGGGTCCTCCTTAAACCACATGGTTCATGGTCAACCTAAAACCATGCAATTTCCAAATGGTTCATAGTCAACCTAAAACCATGCAATTTCCAATAGGGTTTATGGGTCTTCCTTAAAACCACATGGTTCATGGTCAACCTAAAATCATGTAATTTCCAACAGGGTTTGTGGGTATTCCTTAAAACCACATGGTTCATGGTCAACCTAAAACCATGCAATTTCCAAATGGTTCATGGTCAACCTAAAACCATACATTCTAAGTCAAAGCCTGTTGTTACATGATAAGACTTTGCTAACTCGGTCGAAACCCGTTGTTACACGGTAAAACCTCCCGTCAAATCGAAACCCGTTCTTACACGGTAAGACTTTACTAACTTGGTCGAAGCCCATTCTTACACGGTAAGACTTTACTAACCCAGTCGAAGCCCGTTCTTACACAGTAAAACTCCACTAACCTAGTCAAAACCTGTTCTTACATGGTGAGACTTTACTAGGTCGAAACTTGTTCACATGAGCCGAGATCTCAAAAAAAAAAAAAGAACAAAAAAATGATGAAAATGAAAAAAATGAATGGAATAAATTCACACTTCCATTGCTCAGCACAAAATCTGGGTGTCATCTAGTTTTTGAAATGAACCTCTTCGAGCTCCCTTTCAAAGAGGGGCAACTGTTGACACCCGATTTTTTGGTCTATTTTTTTTAAATACCAATTTATTTTGCATATATAAATACATATTAATTCATAGAAAAGATAAAAAATTTTGAAAAAATAAAATAAATTCGAAAATTCGAAAAATAAAAAATAAAAAAGAATTTTCAGTTGGTTGGGCTGGTATAGCCCAACCCAACCTTTTAATTTCTCAACCCACTCTCTTTTAATCCCTTAAGCCCACCTTTTTCTTTTCCTAGACCTAGCCCATCTTCCTTTTTCTCTTTTCCGAGGGCCCGGTCCCATCTTTTTCTCAAGGGGTCTTCCTTACGGACGCAGACAGAGGGAGAGAAGGGGGCGATGCACACATATCTGAAAAAAGGAGAACACCGATGGAAGAGAAGGAAACTAGAGACCGTTTGTCCGGCAACCCCCCTCCCATGGCGGTGATGATTTTCAGAGAAAAAAACGAGAGCGAGGCGGAGGAGGGGAGGATCTTCTTCTCATTTTATTTTTCTGGGTTTTCGGAGCTCGACGGGTTGGAGACGAGGATCACCAGAACAAAAGAGCCAAGCCAAGAGAAAGAGCTGAAAGAGAGAAAACGCAGCGGTGAAGGAAAGTAGGGAGAAGAGCTTGACGGGGCAGTGAGAGAGGGAGCTCAAGATCTGAAAGCGGAGAGAGACGCGGGACCGAGCCCTGCCGCCGTATCTGAAAGCCTTGCCGGTTGTGACGCTTGACCACCCCACCGCTCACGGATCTTGGCTGCCAACCGCCGTCCCTATTGCTCAGCCGAGTCCCACCGCCATGTGCGGCACTGGTTGCTCAACCCGACGCCGCCTGCTGTCGTCATTTTCTCGGAGTGGTCGAATGAGCAGAAGCCGAGACAAGATCTGAGAGAGAGAGAAGAGTAGAATAGGGGATGAAGAAAGATATACAGCAGCAAGAGAGGCTGAGCGAGCAGAATGTTGAACCAAATCTAAGAGAGAGGGAGAGCCGACATTGTTGTTGATCAACCATCGATGATGAGGCCTATAGGTGGCTTGCGCCACTTCCATTGTTGCCCACATTTGGAACTGCTCCGACGCTCGACGATCGCCACCCCTGCTGCCGAACGCCGTCCCTACTACCACAGTCGTCGTCCCCGGTGCCACCCGCCACTTCGTTGCCCCGTCAGCTAGTCTTGTGAGAATCGCCGTCGTTCACTATGGTCGGGTTGGGAGCCGCTTGGCCATCCCCCTTCAACACCGCGAATGGACTGCAGAGAGGGGGCGGAGGAACCGGGTCATGGCCGGGTCGGGTGGATGACTCGATCGACCCGCTAGGGTTTAATTTTTTTGTGGGCCATGTGCTGAAATGGATTAGGCTTGTTGGGCCCTTTTGTTTTTTTGGGCCAGACTTGTTTTTTGTATGGGCTTGACTATTTCTTCTTTTATTTTTAGGTAATTCCTAGGGGCCGAGTGAACCGGGCCTATCAATCGGACGGAGCCCAGTTGAGAAGCCCGAAGCTATAGAGCCCGAGGCCCCGGTCGGGCTAAACCCAATCCGCGTCAGCACCCATGGAAGACCATAGTATTAGAGCTGCCATGAGCAACGCTGGCCCCATTCTCTTGGATGCTCTTACTGCCATGGCTATTCCACCTAAAATTTTCTTAGCCCCGTGTGGGAATCTTGATAGCTTTGGGACGAAGTGCAATAATGTGTTGAGGTGAACTAGTATAGCATCTTTATATACTAAGAGATTTATTCAAGTTATTGAATGAGTATTGTTCACAAAGGAGACAATATATCTATTTCATTTAATGAGATTATGGTTGATATATCACCTAATTTAAAGATTTAGATTTTTTACCAAATTTAGGGCAAATACCACCAAAAACCCTAAACTATGCTCTATGAAAATTTACCCTGAACTTTTTTTTGTGTCACCAAAAATCCTAAACTATGCTACTTATGACAATTTTACCTTGAATTGTATCACTTGTGACAATTTTACTCCGATCCTTTTTTTGTGCCACCAAAAATCCTAAACTATGCTACTTAGGACAAATTTACCCCAAAGTTTTTTGGGCTAAAGGGCATTTTTGTCCTTTTATATTATTTTTCTTTTTCTTGATAGGAAGTCGACAAGGCCGCCCTTGCCGGCGTCTGAGTCGGGCGATGGCCGCCTAGGCTAGATCCGGCTCAGGCGGCCCTCACTAGACGCTAGCGAGGGTGACCCTCGCCAAATCTGGCCGCCCATGCCTAGGTGGCCCTCACTCGACTTCGATGCCGACGAGGGTGGCCTCGCTAGCTCCCCTCTGTCAAGAGAAAAGAATAAAAGAATAAAAAAAGAGAATGACAAAAATGCCCCTTAGTCAAAAAGTTTGGGGTAAATTTGTTATAGGTGACATAATTTGGGGTTTTTAATGACAAAAAAAAAAATTAAGAGTAAAATTGTTACAAGCAACATAATTTGGTTTTTTTGGTAACACAAAAAAAAACTTTATGGTAAAAATTATCACAAATGACATAGTTTAGGGTTTTTTGTGGCATTTTCCCGCAAATTTAAGGTCAATTTGATAAAAGGTTGTCATCTATTGTAAGAATTTCTCCTTATATGCAGATAGTTGTCGATATGTTTCTTTTTAAAGAGCCTTAATTTTGTAAATAAATTCAATTAATAGTTGACTAAGTTGTCCCAACAAGAGCTCCTTAAGGAAGTCTCCCACGCAAGTAGAGAAAGGTTAATCCTTTTGCTTCTGAGTCCATGACAAATCGTGCTATCCTTTAAACACTATATTATATGTATCGAGGACCAAGCAAAATTAATAATATCGAGCTAGGACTTTATTGACAAAGGTTGAAAATATAATATTGCATCTGTTGCCTAAGTACGTCACATGCTATATGTGTCATATTTAATATCTCTGTTATTAATTTATTCGCAAATGGAAGCGCAACAAATAATTAAAGATGCCATATCATTGATAGCTTTGGAACGAAGTGCAATAATCTATTGAGGTGAACTAGTATAAAAAAAAAAATTCGAAATTTTAGATAATTCATAGAAATTTAGACATCTGAAAATTTATAAAAAAAATTTCGAAATTTAAAAAAATATTTATTTATTTATTTATTTATTTATTTATTTTTATTTTTATTTTGAAAAAAATTCGAAAATCCTTAAAAATAAAAAATGCCTTTTTTTTTTAAATTCAGAAAAATTTTGAAAGTTAAAAAATAAATAAATTTTAAAAACTTACAAAAATCCGAATATTTTCAATATTCCAAATTTTTTAAAAAAGAAAATTAGAAGATTCCAAAAACATTAATAATTTTTTTAAAAACATTCAGAAAAGTCAAAAAATACAAAAAAATCTTGAAAACTAGTTTTGTTAATTTTGGAAAATTTGAAAATATTAAAAAATTTCAAAAATATTAAACAAATGTAAAAATTCATAAAAAATTTAGAAAATTTGAAAAAAATTGCAAAAATTCAGAAAACCCTTAAAAAAGAAAACAAGACCAAAATTAAATAAGCCTTTAGGGCTCAACAATAGGTTTTTATTTTATATTGTATTCCTGCACCTTATTTTGTCGCAATTTTTCGACATTATTTCCTTACTTTATAATGGTTAGGATAAATCTTAGCTTTCTCGAATACATTACCATGATCTCACTAATGCACGATTAAGTTAGGTACCGAAAGGGCGTTAGTCGCGTGACTAATGTAATCAAGTCCCCGACTCTAGTTTCTCTGGTTGCATAAAAAGTGAGACACGTTCCCATGTCTCGCTTGGTCTCTAGCCGACTCCAATAGGCTAGTGGCGACTTCATATTTGAAAACTTTCATGAATACCCAACGTCGTGCGGGGTATGAGCTTGGGAGAGCCCGAGTTAATTAAGGCCCACCGGCCCGAAATTAACGATACCCCTTAGACCTATATAGAAAACTTTAGGTCGCGACAATGTTCTTCCCATAAATATGGCAAATTAGGCCCAAGATGGAATAAATGTATCTTTATTAGGTACTCTGAACACTCCAAAGGATATGTGTTCATAGGTAAACAAGCTAATGGAAGTGTGATTGAAATGGAGTCGCGAGATGTCATGTTCTTGGAGAACGATTTTCCTAGAATAGGTGAGATTAATAAGGACTTCAAATTATATGAAATGGAAGATCCTGATAACACACCTACTAATATTATTGAGAGAAATGAAGATTTACCTCAACATGCAAGTTTTTTTATTTTTTATTTTTGAAAAAAATAAATGGATGCCTAAACAACCGACAAAAATTTGGGTGTCAACATTGGGCATTGTAAAACTTTGATTGCATGAAGACATGCATTTATGTTTTGACACAAATCCAAAGAGGCATGACAAAGCCAACTCCGATATTTTATGGAGATTACATTTTTTTATTGTATTTTAATCTCATTATCTAATTATGGATAATAGAGCGTGGACTCATTTTATCACACTTGAAATTTCATAGAAATGTACTTCACTCATGACCAA
The DNA here is from genome assembly GCA_014182895.1 of Angophora floribunda. Classification (NCBI taxonomy): domain Eukaryota; kingdom Viridiplantae; phylum Streptophyta; class Magnoliopsida; order Myrtales; family Myrtaceae; genus Angophora; species Angophora floribunda. Next base: position 17,388,811 of record CM024711.1, read on the forward strand.
GCATATAATTAAAAAGACACTTTTTATTAGTGGAGGAATGAAGCCATGAAAGTATTACATAAGTTCAATAACTTTAATTCAATGAATCAGTCTTTTGGCAACCCCGAGAGCATGAATCAGCACAAGCTCTAACCTTCTTCATGTCCAATCCAACTTTCTTGTTGTCTACAAGAGTTCAAATATAAAACAAGAGATTCAAAAATCATTCAAATCAAAATTGAAATTGAGTATTTTTTTTAACAAATATATGTATGATTTTGTGTGCAACCATCCTCTCATAAATAAAATATATCAGTGAACATTGGCAAAGAAAACACAGATTAAACAATGACTTCCGGAGTTTTATAGATCTCATAAGAAGCTGCGTTATATATTTGATCTCAAAGTGAAGATTATTACCTGGATGGTAGTCAAGACAAGTAGATAAGAAACAACCGATGTTGCAGTGCTCAGATGCGGATGTTAAGGATAGATTGGATTGACCATTGATGCATTTGATAAAGCATGAAATTGAGCTACAATATTGCAAACACTTGATCTTGTCCCAAAAGGAAAGTGTGCGCACGTCGGCGTCAGCACCCATGGATGACCATAGTATTATAGCTGCCACGAGCAACGCTGGCCCCATTCTCTTGGATGCTCTTACCGCCATGGCTATTCCCACCTAAAATTTTCTTAGCCCCGTGTGGGAATCTTGATAGATTTGGGACAAAGTGCAATAATGTGTTGAGGTGAACTAGTATAGCATCTTTATATACTAAGAGATTTATTCAAGTTATTGAATGAGTATTGATCACAAAGGAGACAATATATCCATTTCATTTAATGAGATTATGCTTGATATATCACCTAATTTAAAGATTTAGATTTCTTACCAAATTTAGGGCAAACACCGCCAAAAACCCTAAACTATGCCATCTATGACAATTTAAAAACCAAAAATCCTAAACTATGCTACTTGTAACAATTTTCTATGACAATTTGTGACAATTTTACTCATCCTTTTTTTTGTGCCACCAAAAATCCTAAACTATGCTACTTAGGACAAATTTACCCCAAAGTTTTTTGGGCTAAAGGGCATTTTTGTCCTGTTCTATTATTTTTCTTTTTCTTGATAGGAAGTTAGCGAGGCCGCCCTCGTCGGCGTCTGAGTCGGGTGAGGGCCGCCTAGGCTAGATCCGGCTCGGGTGGCCCTCGCCAGACACTAGCAAGGGTCGCCCTCTCCGAATCTGGTCGCGCACACCTGGGCGGCCCTCGCTCGACTCCGACGCCGATGAGGGTGGCCTCGCTAGCTCACCTCTATCAAGAGAAAAGAATAAAAAAAGAAAAAAAGAGAAGGACAAAAATGCCCCTCAGTCAAAAAGTTTGGGGTAAATTTGTCACAAGTGATATAGTTTGAGGTTTTTAATGACACAAAAAAAAATTTCAGAGTAAAATTATTACAAGCGGCATAATTTGGGGTTTTTGGTGACACAAAGAAAAACTTCATGGTAAAAATTGTCAAAGATGGCATAGTATAGGGTTGTCATCTATTGTGAGAATTTCTCCTTATATGCAGATAGTTGTTGATATGTTTATTTTTAAAGAGCCTTAATTTTGTAAATAAATTCAATTAATAGTTGACCAAGTTGTCCCAACAAGAGCTCCTCAAGGAAGTCCCCCACGCAAGTAGAGAAAGGTTAATCTTTTTGCTTCTGAGTCCATGACAAATCGTGCTGTCCTTTAAACACTAAATTATATGTATCGAGGACCAAGAAAAATTAATATTATCGAGCTAGGACTTTATTGACAGAGGCCGAAAATATAATATTGCATTTGTTCCCTAAGTACGTGACATGTTATATGTGTCATATTTAATATCTCTGTTATTAATTTATTCGCAAATGGAAGCGCAACAAATAATTAAACATGCCATATCATTGATAGCTTTGGGATGAAGTGCAATAATCTGTTGAGGTGAACCAGTATAGCATCTTTATATACTAAGAGATTTATTCAAATTATTGAATGAGTATTGATCGCAAAGGAGACAATATATCCATTTCATTTAATGAGATTATGCTTGATATATCATCTAATTTAAAGATTTAGATTTCTTACCAAATTTAGGGCAGATGACTCGGTCGACCCGCTAGGATTTAATTTTTTTGTAGGCCATGGGCTGAAATGGATTAGGCTTAGCCATAAAGGGTTCCTATGAACTAAGCTCAAACTTGAGTTGGAAACTTATGGCAAATATGCTATCCCACACACGGCTCTCCTAGCCTTAATAGGGATTGCCTGTTAGCCACCAAGTTCCTTATCAAGTCTTGAACTTAGTTCATAGTAATCTCTAGAATATCAAAAATTATGATGCACAGGATCCCAAGAGGGTAAGTGTAGAGCATACTCTAGGATTTTTCTTAATATAGTGTTTGTCTAGAACCATCGTTCTAGGCTTGAAGAGAATTGGAGTCTTTAAAAGAACATGTTGATAGTAGAGTACACAACACACTTCTTATTTCACTCTCTGGTTTTTACAATGGAGACTCCTTGCTTAAATAGGTAGAGGAGGATACAAACGACAAGAGCAGACAAACTGGCCATGCTTAGACATAATTATGGGAACACACTAGCCACTTATGGGCTACACATAGAGGGAGTCCTAAAGAAATTCCGTGACAAGCTATAAACAGTGATTTTTCACCTCCTGCTATAGTGAATAGTTAGCTAGGTGAACAGTGAACAGTGAATAGTGACCGTTGCTACAGTGATTTCAGAGTGGCTTTTATTTGTCTCTTCCATCCTTAGCATTGTAGTCATAGTTTGAATCATCAGAGCTATGAGTAGCTAGCTGTGCTTTAAGAGGAGTGTCTTCATCAATGTCGAATGGACTGGAGTTTCCGTCTTTTTCTCTCTTGAAGGCGTGAATGAGATTCTCTATTTCTTCTGCCGACAGATTAGGTTAGCGAGATGAGCTAGCACTGAAAGGATCGGAAAAGAGGGCCACTGGAAGGGCCGTAATTTTGGGTGTCTCCCCAAGGGTCTTGTGAGAGTGCCCCCCCCAAGGGTCATAAGGGGTGGAGGAATCTTGATTGTTTTGTCTGAAAATACTGAGGGCTTCTTGGATTTCATTTCGGATAGGATCCCAGGCTTCAAGGTGATCCTAGGACATGGGGGCATTTGTGGGAGGCCATGCTTCTGGTGGAATGATATGATTTTCTTGACATATGATTCGCTGGAGTTCTCTAGATGTGGGCCTGTTGGTGGTGATGGAATATGGGAGTGTCTGGTAAATTCGTGCTCTTCTTGAAAGACTTGGGGCCTGTAAGTCGAAGTTCCTACAAGAGATGGTTTGTCAGAAATCCATCTAGTGGGATGGCAAAATGTCCATGGTCGGTGGAACAGGACAACAGTATGTCTTTTTGGTTCAGGCATTTCTTGACGATTCTGGATCTTGAAAAGTTCTTTCCAATAAGCAAGTGGTTTAAACCATGTGAAGATATCTAGCAGATATTTCTAGTTGTATTTTGGACCGTGTCGGTTTTTTGTAAGAACCTGCAAAAATTTGTCAGTGGGGAATTAAATGGCTATGGTGTATAGGTTGAACATGTACAAAAATAACCATTTCAAGTCTTCTGGAAATTCATCATCAAGAGACCATTGAAGAGGATGAATAAATGGATATCCTGGATGGAGTCTGTCAGGTCTGAGCATTAATCCGCCATAATCTCGAAAGATTCGAAGATGATATTTCCACATAAATTCTTGAAGTTTTTCTGTTAGAACATTATCTCGAATTGCAAGTGGGACATCAAGAGGGTACTTGAGACTTGGCCAACCGCCTTGGATGTTAGTAGTACGGTACGTCCCCAAGAGAGGTTCCTTTTTGACAAAAATGTTAATTGTCTCCAACAGTTCTTTTGGTCTGGACAGGAAGTCGACAAGGACGTTCTTAGTCCCTGGAATATGTTTAACATCAAAGGAGTATTTGGAAAACTATTCAGCCCATCGGAGCAACTGGGGGTGAGGAACTTACTTATGTTTAAACTTTAACATATGGGGAAATGAGGACATATCCATTTGGACAAGGAAATGATGTCCAATAAGGTGGAATTAGAATTTTTTGATATCATACTTGACCATAAATATTTCTTTGAAAGTGAAATGGTAATGGATTTCTGCTTGGGAGAATCGACCACTCTTGTAGGCACAAATATGCATTGTTCCTTCAATTTCTTCGAAAAGAATGGCTGCCTAATATTTATCGCTGGCATCAGTTTGGAGAATCCGTTTGCCAGTGGAGAGGATTTTCAAAGGAGGAAGATGTTGCAAGGTTTGTTTAAGATGAGAAAAAACTTGAGTCTGCTTTGGTCCCTATAGGGGAGGATTTTTCTTGAGCATCCGTTGAAGTGGTCTAAGACTTTTGGAAATGTGGAGAACAAAATCCTGCGGATAATTGACAATGCCAATAAATTGCTGGACTTGCTTAGTGGTGAAATCTTTTTCAGGAAATTTTTGAAGTTCATCAGCAATATGAGGTTTTGGGCAATAGGTTCCTTCTTTCAGGCACATGCCAAGGAATTCAATTTCCTTCTGGGTAAGAATCATTTTTTTCAGGGAAAGCATAATTCCATGCTTTTTGACAATATCAGCAAATTGAGTTAATAGGCGACAATAGGATTCTTCATCAGGACTGAAGAGAAGGATATCATCAATATAAATCTATGAATTAGATAGAATAGGTTCGAATATTTTACACATTGGCTTTTGTAAAAGGAAATGTGTAGTTTTGAGGCCAAAAGGAACAACTGTCCATTGGAAATGTTGGTTTGGGATACAAAACCCAGTTTTGGGTATGTCTGCTGGGTCAATACTCAATTGCCAAAATCTTGCCTTGAGGTCAAACTTAGAATAGATTTTTGCTTGGGCAAGGCTAAGAAAAAGAGAATTCGGTGGGGCAGTGGAAATTTATCATATTGGAGGAATTGATTTAGAGGTTGGTAGTTGATGACTAACCTCATTTTCCCACGGTTTTGTTTGACTTGCTTGTTGACGTAAAATGCTTCACATGCCCATTGGGAGTCAGAGGGTTCAATAAGACCTTGTGCCAGTAGTTCTGCATATTCTTGTTGGGCAAGCGCAATGTGTTCTGGGCTCATCCTATAATGACTGGCTTTTGTAGGGTTTATATCTTCATTCCTTTTGAAAGGAAGTTTGACATAAAATGAAGAGTTTTTCCATAAGGGCTAGGTGCAAGTTTGGGAAAACTAGAAGTGTGTCTCAACACAAGAGGAGAGTAAACTTTGGATGATTGGGTCTAACATGGTTGGTTGAATAGCATAAAATCTCTTGACATCCACAAACGCACGGAATTGGTTTTTGAAACGAAGACCATTGGAAATGATTCTAAGCTTTAGGAGTTGGGTCAAGATGTCACAGTCAATGATAATATCTTTATCTAGAGAACTGGAACCAAGAACTTTGGTGGTAATAGAACACTGAGGGAAGAATTGAATGGTGATGGTTTGCTACGATACTTAGTAGCAAAGTGTCACCAGAAGCATAATTGAAATACCTGGTATATAGTTTCCAGAATTCTTCTAGGAGAATCTTTGTGTCTAGGATGGAAGAGCTGGCTCCAGTATCTATGAGCGCCACAAGAAAGATTGTTTTGTGGTATTTAGACAAGAGAATATGGATGGGAATGTATGGGTGATGGACGGGTTCGGCGATTTGAATTTCATCAGGAGAATCGGGGAAGAAGGTGAACACATCATTGTCAGAATTTGAGGCTGAATCTGAGCTATACGTCTGGATAGCACAGAGAGTATTCTATGAAGGTTGATCATCTAAGGAGAAGACAAACTCAATGTCAGAGTCGTCAAGCTGGATTCCAGTGCTTTTGGCAATTTTATCAATCAAGTGGCTTCCACCCTTATTAGCCTTTGGACAATTTTGGCAAAATGTCATTTTTTGTTGCAGACATAACATCTGTGTTTACTTTGTTTCTTTGAAGAATGATGACGTTTACGCAAAATTTTCCACTTACCTTTGCTTTTTCCTTTGCATGTCTTTTTGAAAGAGAAACATTTAAAATGTCTCTTCTTTTTGCAGCTTGTGTAGGAAAGATACGAACAATCCTTAGGGCATTTGATCTTCAACTCTGGTTTCAAGCATGCCTTATCAAGATGCCTATTTTCTTTGAGATAGCTTCGAAAAGCCTCTCGAGGAAGGCAAAGTTCTTCAATGGCAATGTGGATAGCTTGCTAGATTTCACCAAGGGTGGCTTCGGTTAGGCTTTTCTGTCTTTGCTGGAGGGTTTTTAGTAGCTTGGCTAACTTCTTTTGGATTGGACGCCAAGAAGATTGGTTTGAGATTCCAATCTGCTCCAAGCAAATAAAATAGCTTAATCATAGCTTGGAAATGTCGGTCAAGATCTTTGCGTCGTAAAGAACAACACTTTCGTTTGAGTTCTTTCAAATCTTCGGGTTTTTCGATGAAATACATATGGATAATCTAAATGGCACTATCCAGAGGCTGTGTCAAAAGGTACGGCTGGTCTTGTTTTGAAGTAGTATGCCACTAGTCTTTAAGTGCTCCAGTGAAACGGCTAGTGAATTTCAGAAGGATATCATAAATGCTTGGTTCAGAAATATACCTAGTGGTGAGCCAGGCATGGAATTCTTGAAGCCTTTCAGGCCACTTATAGTAGGGGATATCATCCAAGGTAAATTAAACTTTGGAGGATGATGCAATAAAGGTTTGAGTGGCATCTGGCTGGTCTTGGTGAGGTATTTCTAGTTCGGAAAACATTTCTTCTTCTTTGACGTTATTTGCCATAAACAAGGTTTCTTCAGAAGAAGATGATCCTATGAGAATTTCAGAATCATAATCGAAAGAAGTTTCAACCTGCCTAGCCTTGAATGGCTTGATGGCAGCAATTGAATGGATTTACTGTCGGAGGAAAGTTTCAAGTGGGTTAGAAATAGTCAGGGTGCTTGGTGGTTGATTACCGGGAGGGTGTTCTGGTGTACCGGGAGGTGACATCAAAGACTCAGTGGGAGTCGGGGATTTCTTTTGCTTTTGCTTAAGCTTGCAAAGCTTTTCTCGAAGAACCAAGAAATTATTTTGAGGAGGAGGGCAGTTGAGCTTTAAACATTAGCAAATGAGGAGGATGCTCCAAGAGGAGAAGATTCTAGTTTCAATGATAGAGAAAGAGAGGGGAAAAAGGATGAATCGGCAAGGGGAAATGATTGTTGGTTTTCGAGAATCTGGATATGTCTTTTAAGCTTTTCGATTTTCGGCCGTTGGTCTTCCAAATAATGGCTAGGGGGTGTCTGCTTGGTTTCGAGCAGATGAAGCCTCTTTTGGAAGTCTTTCAACATTTTGCAGAATAATTCGGTATTTTGGTCTACACGTTCAAGTCATGTTACAACAATGCTAAGAACCTCATTTTGGGCTAAAGCATTCTCAATTTGCCAATTCAAAACAGTTTCGGTAGCAAAAGGCTGCTTATGCTGTCATTGTGCATCAAAACTAGTGGGGTTGAGTATCTTAGGTGAGTGCCGATACCTCTGGTGTGGGTAAGAGAATCTTTCCAGAGGAGGGAACTTCCGTGTTGTATTGGATTTGGGTTCTTTGGCTTCAAGCGATGGAAAATCATCAGGCGAAAACATGCATATGCTGGGTAAAACCCCACTGGTTTTGTGGCCTGGGCGTAGGTATTCAAATACCTGGCCTGGGTAAGGGTATAGAACATGAAGGATTTTTCTTGACCCATTTCTGAATTGACTTATAAAATGGGGAAGTGGTCAAAGGTTTGACTGATGGTGGTACAGGAGGATTATCAGGCTTGCAAGGGGATAGAGAGGAGGACATCTTGGGAGGTTTGGGTGGTCCATAAGAGACAATTAACTGGTATTTGCCACCTTCTTCTCCAAGGGGTCCAACAGTTGGATCTCCATCAAGATACCTTTGGTAAAGTGTATCTTTTTTATTCTTTTTGGAAGAAGGCCTGTCATCATCATCTTCAAATTTCGTGCATGAAGAGCAAGCATAATTAGGATCCTAGAAACAATGTCCAGTGGGATCTTTGAAGAAGTGAATCGGCGGACCTTGTGAACCAAAGAATTGGACAAATTGTTTATTGCCTAGTTCAAATGAAACTGGATCAGTAGGACAAGGTGTAAAGTTAAGAATGGTGGGAAATATAGAGGAAGGTTCCTCTTTGGTTTTACTGAACTCGATGGAAACAATATCATCTTTCTTTCGGGTGAACTGGGGTTCACTGGATTGGACCGGTTTGCAACTCTAGTGAAGTTTTCTTGGGCCAGACTTGTTTTTTGTATGGGCTTGACTATTTCTTCTTTTATTTTCAGGTAATTCTTATGGGCCGGGTGAATCGAGCCTATCAACCGGACGGATCCCAGCCGAAAAGCCCGAAGCCATGGAGCCCGAGGCCCCGGTCGGGCTAAACCCAATCCGAGTCAGTCTTGTAGGGCTGGGTCAAAAGACACGGCCCAAATCATTTATTTATTTTTTTTTTTTTTATATAAAATTTCATAAAAAAATTCAGAAAATTATAAAAAAATACTAAAAATAAAAATAATCGAAATTTCAGATAATTTATAGAAAATTCAGACATCTGAAAATTTATAAAAAATTTCGAAATTAAAAAAATATATTTTTTACTTTATTTTTTATTATCTTATTTTTAGTTTAAAAAAAAAAAAATCGAAAATCCTTTAAAATAAAAAATTCCTTTTTTTTTTAATCCAGAAAATTTTTGAAATTTTAAAAATAAATAAAATTTAAAAAATTACAAAAATCCGAATATTTTCAATATTCCAATTTTTTTTTTAAAGAAAATTAGAAAATTCCAAAAACATTAATAAATGTTTTTTTTAAATTCAGAAAAGTCAAAAAATACAAAAAATATTGAAAACTAGTTTTGTTTAATTTTGGAAAATTCAAAAATATTAAAAAAAATTAAAATTTTAAAAATATTAAACAAATGTAAAAATTTCATAAAAAATCAGAAAATTCGAAAAAAATTGCAAAAATTCAGAAAACCCTTAAAAAAAGAAAACAAGACCAAAATTAAATAAGCCTTTAGGGCTCAACAATAGGTTTTTATTTTATATTGTATTCCTATACCTTATTTTGTTGCAATTTTTAGACGTTATTTCCTTACTTTATAATGGTTAGGATAAATCTTAGTTTTACCGAATACATTACTGTGATCTCACTAATGCATGATTAAGTTAGGTACCGAAAGGGCATTAGTCATGTGACTAATGTAATCAAGTCCCCGACCTTAGTTTCTCTGGTTGCGTAAAAAGTGAGACACGCTCCCATGTCTCGCTTCGTTTCTAGCCAACCCCAATAGGCTAGTGGCGACTTCATATTTGAAAACTTTCATGAATACCCAACGTCGTGCGGGGTATGAGCTTGGGAGAGCCCGAGTTAATTAAGGCCCGTTGGCCCGAAATTAACGATACCCCTTAGACCTATTTAGAAAACTTTAGGTCGCGACAATGTTCTTCCCATAAATATGGTAAATTAGGCCCAAGATGGAATAAATGTATCTTTATTAGGTACCCTGAACACTCCAAAGGATATGTGTTCATAGGTAAACAAGCTGATGGAAGTGTGACTAAAATGGAGTCGCGAGATGTCATGTTCTTGGAGAACGATATTCTTAGAATAGGTGAGATTAATAAGGACTTCAAATTATATGAAATGGAAGATCCTGATAACACACCTACTAATATTGTTGAGAGAAATGAAGATTTACCTCAACATGCAAGTTTTTTTATTTTTTATTTTTGAAAAAATAAATGGACGCCTAAACAATCGACAAAAATTTGGGTGTCAACATTGGGCATCGTAAAACTTTGATTGCATGAAGACATGCATTTGTGTTTTGACACAAATCCAAAGAGGCATGACAAAGCCAACGCCGATATTTTATGGAGCTTACATTTTTTATTGTATTTTAATCTCATTATCTAATTATGGATAATAGAGCGTGGAATCATTTTATCACACTTGAAATTTCATAGAAATGTACTTCGCTCATGACCAAGCAGATAATTAAAAAGGCACTTTTTATTAGTGGAGGAATGAAGCCATGAAAGTATTACATAAGTTCAATAACTTTAATTCAATGAATCAGTCTTCTGGCAACCTCGAGAGCATGAATCAGCACAAGCTCTAATCTTCTTCATGTCCAATCCAACTTTCTTGTTGTCTACAAGAGTTCAAATATAAAACAAGAGATTAAAAGATCATTCACATCAAAATTGAAATTGAGTATTTTTTTTAACAAGTATATGTATGATTTTGTGTGCAACCATCCTCTCATAATTAAAATATATTAGTGAACATTGGCAAAGAAAACACAGATTAAACAATGACTTCCAGAGTTTTATAGATCTCATAAGAAGCTACATTATATATTTGATCTCAAAGTGAAGATTATTACCTGGATGGTAGCCAAGACAAGTAGATAAGAAACAACCGATGTTGCAGTGCTCAGATGCGGATGTTAAGGATAGATTGGACTGACCACTGATGCATTTGATAAATCATGAAATTGAGCTACAGTATTGCAAACACTTGATCTTGTCCCAAAAGGAAAGTGTGCGCACGTCGGCGTCAGCACCCATGGACGACCATAGTATTTAAGCTGCCACGAGCAACGCTGGCCCCATTCTCTTGGATGCTCTTACCGCCATGGCTATTCCCACCTAAAATTTTCTTAGCCCCGTGTGGGAATCTTGATAGCTTTGGGACAAAGTGCAATAATGTGTTGAGGTGAACTAGTATAGCATCTTTATATACTAAGAGATTTATTCAAGTTATTGAATGAGTATTGATCACAAAGGAGACAATATATCCATTTCATTTAATGAGATTATGGTTGATATATCACCTAATTTAAAGATTTAGATTTCTTACCAAATTTATGGCAAATACCACCCAAAACCCTAAAATATGCCCTCTATGACAATTTACCCTGAAGTTTTTTTTGTGTCACCAAAAATACTAAACTATGCCACTTGTGACAATTTTACCCTGAACTATATCACTTGTGACAATTTTACTCCAATCCTTTTTTTGTGCCACAAAAATCCTAAACTATGCTACTTAGGACAAATTTACCCCAAAGTTTTTTGGGCTAAAGGGCATTTTCGTCTTGTTCTATTATTTTTCTTTTTCTTGATAGGAAGTCGGCGAGGCCACCCTCACCGGCATCTGAGTCGGGTGAGGGCCGCCTAGGCTAGATCCGGCTCGGGCGGCCCTCGCTGGACGCTAGCAAGGGTCACCCTCGCCGAATCTGGCCGCCCACACCTGGGCGGCCCTTGCTCGACTTTGATGCCGACGAGGGCGGCCTCGCTGGCTCACCTCTGTCAAGAGAAAAGAATAAAAAATAAAAAAAGAGAAGGACAAAAATGCCCCTCAGTCAAAAATTTCAGAGTAAAATTGTCACAAACGGCATAATTTGGGGTTTTTGGTGATACAAAGAAAAACTTTATGGTAAAAATTGTCACAGATGGTATAATTTAGGGTTTTTTGTGGCATTTGCCCCCAAATTTAAGGTCAATCTGATAAAAGGTTGTCATCTATTGTGAGAATTTCTCCTTATATGTAGATAGTTGTCGATATGTTTCTTTTTAAAGAGCCTTAATTTTGCAAATAAATTCAATTAATAGTTGACCAAGTTGTTCTAACAAGAGCTCCTCAAGGAAGTCCCCCACGCAAGTAGAGAAAGGTTAATCTTTTTGCTTCTGAGTCCATGACAAATTGTGCTGTCCTTTAAACACTATATTATATGTATCAAGGACCAAACAAAATTAATTTTATCAAGCTAGGACTTTATTGACAGAGGCTAAAAATATGATATTGCATTTGTTCCCTAAGTACGTCACATGCTATATGTGTCATATTTAATATCTCTGTTTTTAATTTGTTTGCAAATGGAAGTGCAACAAATAATTAAACATGTCATATCATTGATAGCTTTAGGATGAAGTGCAATAATCTGTTAAGGTGAACTAGTATAGCATCTTTATATACTAAGAGATTTATTCAAATTATTGAATGAGTATTGATCACAAATGAGACAATATATCCATTTCATTTAATGAGATTATGCTTGATATATCATCTAATTTAAAGATTTAGATTTCTTACCAAATTTAGGGCAAATACCATCAAAAACCCTAAACTATGCCTTTTATAACAATTTTATCCTGAACTTTTTTTTGTGTTACTAAAAATTCTAAACTATGCCACTTGTCACAATTTTATCTTGAACTTTATTACTTTTGACAATTTTACTCCAATCCTTTTTTTGTGCCACTAAAAATCCTAAACTATGCTACTTAGGACAAATTTACCCCAAAGTTTTTTGGGCTAAAGGGAATTTTCGTCCTTTTATATTATTTTTCTTTTTCTTGATAGGAAGCTAGTGAGGGTCGCTTAGGCTAGATCCGGCTCGGGTGGCCCTAGTCGGACACTAGCAAGGGTCGCCCTCGTTGAATCTAGCCACCCTCGCTTGACTTCGCCGTCGACGATGGTGGCCTCACTGGCTCCCCTTTGTCAAGAGAAAAGAATAAAAAAATTAAAAAAAGAGAAGGACGAAAATGCCCCTTAATCAAAAAGTTTGGGGTAAATTTGTTACAAGTGACATAATTTGGGGTTTTTAATGACACAAAAAAAAGTTTTGAGTAAAATTGTCACAAGTGGCATAATTTGGCGTTTTTGGTGACACAAAGAAATGGTTTAGAGTAAAATTATCACAGATGGCATAGTTTAGGATTTTTGGTGGCATTTGCCCCCAAGTTTAAGGTTAATCTGATAAAAGGTTGTCATCTATTGTGAGAATTTCTCCTTATATGCAGATAGTTGTCGATACATTTCTTTTTAAAGGGCCTTAATTTTGCAAATAAATTCAATTAATAGTTGACTAAGTTGTCCCAACAAGAGCTCCTCAAGGAAGTCCCTCACGCAAGTAGAGAAAGGTTAATCTTTTTGCTTCTGAGTCCATGACAAATCGGGTGCTATCCTTTAAACACTATATTATATGTATCGAGGACCAAACAAAATTAATTTTATTGAGCTAGGACTTTATTGACAGAGGCTGAAAATATAATATTGCATTTGTTCCCTAAGTATGTCACATGCTATATGTGTCATATTTAATATCTCTGTTATTAATTTATTCGCAAATGGAAGCACAACAAATAATTAAACATGCCATATCATTATTAATAATGTACATAGGCATCACTTACAACACCACAACAACATGTACATAACACCTTGGAAGGGTTCGGTAACTTTTATCTCCACTACCATATCCCAACTCTAAAAAACCTGCATGTACAACACCAGTCCAACATTTATGAATTGATAACCTCCTCCATCAATGGCTCCTTGGCAACCTTACCCAAAGGACTACCAAATCCTCTAAGTAGTCCAATCCATTCACCATCGAAGATCGCTTATTAGGCTACAAATCGATGGGAAATCGACTAGCAAGTGTTACATTGACCTATATCTTAATAGTATACTTAGTATATACAAAAACTAAATTAGGCAACACAACCTCCTCATAATCATACTTAATGTGTACCGGGACTCCAAAAAGCAGGCGTGGCAAAAGAGCCATCTTACATGTCTAAAAAATAAAGCAATGGACCAAAAAAGTGGGAGTGTTGCATCGCCTAGCAAACTAAATTCACGAGAAGTTCAGTTGCATAAAAGTAATTGTAAAAGTATTCCCCATCATTGTTTTGAGATTGAAGGGGAATCATTTATGATTGCTTCATAAGATGATATTGAGCCTAAGACAGTTCAAGAGGCTCTCTCATCCCTTGATAAAGAAGAATAGAGAAAAGTTTTGGAAGATGAAATTGAATCTATAAGGACAAATAATGTTTAGGACTTGGTTGATTTGCTATTTGATCGCAAGGCTATTGGAAATAAATGGATTTTCAAGATTAAGCGAAGGGTGGATGGATACATTGAAAAATACAAGGCTCGCCTTGTGATAAAAGATTATACTCAATAAGAGGGTATAGATTATGAGGAAACATTTTCACCAGTTGTAAGATTTGCCTCTATATGCCTTATACTAGCTGTTGTTGCACATTTGGACCTAGAATTACATCAAATTGATATAAAGACAGCATTTTTCAATAGAGAACTAGATGAAGAAATCTATATGAAACAACCAATAGGTTCATAGCTAAAGGCCAGGGGCAAAAAGTTTATAAACTTAATCGCTCAATATATGGCCTTAAGTAATCATCTAGAAAATGGTATCTTCGTTTTCATCAAGCCATTATTTTTTTGGGGTTCATGATGATCGAAGAAGATTATTGTGTGTATATAAAATGATCCGAGGATAGATTTGTAATTTTATCACTTTATGTGGACAATATTCTATTGGCTGGGAATGACAAGGGTTTAGTTGTAATTATAATAGAATTGTTGTTCTCTAATTTTGAAATGAAAGACATGGGAGAATCTACTTATATATTAGGAGATAAAATTGAAAGAGATCGATCAAAGAAACTCATTGCTATGTCACAAGAGTGTTATATAATGAAAATTATTGAACATTTCAATATGCAGTATTGTAATGCCATTGATACCCCTGTTACGCAAGGCGAAGGCCTAAGTACTAAAATGTGCCCTAAGACTCCAAATGACAAAAAAGAAAAGAAATGGAAATTGTTCCTTGTGCTAGTGCGGTCGGAAGTTTGATGTATACTATAATGTGTACTCGACCCAACATATATCATGCTATGAGGTTAGTGAGCCAATACCAACCAAATCCTAGTCAAGCACATTGGAAAGCAGTTAAAAGGATCCTGAGATACTTGAAAGGCACTATGGACTATCGACTTTGTTATCAAGGGAATGATTTGCACTTATTAGGCTACTCTGATGTTGATTGGGGAGAAGACCTTGATGAGCATAAGTCAATGTCTGGCTATGCGTTCTTGATTAATGAAAGTGCAATTTCTTGGAATACCAAGAAACATACATGCACAACCCAATCTACAATGGAAGCAAAATTTATTGCATGTTCTACAGATGTTTCTTAGAAAATTTAGCCATTATCACTAATGCTACAAGACTGGTGTCACGTCCCGAACCCCGAGTACGCAATGATCTTTTCACCTTGGTCAATTGAATGCGATGTCTCAGGACGTGTCGTTGACCACTCATTTTATTCTTTCATTATGTGCAGGCGGAAAACGAACTACCACCCAATCAACTAATCAATTAATCATAAAAGTGATAGAAAGATGAACAACACAATAACAACAAACCAACTCTTTTATTTACTTACTAGATTAACCACTAAAGGAATGTTTTCTATTTACAAGCCCGTCAATGGGTCGGTTCCTTTCTCCAAACCAAACAAAAAGAGACCAAGGTTAGGTTAACCCATTCTCTCCAAAAAGAACCCTTGGATTCGGTATGTCCATCAAGGACTACCAAAGTGCAATGACCCATCAGACTCAGGCTCCGTCGGGTCGTAGTTGAAAGGGTACGGGTCAGCTATAGGTAGGGCGGGATCAGGATTCACCACGACTCCATTTGGAGGATCCAACTCCATAGGATCCCAGTCTGCATCTTCGGGGCCTCTACTAGGTGGCCTATCAAAACCGTGCAGGAAACCAATCAAGAGATTGTCCTCCCTAATATACCACGCCAAGAACTGATGGGGAATTCATAGTCCGGTTCCTCATCCACCTAGATGGTGGAGACGTACTTCTCATACAAATGCACCCGACTCGGAAAACAGTAGTACATCACAATGGTCTCCCAGTCTTTGGAGACCCCAAATCGCATTGGAGGGTGCATTATTCTAAGGACTTGAAATGGTTAATACAACAATGAGATATAATCTCAGCGAGTTCTTACCTTATGCCCTGGTTAAGACATCAACTCATCCTAGGGTACCTATCAAGAACAACCCCTTATATAGATCGATGGCAATAATACTAACTACTTTAGTCAAAACATAAACTATTCCACACTTCTAGGGATAATAAATAGATAAGTAGTCGGCTTGCAAACAACCTTATCTAGTCATGCCATACGCTGCACGAGATACACATGCATAATACGACTAATGCATGCCACTTATAAGTAATGCATTTGATCAATCACATTCGAGTCATATCGCAGACGATCTCACCTAGCCATTACCACACCGTGCATCCTATCAATTCAAGCATACCACAAATAGTGCAACTAGCACATGCATAATCAAAACCAATGACGTCATATTTATCATGCATTCTTGCATTCACACGTGTTTCGATTATTAATACCTCTCAGGGCCACAACCGAACTCCCGCCAGTGTCTACTAGCGTAGCCAAGCATCGCCCTTTCCCATGAGGCACGACTATATCAAGGGCTCCCTCCTAAGATGATATTCTCGAAGGAGCATGGGCCCGGTTTCTATCGAGACTTTGCATCCGGACTCCCATCGAGATTTTTGACAAGTCGGACTTCGTCCCCTGATCTCCCGCCGAGGTGACGGGTTCAACTTAATGACCACACAAGCATACCACTACAGCCCATTTTAATCTTAAATATTAGCTAATGTATACGCGATACATGCTTGCAGAATTAGTCAAATAAACAAACGTGGTCACATTTTTATTCCAAAAATCATCCATCTTCCATACCTTACAAACAAAGTATGCCCTCCCACTAACATGGCCACATTTGACATAAACATACACCCGACACCTCAGGGTTTTTCCCCTTTTTTTTTTATATGCCCACGCGATTCATTGAAATGCCAATGCATTTAACAATTAGTAATGCAAGTTTTACGATCAAAGCATCATCTATACAAGTAAAATTCGCTTCTGCATGAATAGTACAGCATGAACAGTGCGCGTGAACAGTAATATCCAGAATTTAATAATTAATAAAATAAATTATGAATCCCATAAATCAATAATTTATTAAAAGAAAATAATTATTTTCAATAAACTAGAGCTAATCAAGGTTAATCCCCTAATCCTTGATTATTCAACTAAACCACAATTAATGAGTACTAAGCAAGATTAATGATTTAATCCAAGCTAACCATGATTAACAAACCAAACCACACTTCATCCATGGTTAATTAACCTAACCATAAACCAACTCTAGTTAATTAACCCAACTCTAGTTAATTAACTAATCATAGTTCACTTTTCTAACTAAACTAAACATGGTCATCTTTCTAACCACCTATCTTAACTCTAATTAATCTTAATTAATTCCCTAACCAAGATTAACTATGACTAAACCACCCCCAAAAAAATTTAATGTACTAGTCAATGGATTAAGAGTGTAAACTCACTCGTTAGTTGGGCCAAAGACACAGGTGTGGCGGTGGCGGTGGTGGTGAGGGCTACGCACGAGGACCTGGACAACGTTGACCCAAGGCAGTCCCGGGATGGAAACAGCAGCTACAAGGGTCGGTCCTCCTCTATTAAGTAGAAAATTGAGTGGAACAAGAGGAACCACTGCAGGTCGGATTGACCAACGATTCGGTGACTTGTTGGCCGGTGTTCAACGGCTCCAGGTGGTTGAGGGGGAAATGCTGGTGGTTAGTCCGGGTGGTGGTAATGTTGAAACAGGGGCGAATGAGCTTTTCCAACCGGTGCGACAGCTGGAAGTGCAAGCAGACAGAGGGGCAATGGCTTTCGGGCGGCTAGTGGGCTGACCGGCAACCAAGACCGACGAGTAGCGATGACAGGGGGTATGGACTAGAGCTTCCGATCACTGCTGTAGGTGGCTTGGGCGGCAACAATGTTGAACTAGCAATGAAAATGGAGGAAAGGGAAGGGATAGAAGAAGAAGAAGGAGAGAGAGAGGATAGTCTACCAACTTAGAGGAGAAGAGAGAAGGAAGATGAGGACGTAATCCACTCTTATCAATTCTCATAACTCTTGCTTCTTTTCCCATGCACATGACATCATCATCCAAGGCTTTCTCTCTCTTCTTTTGTCCTTTTTCCAATAATATCTAGAGGGGCATTTTGGTCTTTTTGACCTTGGCACAATTACCACTTTATCCATGGGCTGAGATGAAGAGTGGGCCTAAGAAATGAGCTAGGAATGAATAGAAATGGGCATGGGAATTTGTTGGGCTCAATTTTGGTTTAAGAATAGATAATGGGCTAGAATAGGTTAAGTGGGCTAATTGGCTCAATGGGCTCAAATGGCTACCTTGGGCCCACAATAGTGGCTGCCCCTCCTTGTGCGTGAGGCCCACTTGGGTCTTGCCCGGCCCACTCCCTTTGCGGGCTCAATTTCTTGGCCCGTTAATTCTTTTCCAACAATCTAGGCTTACTGACAATTTTGAAGGTTATAGAAACATCGTCCAAAAGTTTGTCTCTGACATTCCTGAAAATTCATCATCCAATTGTGGATTCACATACTTCATCAAATTCGATCGAATGCAATTTTAGTACATCTCGGACTAATAGGCAGTTTCAAAGATTTACGTGTAATCGACTCGTGCTTGACTCAATATCAAACCACGTTTAAATTTTTCTCGACACATGAATGCCATTGACTATCATGAAATTGAGAATGATCGATTCTTATTTCAAAGTACACAATTACTGAGAATTGACTTACGGCCAATCACGGTCTCAATAATAGTAAACGGATCCACTCGTTGTCCCATTATACCCTATCCTTGAATCGACTTCTAGTAACCCCTAAAACCGGCTTGTATAACCACAGGATCGTCCTTACACAAGTCCCATGGTCAAGTCATTTTCTCAGGTTAAGTTCCTTAGTCACATGAGTTCTATCCTCATTAACCTTTCCCCTCAAGGTTAATATCTTAAGAGTGATCAGTTCCGAGTGAGATTAACTAGTAATGCATTGGCAAAATTCACATTCATACATTCCTCAAATGGCTCAAATTTAGGACGTCACAACTAGTGACAGTTCATTGTAATAGTCAAGTAACCATTGCCTATGTGAAAGATCCCAAGTATCATGGTAGGACGAATCATATTGATATAAAGAATAACTTCATTAGAAATATAATAGCACAGAATGAAGTGATCCTAAAATATATTTTAACCAACAAGATGGTTTTTAATCTATTCATGAAGGCTGTTCCTAGAGATATGTTTTTGACTCATAGGATGTCTCTAGGGTTACGTAGAATATGATAAGTAATATTGTTGAAAATCATTGGGTTATGCCTATGTGAATATATGTATTGTACCAGTTTGTTTTTTCAATAAATCGATATTTCATCAACAAGTATAAATTCATTATAAGACTAGCATAAGCACACATATATTGTTGAAAAAATATGTCAATAGGCATTAATTGGTTCACTCACATGAGCAATCGCCTCGAGTGCTACAATTAGCATGTATAGATGAGATGTTATGTATTATAGATGCTGGAAAAGCAAATTTAGTACATAATATAATTTTACGTCGCCTTGATTGGAATTGAGATGAGATTTGTATTTTGTATATAATAAGATCAAACATATAGCTCCATAATCATGTATCTATAAAGGAAGCCAAATGCGAGTAATTAATTAGGCATTGTAAGAAGTGAGCTAGTATAGCACTCAAGCTAAACATAAATACGTGAGAAGCACGTAACTATGTTTAGACTAAGATTTGTATAGTGGATATGTTTAATAAATAACATACGCTCTTATAGAAAAAGAAATCCACTATAGCATGTAATTCATACTACTTGTGCTTTATTTGACTAATAAATGGGATGAATAAAATTTATCTATATTAACTCATCGTGTGAGTTCTTGAGGTAATTTATAATTTACCTCATTTAGTGCCCTGTGTTACTTTTGACTATGTTCTCGAAGTGACAGATCATTGTTGCTACTTTAGCATATTACCGGCGGTCATGAAAAGATATTGCTCTATGGAACGTGTCTAGGAAAGCAATTGATTTGAAATGGAGAGAGACATAAGTGCAAAGATTATTGTTATTTTACATCTATCATATGTATTTATTGGTCGACCAATTATATCACCTTTTGTGGTTTTAGATATAATTATAAATACACGATGTTTTGAGAATATTCAAGTATAGCATTTAAAGGATAGATATAATTGGACTGATGTAGCAAAATATGTCTGGGGCACTATGAGACATTGATTTTTATATTCTTTTTGGGGTTATATTCATTATGTTATCCCTTATAGGTGCATAATTAGAGTTCCCAAGTAAAGATGTTTTCACTAATCGCACAACTTTCTTGCCAGTATGAATCATTTCTAAAGTAGATGGATGTTGAATGTCTGATATCCTTGATAGAGCATTACTAAACCTATCATATCCGAGTGGAAGATGTTATATTTAGTACGTCTATGATGGGGTGTATCCAAGAGACACCTATTGTCTATGATAGAGTGTGTTTTAGAGAGGTACCCTTTGAAGGGGTATAAGCAATTATTTTTCAAGAGAAGCATAAAATGATAACTTTTGAAAATAATCGCTAATTAATGCAATTGAGAAAAATCGAACGTTATGAAGAAAGAAAGTTCTCCCTCTTCATCAACAGAAAACACTCAAGGGCTTATCTATTTTGAGAAACTATTGGCATTAATGCCATGGAATGTGAATACTTTTCGTGTGATTGTATTTAGACCAACGTAAAGTCATATAAATTTTCAGCAAAAAACTAGACTCTTGAATTACTATTCATCATCCTCCCAATCTGCTCCCCTGAGCTCCTGTTCATCACCGGATTCGAGCAACTACCCTAGCTGCTATGGGGCTCCGTTTAGGCAGATTTTTGGAGGGATTGCTCCTCTCATCTTGCTCTTCCTCTACACCGAAGCTTTTCGGCTAGGTATGTCCTAATCTCTCCATCTTTCAGATCTAGGATAGGGTTTATTTTCAGAAAATGCTGTGATGCCTGAGAGGAAAGTAGTTGCTAAAGGCGACGAAGCCAGCCCCCGGTGTTCCGCCTTAGGTCCCAAAGTCGCGCGGCTTCGGACAGGGATGAATCAACTGCTATTGCTGGTAAACCAATTTCTGGTCTGACTGTTGAGGGATCAAGGTTGGCTACGGGTGAAAAGCTAGTCTCTACCAGTATTCACGGGGTAGGTTTGTTGGCCCCTCAAATTGAAACCCAGGCCACTCAACCACATTTGCCTGCAAATTTGCAAAATGTGAAGGAAACCCCTAGACCTCGCTCTTGGGCTAATGTAGCTCGCACAGCTATTAAAGGATACAATTTGACATATATTCCTCCAGTTCATCTAAATGATGACCTGATTGTAGATTTGTCGGTGGAAGTTTTGGAGACAACAGACCCACAATGGTTTGAATGCTTGGTGGGTTACTTTGTAGGCAAAAAATTGCCTTTCAAACTTGTTGAAATAGCTCTCAAACATGCTTGGGGATCAAAGCTAGAGGCTGTTATGGCAAATGATGAAGGCTTCTTCTTCTTTAGAATCTCATATGCTGAAGTTAGGAGGAGAATCTTGGATAGTGGTCCACTCACAGTGGCTCGGGTCCCTCTTATTTTGGAGCAATGGGATCCCCTCCAAGAGCTGAAAAAGAATAATCATTCTAAAGTCCCGGTATGGGTTCGATTGAGGCACATACCGTATGCTTTATGGTCTGCACAGGAAATTATTGGCATTGCTAGTGTTATTGGCAATCCTTTATATGTTGACCAGAGCACTGAACAAATGAAAATGCTCTCTTATGCTTGTGTATGTGTGGAGATCATAGCTTTTGATGTAAGGAGGGACAAGGTTGTGGTTCGGTTGAAGGGGGTTTTGCAGACAGTCTCTATGGAATATGAATGGAGACCAATTTCATGCTCGCGTTGCAGTACTTTTGGCCATTGGTGTAGCACTTAAACTACCGTCCTACTTCTTTTGGTCAGCAGAAGCTTGCTCCAATCAAGAGGCTAGTAATGTAGGATTGACCACCGGTGAAACTATCTCTCATAATCCGCCTGCTGAACTTCCATGTACAGCAGATAAGCATGTAGAGGAAGGGTTCACATTTGTGTCGCGATCTCACCTCGGGTGCATTACCTAGGGTTTGCTAATGGATTACCAAGCCTAAACTTAGCTTGGGCTCTCCCAAGCCCATACCAATTCACGAGTTAGGGTTTAAGTTTTTAGTATGCAAATGATTTTTACTTGGAATTGCCACTAATCTATTTTTTGGTGGGTTGATTAGAAACCCAAGTAAAGTAATGGGAAAATTACTTTACTCCTACGAACCATAAACTATGGGATTTGGGACTTGATTATGTTAGATTTCTCTAACGCCATTTTGGTACATTTTCTCTTTTATTTGAAAAATGATTTGCAGACAGTTTGTATTGATTTTAATTTACTCCCTAATATGCAATGTGATCATGTCCAGTACGCAACCATTATCTAACACTCAATAAAGCAAAGCGATAAATAAATTGCAAGCACAAGGAAGAGATATTTACCTCAAAGCAATGAAAGCATCTGCAATGTTAGCTTAAAAATCACATCACTAATCCTAGATATGATTTCTAATTAACATGCAATCATTCAACTATTTTTTAAGGTTTTAAATTATTTAATGAGGCCTAAAAAAACTAAGTGCAATGCATGCGATGATGTGCAAAAGTGTCTAACTATAATAACATGCAACATGCAACCTAATATGCAAATTATATGTCTTGCGACATTAGTTATTGGACCTAATCTAATGTTAGGAAATATATTAAATGTGACCATCCTAATGTTTCACACATTTAGATAATCCTAAACATATAATTACTAGATGACATGCAATAGATGATGTAATTCTACATGACGCATGCATCATATAGCAATATGATGCGACCTAGACTACATGACATGCAAATGATTTTTTTTGTGTTTTTTCATGAAATTTCAAAATTAAAATAAGCAAATAAATTTCCTAGTTCTAGAAATTATCCAATTCAATTTAAGGTTTAATCTAGACCGAATCCTAATTTATATTATCTCTAACTAGATAAACCCTATCCTAGCATGCAACCTATTCTATCTTATTTACATCTTTTTGAGATTTATTTTACAAGAATAAAGATTGAATAAAATCAAACAAAATATAGAATACATCACCCGAGTTATCATCTATATCTATTTAGTTTTGGAAACAAATTAAATCAACGAGTCGTATCTCGGGCATGAGATCGGTTGGCAAATTTTCAGAAATCGCGAATCGTATCTCGGGTGTGAGATCGGATCGACGATTTTTCCCTGTGATCGTGAATCATATCTCGGACGTGAGATCAGATTGATGATTATGACATGTTAAGAAATTAGGGAATAATCCCTAATTTAAAAGGCTACTTGGGAAATATTGGATAAGATAACATCATGCAAGAATTTGAGAATTCAATCAAGCATGCAATACTTCAAACGAGGAAACAAAATATTCGAGAATTAATTTAGATAGGAACTTTACCTACCTTGTCTATTCTTTCCAAGTTCGGATGGTAACGGATTACGGGAATCGCAATCGACGATGCTTCAAGGCGGATGGCGAGGGTGTGACGGTAGGGATGTTGCAAGTGGCTCAGGCAGTAGACTCGCGATAAGTGCTCGGTGAAGGCTTCTTGGCTAAGAAGCGTTGGATTATTCTCCCTTCTGGACCACTCTTGAAAGAAGACAAGTTCACCACTTCGGCTTATTTCACCAAAATTCTAGTAACTCCTTTGAACGTGGATACCAAGCTTGCAAATGGTGGCCACAAAACTATAGTATGATATCCATGTTGGTAGGGAGATGTTGGCCTTGTTGAAACTCAATGAAACCTCTCTAGAGCAGCAGCAAGTCTTCGTAGAGTGGCATCAACATTGGGTGCAACAAGTGGGAGAGAAAGCTTGGGACGGCGTCAAGGATAGTGATGGCGTGGTGGCGGCGTCTTGGCCAAGGTTTGGCTGAGAGAATTCACTCTCTCTATTTCTCACGCTTTCTCTCCGCCTTTTCTATCTTGTGTGTGTGTCCGTCCCCCTTTTATAGGCAAGACAACACGATGCCCGCAAAAAAAGACACGATAAGGACACGATGATCAGATTTCTTATTGTGGATGTATTGAAATATATCTTTTTTGCTATTTTCTTATCTTTAACCATGCAGATATATTTTACTTTTTGAACTAGCCACATCCCTTCCTTTTCTTGACCATGCAAAATCAGCCGTCGCAAATACTTGAAAGATTATGCTCCTAAAACTATATGCTATGCAATTTAATTCTAATATTTTTTGTTTAGGGGTTAAAATTAATCCCTAAAGTTTTGTGCATTAAATTATGAATAATCAATCAAAATTTATGTGTCAACAGCTGCCCCTCTTTGAAGGTGAGCTTATAGAGGTTGCATTCAAAGATAAATTGAGACCTAAATTTTGACCATGCATATGCAATGTAATGTTATTTTTTGTGGGAAAATGAATCTCATTTGAAAATGCAATATGATATAATGCATGGAAAAGCTAATGCAAAGTATGAAAAAGAAAGAAAAGAAAGACAGGAGAAAAAGAAAAGAAAAGAAAAGAAAAGAGCGTACTTGTAGTTACTGACCAATCAATACGGTAGAGCATCTTGAGGTACGAGACGAATCTTTACTCCACAAGCATCTAGTTTTTATCCCAGATTTCTTGAGGAGTCTGATGTTTATCGAAATACCTAGATCCAGACTGAAGCAACTAATTGAATTTAATCAATAGATGCTCAATGTTAGGTGAGACGACCATTGGAATAAGATGTCTCGAAATACCTAAATCCAAACTAAGGTATAACGAGAAAAATCAAAGAACATTCATATCCAAAATGAAATGTTTGATGAAAATTTTCGAGACATTTAGATCCATACTGAAATGTCAAGAATTGGGGAAACTTGACCAATAAACACTCAATGTTAAGTGATATGAATATTGAATTAAGATAATTTAATCAATAGATGCTCAATGTTAGGTGAGTCAAATATTGGATTTCAGATAACTCAAAATACCTAGATCGAGACTAAGGTATGACGAGAAAGATCAGAGAACATTCATGTCCAAAATGAAATGTTCGACAAATAGTGTAACATTCAGATCCAAACTGAAATGTCAAAAATTAAGGAACTTAACCAATAAACACTCAATGTCTAGTGAGATGAATATTGGATTAAGACAACTTAACCAATAGATGCTCAATATTAGGTGAGTCAAATATTGGATTAAAATGATTCGAAATACCTAGATCCAGACTAAGGTATAACGAAAGAGATTAAAAAAAATGAAATGTTTAACAAAAAGAGTTTGTGACATTCAGATCCATTACTGAGATG
This sequence comes from Angophora floribunda, assembly GCA_014182895.1. NCBI lineage: Eukaryota > Viridiplantae > Streptophyta > Magnoliopsida > Myrtales > Myrtaceae > Angophora > Angophora floribunda. The sequence goes on from CM024711.1 coordinate 17,414,156, forward strand.
TCAACAATTGATTGAAAGATTTTGGACGAGATATTCAAATCACAGACTCTCAATTTTTGAAAATTGGGGGAGATGCTCAAATTTTGCCTCAAGCACTCGAATTTCATTTAGGCGATAAGTTGCCCAAGTTTTGTTTTGGGTATTAGAAGAGATTTAATACTCACCTAGCGACATTTCTAATCCCTGAAGAAAATGTCTCTAAGGTGATGAGGAGACTTTCAACTATAACAGCACACTAGGTGGAGAAAGAGGAACTCCGGGCTATGGGAGCACGCCAGGTTGATGAAGAGACTCTGGGCTACAGAAGCATGTCGTGTCGATTAAGAGGGACATCAGTCTACAGAAGCATGCCAAGTTGATGAGAAAACTCCAAGCTATAGAAGCAGGCCGTGCTGATTAAGATAGACATTAGGCTATAGAAGCACGCCTTGTCAATTTCTTGTAGAAATAAAATTCAAGAATGTTTGGACGAATTTCGAGGCTTTAGAGAGCAACTCGAACATTAGGCATTATTCGGTCTCCAAGAAAATATTATATGTTAGACACGATTAGAGCAAAAACTAATATGCATTCATAAAAAAAGGTAGACAATTTGAGTTACTCTAGAATGCACATTTCAAAGATCACTCTGAGGTTTTTATCAATTCAATCAAAGTTTATGCACAATGATTTTACCATGTTGGCACAACCAAATTGCCACTAGGGAGAAGAATCTTGCAAAACAACTTTCACTCATGACATGAATTTCTTAAGAATGTTAAGTGAGAGACTTTGAGTTAGAAAGGACTTTCACCCACTCTCATTCAGAAGGGCTATTTTATGAGAATTACTCCATCTCACTATCATCATATCGACAAGGGTCCAAGTATTCTTGCAAGCAGTACGACCTTACCAATCTGAGAGGTCTTTAAGGGACCTTAATGTGGGCTTGGTCAATGGCTTAGCAATGGGACTTTTTGAGTCAAGGCAATTGAAAGAAATAATATGCCACGATCATCTCCGGGTTTACAAGTCAAGAACCCTGCAAAATGAGATAGAAATAATCTTGCTTGCACTTCTCTGAGCAATGCTTAAGACATGTGAACACCCACATTAATTCAAGTGCCCTAATTTGAAGAGACTTTATAAGGGACGTAGGCTAGGTTCACGGGTTGAGAAATGAAAGGATAATCAGGCTCAAAATGTGTATAGATGGGTAAGAGTTGGTGATCATCTTGGCATCACCGCCAATCTTCATCTTTACCATCAAGGATTGTCTTCAAAATGTGCTCTATTGATTGTAAAAGTTTTGCATTTGAGTTCTTTGAGTACCACTCCATTAGGAATGCAACTTTTCACAATCTATCTTGACTTCTTGTCATTTTCTCCTATGGGCATCGGCCTTGCTTTTACTAAGCACACTGCTTTTTCTTGCCCCTCCTTCCTCTTTTTTTTTTTTTGACTCTTATGTCTATGGGCATTGGCCTTGCTTTTACCAGGCACACTACTTTTTCATGCCCTCTAGTTCTATTTTACCATTGACACGCTATTTACAATGTATCAATTTTTCATTTGGACTTTTGAAGATCTTCACATTTTGTTGGCGCTCTACACCTTGCTGCTTCTTGAATAATTACTTTTTGCTTGCCCTAGTGTGGGGGATGATCACCAACTGGGTTCAAAGAAATGAATTTGTAGGCTCAAAAGGGCTATGCAATTGATATAAGTGTGTAGGATAGAGAAAAAAAAATGCTCTTCGTCATCCTAAGGCACTTGGATTATTGTTTGAGTTCATCTGTAGTAAGATACCCAAAGATTGATGCAAGTGAGAGCAAGAGAATTTCTATCTATTTTTCTCACCACGTGATGCCAACTTACCTCCAGTTTGCCCCGATATGGGGTGGTTCTTAACAGGGGTAATTTGAAAAAAATCTCCACAAGTATATGGGGCTCAAAGGGGTTAAGCAATGGATCACCTATAGTGTTTGGGATAGAGAAATGAATTGCCCCTCATCATTTTGGTCGTTGTACCTTTCGCAAGAGAACTCTTTACCTTGTAGATATGGAAATTGCTGCACTCATCTCACAAGTGTATAAGCAAGGGATTGTGTATAGGACATATTTTGCCTTTCATCATCCTAACACATCTCACTTAGCATTCCTAAGAATTGGATGTCATTCATTGAATTGCCCATCTTGACAAATATCCACGTGAAATTAGTAAATTAAGCAAGTAAAATCACCATGCAAATTCTCTTTCCAAAAGAGCTAAACAACTTTAAGCATGAAAAACTTTGTGACTTCCAAACAAATAATTTACCATACTCAAAAAATGTTTTCAGAAGCATGAAAAACATGATATTGAGCATTCATTCAAGGAATAAGAGACTATCTTAGCAATCAATGTCCTTGGATTGCCCCTATCCAAAGGGAATGAACACATAAATTGACCAATTGAGACTGGAAATTGATCCTTGATTCGATAAATGCTCCATTCTTGCTTTTGCCCCAGCACAAAAGAATGTGGATGAATAGGACACTATGTAAGAGAATACAAATTGAACATCCATTTTGGCTTGGATTGAGATTTTATCTTAATTTGGTCATTACCGGAATCTATCATCCCCTCAATCCGTCACCTACAAGGAAAAGAACAAACTGTCAATTCTAGAATCAATTATATTCAGGGAAGAGATGTACCTCTTTCATCGAAGATGGATGGTCCTCTTTTGACTTGCCATTCATTTTCTCTAGGAGATGAGAAATGCAAAACACTTCATTTGGTTTTTCGGGATGGAGTTATGTTCTCAACCTAATTGAATAACAATCGAGCCAATGGGTCTATTACAACTTGTTGTGCCTTTTTCAGATGTTCTTTCCTCAGGCCAAGAAAATTATGCTCTGAGACATGAAGTAAATGAGTTAGAAAAATAAACAAACCAACTAGAATGCATGTTTTTAGAAATGGCTTCAAAAAAAAAAATTGAATTTTTCTTTTGGGTGAGGAAACATGATGAAGCCCAACCCTTAGAATTTCTCCGACGATGATATTTTCTTTTCATTGTTGTATATCGTCATTGGGCTGGTTTGGTGTACCCCATTATGCCCTCAAAACAAAACTTGTAATTTTATTGATATTCATTAATCCAATTACATTCATTGAAATAAAGTGTGATAACAAAATGAAATCCTAACAAGCAAATCCTAAAAAGCAAGAAAAATTCCCACGCAAGGGAGGGTGCAATCGAACATGCCCCTAATAAAATAGGGAAATCTAGTTGCTTAAAACCATGAATCATGTGTGCTTAGTTTGTTCGCCTTCATGGGCCTTACGAGGCAAACCCTCTAGGTTAGATATTCCCCTTCAAGATATGTCACAAATGTTTTCATGGCAGCATCAAATTCAACTTCTTCAGGAAAATGAGATGGTTCAAGAGTCCTTTTGGCTCTTTTCCTCGGGTCGAAATTTCTCACTGAAGATGACGCATCCATGTCATCGTGGCGCTTTTGCTTCACGAGAGAAACTACAATAACACGCAGCTCGTCAACTTGACTTTCAAGGCTTACAATTTGCTTGCTCATGTCATTAACAACACGGTTCAACACTTCATTTTGATTGGTCAATTTTGCCCATGGCCATGTATCTATGGCCGATGGTTGATGATCCATAATCATCTAATTTGAATATCAACTTTTTGAATTGATGGACAATGAATGATTGTTGATGACCCGCAATCACCTATTAAGAGATGGAAAATGATAAGTATCTGACTTTAGACAAGGTCAGTCCATAACTCAGTCTGATTTCCCTAATTCACTTTTCCCTTTCTTTTGAGCCATTTTCCAATTTTTCTTTAAAGTGAAATTCAAAAAAATGGTAATGTAGAAAAATTACTCAGGAAAGCAACGACTCATGATATGTTCGAGGAAAGACAAACATAAGTTCCAAAAATCTTGGTTCTTTAAGTCCTCTCTTTTGAAAAATTCTGTGATCATGAGCTCCAAAGGAAAATGGCATTGAGTCCACTGCTCACCTAGACTAACTATGAACTAACCAGAAATATGCAGTAAAATAAGTAAATTGTAGGACAAAGGATTAAAAGACTTACCTCACTAATAACCCTTATGGCAATCACATAGACATGCACATAATATGTGGCTCAATTTCTACTCTAGAAAGCTTAACAAAATGGAGCCACAAGGATGATCGGACTAAGTCGGGTCCTCATGACTCCGGCTTGGTCGAAGAGCTGACTCGGATCGTGGGCATATGAACCAAGGTGGGTACTCTTGACACCAAGAAAGAAATTTCGGGATTGAGATGGGTGACTCGTGCCGTGGGCATGCAGTTGGAGTGGTATCAACTTCAATACCATCCTAATTAATCCTATGCGGCCCAGGTTTGGCGGCAGGTCGTGTGCGCAAGAGTGTAGTGTAAATGCATAGGCATGCACAACAGTTTATAATCACAACAAGACTTCAATAATTTGAATTTAGAACTTTCATTCTCAACTCCAACTTGCAAGAAAGGGGTTAACAATCACTCCAACCCTTATTCATCCCATCTGCAAAAACAATTAACACCTCAAATGGTTAGGGACGTACCTGGTATCCTTGCTGCCAAACAAAAAAAAATATTTGAAAAGAGAAAATTGGCCTAAGTCCACTAAGAGTTTAAACTTAAGTCCCCAGCAAAATCGCCAAGCTGTCGCGACCTCACCTTGTATGCACTACCTAGGGTTTGGTTAATAGATTACTAAGCCTAAACTTAGTTCGGGCTCTCCCGAACCCATACCAATTCACGACTTAGGGTTTAAGTTTTTAGTATGCAACTGATTTTTACTTGGATTCGCCACTAATCTATTTTTTGGTGGGTCAATTAGAAACCCAAGTAAAGTAATGGGAAAATTACTTTACTCCTATGAACTAGAGACTATGGGATTGGGGTCTTGATTACGTTAGATTTCTCTAACACCCTTTTGGTGCCTTTTCTCTTATATTTGAAAAAATGATTTGCAGGTAGTTTGTATTGATTTTAATTTACTCCCTAATATGCAATGTGATCATGCCAGTGCGCAACCATTATTTAACACTCAATAAAGCAAAGCGATAAATAAATTGCAAGCACAAGAAAGAGATATTTACCTCGAAGCAACGAAAGCATCTGCAATATTAGCTTAAAAATCACATCACTAATCTTAGATATGATTTCTAATTAACATGCAATCATTCAACTATTTTTTAAGGTTTTAAATTATTTAATGAGGCCTAAAAAAACTAAGTGCAATGCATGCGATGACGTGCAAAAGTGTCTAACTATAATAACATGCAACATGCAACCTAATATGCAAATTATATGTCTCGCGACATTAGTTATTGGACCAAATCTAATGCCAGGAAATATATTAAATGTGACTATCCTAATATTTCACACATTTAGATAATCCTAAACATGTAATTTCTAGATGACATGCAATGGATGATGTAATTCTATGCGACGCATGCATGATATAACAATATGATGTGACCTAGACTACATGACATGCAAATGATATTTTTGTGTGTGTTTTTTTCATGAAATTTCAAAATTAAAATAAGCAAATAAATTTCCTAGTTCTAGAAATTTTCCAATTCAATTTAAGGGTTAATCTAGACCGAATCCTAATTTATATTATCTCTAACTAGATAAACCCTATCTTAGCATGCAACCTATTCTATCTTATTTACATCTTTTTGAGATTTATTTTACAACAAAGATTGAATAAAATCAAACATAATAAAGAATCCACTACCCAAGTTATATCTATTTAATTTTGGAAACAAATAAAATCAATGAATCGTATCTCGGGCATGAGATCGGATTGGCCAATTTTCAGAAATCGCGAATCTCATCTCGGGTGTGAGATCAGATCGACAATTTTTCCGTGCGATCGCGAATCGTATCTTGAACATGAGATCGGATTGACGATTATGACACATTAAGAAATTAGGAAATAATCCCTAATTTAAAAGGCTACTCGGGAAATATTGGATAAGATAACATCACGCAAGAATTCGAGAATTCAATCAAGCATGCAATACTTCAAATGAGAAAATAAAATATTCAATAATTAATTTAGATAGGAACTTTACCTACTTTGTCTATTCTTTCCAAGTTCGGATGGTAACAGATTGCAGGAATCGCAATCAACAATGCTTCAAGGAGGATGGCGAGAGTGTGACGGCAAGGATGTTGCAAGTGGCTTAGGCAGCAGACTCGTGATAGTGCTCGGTGAAGGCTTCTCGACTGAGAAGCGTTGGATTATTCTCCCTTCTGGACCACTCTCGAAAGAAGACAAGTTCACCACTTCGGCTTATTTCACCAAAATTCTAGTAACTCCTTTGAATGTGGACACCAGGCTTGCAAATGGTGGCCACAAAACTATAGTATGATATCCACGTTGGTTGGGAGATATTGGCCTTGTTGAAACTCAAATGAAACCTCTCCAGATCAGCAGCAAGTCGTCGTAGAGCGGCATCAATGTTGGGTGCAGCAAGTGGGAGAGAAAGCGTGGGACAGTGTCAAGGACAGTGATGGCATGGTGGTGGTGTCTCGACCAAGGTTTGGCTGAGAGAATTCACTCTCTCTATTTCTCACGCTTTCTTTCCACCTTTTCTATCTTGTGTGTGTGTCCGTCCCCCCTTTTATAAGCAAGATAACACAGTGCCCTAAAAAAAAGACACGATAAGGACACAATGATCTACTTTCTTATTGTTGATGTATTGAAATATATCTTTTTTGCTATTTTCCTATCTTTAACCATGCAGATATATTTTACTTTTTGAACCAACTACATCCCTTCTTTTATTGACCATGCAGATATATTTTACTTTTTGAACAAGCCACATCCCTTCATTTTCTTGACTATGCAAAATCGGCCGCCACAAATACTTGAAAGATTATGCTCCTAAAACTATATGCTATGCAATTTAATTCTAATATTTTTTGGTTAGGGGTTAAAAGTAATCCCTAAATTTTTGTGCATTAAATTATGAATGATCAATCAAAATTTAGGTGTCAACACTTTGCAAGCAAAAACCCCACTATGGCTAACCCTGAAATGTTGAATCCATCTCCTACCATCACAGAACAATGGCAGGTTCAACTGGCCTCTAGGTGTGCACTTTATAGGAAAGCACGTCCTTCGGTGACCAACCCCCTTGAGAAGTCTAGCATCTCAGCTCCTCCCGCTACTAGACCTAACCAGAACAGGCATTCCAATGACCCTATCCAGTTTGATGAGGCCATCAAGAAGATAGTTGAGAAAAATATTACTAAGCCAGAGGTCTCTCCAACCTCTTTTTCTTCGGCAGATGATCTTGATGATGAAGACATAGCACGCAGCTTTGAGGATGAGACCCAAGAAGCTGATATCCCTCAGCCCTCCAATCTCTCTAAGGAGGTGGATCCTTAGCCTCCTAAGCAAGTATCACCCCCTCCTGGTGCTGTAATGGGCAGCTCCTCCTCGGTCCAGAAGGTCCTGCCACATAAACCAACGGCCAGCAAGCATTGGGTTGGAAAACGCAGGTAGGCGTTTGGCTCCTTCTTACTTATGTACTAATATGAATTTTGGTTTGTGGAATGTTCGAGGTATTATGGACCCGGTTAGACAATCAGAGGTGACGCATTTTGTGCACACCAATAACATTTGTTGCCTTGGATTGATGGAGAAAAAGGTTCCGTCTCACCATTTTGTTTCTATTTCCTCTGGCTTAATTTCGGGTTGGCAGTGGACTTCGAATTATGATTATTCGGCTAGGGGCTGTGTATGGGTTGAATGGAACCCAATTTTGGTGGAGTTCACTAGCCTTTTTGTGTCTAGCCAAACTATTCATGGCATGATTAAGATTATGTCTTCGGGTTCTATACTTCACTTCACAGCTGTGTATGGGGATCATACTTTTGTTGCTCGTAGGCCCCTATGGAATGACCTCATCCGATTGAGTTCTACTCTCTCGGATAGTCCATGGATAGTGGCAAGCGATTTTAATGCTAATCGGGACTCGTTTGATTGTTTGGGGAGCCCGGATTATTAGCTTCCTACTTTTGATGAATTCAAGGAATGCTTATATCAAGCTGAGCTCGATGATCTTCGGTTTGTGGGTTTACGATACACTTTGTCAGCTTATTATGGTGAAAACATAAAGCTAAGGAAAATTGACCGTGTATTAGTCAACAACAAGTGGAGCCTTGAATACTCTTATTCAGAAGTTGCTTTTCTCCCCCCTGGCATTTCAGATCACACCCCAATGTTGGTTAGAGTCTTGGCCCCTCGGCCTCAGAAGAGACCTTTTAAATTCTTCAACTTCTAGATGTCTCATTCGGATTTTAATATAATGGTTTCTCAAGTTTGGGAAAACCAACCTCCAAGTACGCCCATGTACAAACTTTACACCAAGCTTAAACTTCTGAAATGCAGGCTAAAGCAACTCAACAAAGAGGTGTATTATGATATTTTCATGCGTGCTACTGCTGCCAAATGGGCTCTTCATTCCACCCAAGAAGCACTCTTGCAAGAGCCGCAGAACAGTGCATTAGCTAGGACTAAAATGGCCCTAGCTTGCAGCTATTATGAGCCACGATCCTTGCAGGAATCCTTCTTTAAACAAAAATCTAGGATTCGATGGCTCAAGGAGGGCGATCAGAATACTAGATTTTTTCATCATTCGATTAATTACCACCACTTGTGCAACCGGATTCTCTCTATCCAGGATGGCGCGGGTAATATGGTCACCGAACCTAAGGAAGTCCTAGCGGGTGTTTGTTTCCTACTTCCAGGATCTCTTGGCTCGAGTGAACACGGCATTGAGACCATCTATCATGGAGATCAAGGAAGTTTTGAAGCACACACTAAGTGATGACCAGGTTAGGTTCCTGTCTGAACCTATTCTTCCCCAGGATATTAGGGCAGCTATGTTCTCACTAGCAGGGAGTAGAGCCTCGGGCCCTGATAGGTACAACTCTGATTTTTCTAAAAGAAACTGGGATACAGTTGGGCCCTTTGTGGTAGAGGCGATCTTGGACTTCTTTCATACTAGGCGTTTGTTTCGGGAGATTAATTGCACAATACTTGCTCTAGTGCCTAAAAAACCGAATGCCTCATCAGTTAATGATTTTCGGCCTATAGCTTGTTGCAATACCATATACAAATGCATTACCAAGATCCTATCCAACAAAATTGCTGCAGTCCTCCCCGACATCAATAGCCCTATCCAGATGGCTTTTGTTAGAGGCTGACGCATAATGGATAATATCCTCCTTGCTCAAGAGCTATTTAGTGGGTTCCACTCGGATACCTACTCCCCAAAGTGTGCTATTAAAGTTGATTTCCGAAAAGCGTATGACACGCTGGATTGGGGATTTTTGGAGACAACCCTTGCAATTTTTGGGTTTCCGGACCATTTCATTCAACTGATTATGGTATGTGTTTGCACCCCTCAATTCTCTATTTCGATTAATGGAGAACTCCATGGCTTTTTCAATAGTGGGCGAGGACTACGACAAGGTGACCCGGTCTCCCCCTATCTTTTTACTTTAGCCATGGAAGTACTCACAGGTATTCTGGAATCTCAAGTATCCCGGCCTAAGTATCGGTTTTATTGGAGATGCAAGGCTCCTCACCTTTCGCACCTTTTTTTTGCAGATGATGTCTTCATCTTCAGTGAAGGAAATCCTGCTTCGGTCTCCTGTATGAAAGAGGGGCTTACCACTTTCTCTCAATGGAGTGGATTGATTCCAAATAAAAGCAAGAGTGAAGTGTTCCTCTCAGGTGGCTTGGAGGCAACTAGAACTCAGCTTCTGCAAATCCTAAATTTCAAAATGAGGACTCTCCCGGTCTGTTATCTGGGCATCCCAATCATCACATCACGTCTGAGCAAAGTGGACTGCAGTGCCCTGGTATGTCTACTTACGGCTAGAGTCCAATCTTGAACCCACCATTTTCTATCATTTGCGGGTAGATTACAATTTATTAGATCAGTTCTGCATGCTATACAAGTATATTAGGCGTCCATTTTCTGGCTCCCTTTCTTGATCGTTGACAAAATAGAACAAATTTATCGGCAATTCCTATGGAAGGGCCATGGTCTTGGCCTAGGAAGGGCAAAAGTCTCTTGGAATGATGTGTGTCTCCCTAAACAAGAAGGAGGCCTCGGGATTCGTAGAATCCCATACAATAATAAAGTAGCTATGATCAAGCATATATGGATTTTTTTTCACTGATAAGGAATCCCTATGGTGCAAATGGATTCATGCCAACCATCTTAAAAGAAAGAACTTTTGGATCACCTCCCCCCCGACATTTTGCTCATGGGCATGGAGGAAACTATAGGCACTAAGAGAGGAAGTTAGAGGACTTTTCAAGTGGAAGATTGGTGATGGTTTATCTACCTCACTTTGGTTCGACCCGTGGCTAGAGATGGGCCCCATTAATTCAGTATTCACCGATACTAGAATATATCAATCCATTCTTCATAGACACGCAAAGGTCGCTGACCTCTTCTCTCCTAATGGCCAAGCCATACTGCACGAGCTTCTCTCATGCAAGCCACAATTCCTACCTTAAATCAATTAGGGGACATATTTACTTGGGTCATCCATCCATCTGGCAAGTTTTCTATTGCGTCTGCATGGTCGGTTTTCCGTAGGAGAGCTACGCCGGTCCCGTGGGCATCCTTCGTATGGAACAAGGCTATTGCTCCTTAACACCAATTCCTCCTTTGGCTAATTACTCATAATCGACTTCCAACTCAGGTTTATTTTATTGCTTATGGTAGACTATCTTCGGTTCATTGTGCTTTATGCAATCTAAGGCCTGATTCTATTGACCACCTCTTTTTTGACTATCACGTGTCCAACTCCCTCGCTAATTTTTGGGCTGTGAAATATAATCTTTCTTGGAATAACTGACCATGGCTGGAATATATTCGGTGGGCTAGCGACACTCTCCCAGGAAGTGGATTTTATTTTGACATCGCCATGTTCTCTTTTGGCGCCCTTTGCTATGTAATTTGGAAGAGTAGGAATGACATCACATTCTAGTCCTCTCACCTCTACGTGCCATCTATGAAACAATACCTTATCAAGGCAGTCAATGATAAAGCTCTGGCTTTTAATATGGTTCCCGATTCCCTGAGAAACAAGAGATTACAACGTAGCTAGGGCATAGATCCCAACATTTTTGGTTAGGCTTGTCAGCGAGGGTTGGTGTTTGCCGCTCCCTGGCTTCTCTTGTTGTACTTGTTATTTCCTTTTGTGGTCTCAGCCCCCCCCCACTCCAGTGACATGTTGTCCTGTTGAGTGTGTGTTGGTGCCGAGCCTCACCCCCTGTATAGTTTTGTGGTTGAAAATCATATATAATACTTACATTTACCAACAACAAAAAAACGTAAAGTCGTATCGTCCATCGTTCATTCGTGATCCAACATACATTCCCAGGGTAATTTCTTTATTGCGCATCAAAGAGGTAAGTTGTTTCTTCTCCCAACTATTATTCCAACATGCATGTATTTGCAAAGAGCTTCAAAATGAGCTGGATCTTCTTTGAAATTGGACCTACACACAAAAAAACTCAAATCCCTTTTGGGGGTTTCCTTCGAAGCCCCATCTAGTGAGTCATTCCCTGATGATTTAGTAAGTAACAATTCAAAAACAAGGAGCAAGAGAGTGTTTAAGCCAAAAGATGTTTAGATTCCAAAGAAAAGATTGAGGAAGTTTGCTTTGATAGACTTCCTGGTTTGTGTTTCTCATCTTTCTATATATAAAAGTAGCAAACCTTGGGCCGCTGCTTTTGACCTGTCGCATGGCATGACAAACTCATTTACTGGAAATATATTACCTATCATGTGCAGTTGGCATGAGAGAAAAAAGATGATGTTCCCCCGGTCTAGCTTCATCTCAATGATATTCATACTGCCAACTTCAAAGTTCTTTGCAAGGAAATTAGTGAAATCTATTCTGGGGATACATGCGGACTCCAAATCAAAACTTTTGAAAACTCCCCATGCTCGGAGAGCCGAGGTTGGTTGGACCTTAAATGCTCTCTAAGTGACTTCTAATTACTTTGGGCTTATGGGAGCCCATATAACATTTTTAATGTCTAGCCCATTTAGTAGATCTGTCATACGAGTGGGTCGGGTTAATACTCAAGTCCCACCAGCGATGGGGTCCCTCAAAAGCAACATCGATGGCTCCTTCATTGGCGGAAAATCTTAGGTGTTGTAGCTGGTGTGTGCCGAGATGCATTTGGAAAGCTAATCAAAGGTTTTGATTGGTGAAAGTCCACCCAATCACCTCTCCATGTTGAAACCTTTGCTGTTCTTGAAGGCTTGCAATTCGCGTGTGAATGGAGGGAAGATGAGAGAGACAAAGAGTTGCACCTTGAGCCTAACAACTTCACTATAGTTCAATCCCTCCTTCGTGCTAGATCAAGCTCCGGGACATTAAAGTGCTTGGCAAAGACTGCTAGCCTTATTGTCGAAGCTGCCGCCATCATTCTTAACCTATTGCTCCCAAAAACAATATAAAGACACAAACTAGGTCATTAAAGCCCCACTCTCCAAGAATCTCTCTCAAAGTTGGGTTTCAAGCCCTTCAACCTCTTTTAGATGTACTTTGTCTTGAAACCCATATGGGATGTTCTACTTTATTTTCATGAAATGAAATGAGGTTTTTTCCAGGAAAAAGAGAAAAAGAAGAGAGTGAATTGGGTTGAAAATTGTCCAATCTAAATTGATCTATTTAAACCACTTTAACTCATTTTTATGCAATATAAATTTTACAACCCATATTTGAATTCAAAATACTTTTTATTTTTATTTTATCTTTTCCTTAATTTGTTGTTTTTGGAGAATAGATAGGGGTGTGCAATCGAACCGGGTTGACCCGGGAACCGGACCGGACCACCCGGAAAAACCGATTCAAGAACCGAATCCAACTTTTGGGAACTGGTTGGAACCTGTCCGGGAACCGGTTCCATTGGGAAACTCACCTAGCCTAGACCGGTTTTTTTTTTTTAAAAAAAAGAAAGAATTAAAAGCTGAAAAATAGAAAGGTGCAAATCAAAATCTGCAGATGAACAAATCGACAAAGCATGGAACCCTAGCTTCTTCTCTCATTGCTGCTCTTCTCCCATCACTACTCTTCTCCCATCATTGCTCGCTTCTTCTCCCCCGATCTACTTGCTCCGCCGTTGCTCAACTGACGAGGCAACGATTGTTGGTCGCTTCTTCTCCCCCGACGACAAGTGTTGGGTCCGCGAAAGGTTGGATGATTGCTGCTCACTCCTTCTCCCCGATCAACTTGCTCTACCACTGCTTGTCAAGGTAATCGATTTTTTCTCTCTCTCCCTCTCCCTCTCCCTCTCCCTCTCTGTCCTTGTGTGTGTGTTTGTGTCCACGGCGCACCTACCAAACCAGATCCAGGTCAAGGGCATTGGGAAGGTGGTCCACCTCTAGAGTGGGAGGTTCTGAACCTCCAAGGCCGGTTTCGAGTTGGGGGCAGGGTTAGGCTAGGGGAGGTGGAGGAGGTGGAGCAGGAGGAGGACACCGTCAACGAAGAGCTCGTCAACAGAAGGGAGGTTTGGTTGGGGGAAGATGGGGTTCTGGACCATCTAAAACTCAAACTCCAGCGAGTTGGAGGCGCTGCTGCTCCGCCGTCTGCTGCCGCACAAGCAGAGTATCTACGGTGGTTGTGGGTGGTGGTGGGTTCTTGTGCAAATATTGTTGGGCTCTCCATTTCCAAAATTGAGAGAGAGAGAGAGAGGTTTTTGCCAAGAGAGGTTTTTGCCAAAACAGCAGAAGGGCGTCCACAGTTGATTAAGCCGGTTTGATTTTCTCAGCTCTGATGAAGATTTCACTAATTAGTCCAAGAAAATTGTAATGTAGAGATGCCAATAGCATCTAATACTTACTAGACTGGGCATCTTGTTGAATACTAAACTTCTCAAGAGAAAATGCTAGTGAAGTTTTAGATTTTCTGTAGAAACTACGGAGGCCATAGCTTATCTTGCCTCATCGTGATCACGAGTCCGCGAATTATTAGCGGCTGAAAATATGGGTTATCATTATGTAACAAAGCTAAGGATCAAATAAACTGAATGCTGTTGGTATTTTTTTCATTCGATGCTTCATGTGCTTTACGTTAAGGATATGGCAAATGATCAAGAACCATGTAAGATGATCAGGTGCACCTTGCATACCAAAAACGAAAAACAATTGAAGATGGTTTGAGAGGAATGGTGGGGCTAAGTTCTTCCTCTGAATGGAGGGGATGAATCAACTCCAACTTTTTGGAGTTGAGGAGTTGCACAGAAGTGACCCCACAGAGGAAATTCTTAGTTTTAGCCCCTTTAGACTATCTTATAAAAATCTTCGCAATGTTATCATGTCCATTGAAAAATTTGGCAAGTAGCGTCAATAAACTTCCTGGCAATTTCTAGAATTAATCTAATGGTATAGGAATTATAAAGTAGGTGCACAGATTTAGTAAGCAAGCTCGTGCTTGTTTCCATGAGACAGCAGTGGTGTTGTCTTTTCGCGATCATTTTAGTAGTTAGCACGACTTTGAAATGAACATGCCTTCATTCTTCTTGAAAGTTTGATGGGTCAGATAGAGGGAGATGGAGAAACAAAGTGCGACTTTGGATAATTTTCTATGGAAGTTTAAACTTTGTCAATTGCTTTTGCTCCTACGAAAAATTAACTTTCCTTAGAATGATTCAATGCGTAAGTTTGATCAGTCTAGATAGATAGAAAAAGTGCTAACTTTTCTTATTATTCTCTGAATGCTTAAACTTTCTAGATGGGTGCTGTTTCTTTCGAACATATTAAACTCTTTGAACCTTTCGGTACCTTCTTTGTTATGCTGGAGATGATGCATTTGAACATCCTACTTTAGAGAGATTGCTTTACATCTTATTAAACTAACTGTGCCTATCAAAGCTATTATTTGGCATAATGTGGAATAACTAGTGTTTCTTGTCAAATTTGAAGTATTATTGATGCCTTATTCAAATTAGCCACCAAGTCTTTTCTAGGCTAGCAACTTAATATTACCATAACAAGTTAGAATACTCAGCAGGTTCATTCTGCCATATTGCAATGCAGTTTTTTTGTAAATTGGTACAAGTTTATATTTCTAATTTAGTAGAATCTTGACATTATTTTATAATTTGTTCTCAGTCGATGGATCAAGAAAAAAACATATCAATAGAAGTGGATGGACAAAATGAAATGAGTCCACTCATGGAATTGCCATTCTATGAAGTTAATGAAGTGGAATTCACGACTGCAAGTGTGACAAACAAGGTGAGCATACCTAACTCTCATCCTCCTCTAAGTAAAAAGTGAGCTAATCAATTAGAGGTTTGGAATAATTATTCGAGAATCATAGATGAGAAAACACAAAAACAAGTAAAGTGAAGTGTATTCATTATAGGATTGAGTATGAATATAATGTTGATCATGGAATGTCTACTATGTGGAAACACTTGAAAAAGTGTAAAAAGTATCATCATACCGACAAGAAGCAAATGCTGTTTGCACCACGTAATAAAGATGTGGCTTGTGAGGTGGGGGAAAATACTACTGGTGATGGTAACGTCTTAACAACGTGGAAGTTTGATTAAGAACGTTGTAGAGACATGCTTGCTCGAATGATTATTATTGATGAACAACCATTTTCTATGGTCGAGCGACTTGGCTTTCGTGATTTTATTACTAAATTACAGCCTATTTTCCAACATCTTTCACGATTTACAGTGGCTAGAGATTGTATGAAATTGTATCTAAGTGAAAGAACTTGTTTGAAAGCTTACTTTGATAAGCTTAATTCTAGGATTGCATTGATGACTGACATGTGGAGTTCTATTCAAAATTTGAACCATTTATGTCTCATTGCACATTTTATTGATGAAAACTGGAAGTTGCATAAAAGAATCATCAATTTTGTGGTGATGCATAGTCACAAGGGTAGGGAGATTGGGAAAATGGTCGAGAAATGCATTTATGACTGGGGATTAGAAAAGAAGGGTCCACAATAACCGTGGATAATGCTAGTTCAAATGATGTGGCCATTGGTTATTTGAAGGAAAATTTTTCAAAAGAAGGGTTTTTGATTCTAAATGGCGAATGTAAAGGTGTACTGCTCATATACTTAACTTGATAGTAAGAGATGGATTGAATGAAGTGCGTGATTCTATTGCATGTATCTAAAATGTAGTTAGGTATGTGAGGAGCTCTCCCATGAGAGCTAAAACATTCCAATATTGTATTGAGAGTGTGAGGATTACATATAAAGGTTCAATCTATCTTAATGTTGCCACTAGATGGAACTCCACTTACATGATGTTAGACACCGCCATAAAGTTCAATAAAGCTTTTTGTTAATACCTAAATTTTGATTGATCATTCGTAATTTAATGCACAAAAATTTAGGGATTAATTTTAACCCCTAAACAAAAAATATTAGGATTAAATTGCATGGCATATAGTTTTAGGAGCATTTATTATTGCATTTGCATTGAACATGTGACAGATGGGCTTCAATTGATGATTCTAAGCTTTAATTTAACAAGTTGGACTAAGCCTATGGTGAAAGAGAATTTGGCTAAACCCGTTAAAAGGTGACAAGTTGGAATATGAAAATATTCATGGGAATATGAGAATGTTCCCAAGAATATTCGCATTATTCTTTAATATTCAGGGAATGTGTCGGATGAAATATTGAAAAAATATTGTACGTGGGATACAAGAACTAAATAGGCAACATGCAAATTTATCATCTTTCTTTAAATAACATAGTCCTTTCACCTATAAGAAAGGGGCCACACACACTGAAAGACAGAGAAAAGGGAGAGACGGCCACGAAATCTAGGAACAAAAGAAGGGATTTCTCTGTGGTAACAAGAGAGAGAATTGAGAAAAGAGAGAAAAGAGTGTGCGGCCGAGTCCCTCCCTTGCAACACGACTCCCAGTCCATGGGTTTCTCCAACTCCGCGATCCCCGTGCCCCTGCTTCCTGCCGACGACCAGTTGTTGCCATCATGCTTCATCGAGAAGTCCCTGTATCAGCCAAACTGTGAACCTTCAAACGACGATCCTGGCCATAAGTGCCACTACCAGCGGCCACCAAACCAGCAACATCAAGTTTCTATTTTGCAGGTTGTCTCGTGAGATCCACTTGTTGATTCTTGAGCCGAGCCATACCGGCGAACAACCCCTTTGCTGGTCATCCGTGAGTTCATCCGGAAGCCAAGTCGAGACACTGCTATCAGCAACTCACCGTGGGACTCCATCCACCGTGAGCCAGTAGCCCGTGAACTAGCCTTGGCCGTGAGCCGTGCAGTGGTGCCTGTTGGAGAGCATCACCAAGCCACGACTAACTCCAAACTTGCTGCGGCTCCACCTTGGCAAGCCCCATCGGCATTATCGACGTCACTGCCTCGCTTGACCCAGCAATTCCTTCAGGCCGTTGGTGACCGAGATCCTCTGCGAGCTCAACTTCACCAAATCAATCGCTAGGAAAATTCCGATTGCGTGTAGCTGTGCCCAAGATCCCCGGACGTTGTGACCACTAGAGGATAGAAGAAAAAAATAGATATAGATATATTTTTGTGTGCAGGTGGAGTGAAGCGGTGAAAATGTTCTGGAGGATTGCACTTGGACCATTCACGAATGAGAAGACCACAGGTGATAAAGTCTATGGTAATTAGGAGAAGGTGTGTTCGGTGGGCGCAGGTGCAGTCCATAGAATTCACAAAAAAAAAGTTCTCTGGTGTTTGCCGTGATCCAAGATCGACAAGCATGGTAAACTCCTACAGCAATTCTGTCTTCTCGCGAGCCCCATAGCCGTGACGCACCCAATCGAACCACCTCGCCGAGCATCATGATTTGAGAGCATCCCACCGTGAGCATTGCCAGCGAGCTTTAATTGTTGGACTCGCACCACCTGTCCAACAACCATCGGTGTTGTAGCATCACCACCTCGCCAGTCCCTCGTCTAACGAGCCCCAATTTGGAAAGGCTTATTCATGCACTATCGAAAGCTAGGTAAGAATCTTGACCGATTCAATTTTCCTATATTTTATTGCCTAATTTACATAATTGCAATATTATTTGAATATCCAAGCGATACCGTTATATCCATGAAATCCCGAGCAGCCTTTAAATTGGGAATTATTTCCTAATTTCTTAACGTACTATAATCATTAATCCGATCTCACGCCCGAGATGTGATTCGCGATTGCACGAAAAAATCGCCAATCCGATCTCATGCCCGAAATATGATTCGTGATTTTGGTGAAAAATTGACCAATCCAATCTCATGCACGAGATACGATTCATCAATTTATTTCCAAAATTAGACGGACATGAATAATATCTTGCCTGATTTGTTTCTTGATGCCTTTACTCGAATTGATTTTGCTTATAAAAGAAAACCCAAAAAATATAGTTGATTCTTGTTAGTATATTTTCTTTTAGGATAGTCTACATGTTTAAATATAGGTTATTTTTAATTTCGAATTTTGATTATAAAAAAAGAAAACATAAAAAATTGCCATGCTCATGTCATGTAAAATTAGGTTATCTTCCATGTGTCATCTAGTCATTGCATGTTTAGGGTCATTTGAATGCGTAACATACTAGGATAGTTGCATTAAATATTTTTTGGCATTAGATTAAGTTAAATAATTAATTTCACGTGACATATAATTTGCATATTAGGTTGCACGTTGCATGTTATTATAGTTAAACACTTTTGCATGTCATCGCATGCATTGCACTTATTTATTTTTAGGCCTCATTAAATAATTTAAAACCTTAAAAAAATAGTTGAATGATTGCATGTTAATTAGAAATCATATCTAGGATTAGTGATGTGATTTTTAAGCTAACATTGCAGATGTTTTCGTTGCTTCGAGGTAGGTATCTCTTTCCTGTGCTTGCAATTTATTTATTGCTTTGCTTTATTAAGTTTTAGATAATGATTGCGCACTCGCATGATCACATTGCATGTTAGGGAGTAAATTAAAATCAATAAAATTGCTTGCAAACCATTTTTTTTCAAATAAAAGAGAAAATGCACCGAAAGGGCGTTAGAAAAATCTAACGTAATCAAGTCCCCGATCCCATAGTCTCTGGTTCGTAGGAGTGAAGTAATTCTCCCATTACTTTATTTGAGTTTCTAATTGACCCACCAAAAAATAGATTAATGGCGACTCTAAGTAAAAATCATTTACATACTAAAAATTTAAACCCTAGGTCGTGAATTGGTATGGGCTTGAGAGAGCCGAACTAAATTTAGGCTTAGTAATCCATTAGCCAAACACTAGGTGATGCACTTGAGGTGAGGTCACAACACTTTTCAAAGGATGGAAGAAGATGATTTATTTTTCTTAAGAAAATTGACCATAATGCTCCTCAAGATGAAGATTGGGAAAATGCCACCATTTTTCGTAAATTTCTGAAACGGTTTTATGATGCAACTAAAAGGATGTTGGGGAGTCATATGTAACTTCAAATGAATATTTTGAAAGGATGGTTATGTTGTATAAATATTTGAATAATGCGGTGAATTCTTTGGATCCAAAACTTCAAGCTATGGGTATAAAAATGAAAGAGAAGTTTAACAAGTATTATGGGAGTTTGGATAAAATAAATATGATGGTGTTGATTGCAGTTGCATTGGATCCTACAAAGAAGTTAACTTATGTGAGGTTCTGTTTTGAACAAATTTATGATGTGAAGCGATAGTTGATGAGATGCATGATAAGGTCAAGGTTGCCTTGAGCGATTATATAAATTTATGAGCAATCTTTTGTTGGTTCTTCTACTAAAAAAATGATTGTGGTTCAAATGTAAGTACTAGTAGTATTGCTTCCAATGCCAATATTGATGACAATGAGTGTGAAATCGAAGCTTGGCATAAAAGCTTTCTCCATGCGAAGAAAAAAGTGGTCGATGAAAACAAATCTGAGCTTGATCGGTATCTTGAAGCCGAAAGTGAAGATGCCCTTAAACTTGACATTTTGATGTGGTGGAAAAGTAGTGGGTCAAAGTATAAAATCTTATCTTTGATGACCGAGATGTTTTGTCTATCCCGTTAACTATTGTTGCTTTGGAGTTGACTTTTTAGTACATCGAGACGTGTACTTGACAGCTTTTGAAGTTCTTTAACTCCTAGAGTAGTGGAAAGTTTGATTTGTATTCAAGATTGGTTGAGAGCTGCTCACGTGCCGATTAATGTTGAAAAGTGCATTGAGAATGCAGAAAAGTTTAAGACAGGTAAGTCGCATATATTTCTTTTTATCTTGTAATTCATTCACATAAGTATTTATTGAGTAAATGCTTTGTTTGATCTCTTTTTTGGTTTTTAGATTTGGATTGTCTTATCGAGGACATTGTCATTGGAAAATAAACCATTTTGTGGAAACTTCGATTTTATGGTAAGTAAATAAACTTCATTAAACTATAACTTTGCGCATGTCTTTAGAGCATGGTTTCTTGTTGATTTTTCTTTGTACATGAATTGCAGGTCTTTGATAGAGATTTTGCACAAATGTTATGGGCGATTGATTTGCTCGCCAAATGGAGGAAAGGAGTTGGAGTAGGTGTTAGAGCAAAGGAGGAGAAAAATGGTTTTTATGTCCAAGCATATTTAAGTTAACCACGTCGCTACCTCGCTGTCCAAGCAAATTAAGTGTATGTTTATTTCAATGAAAGTAGTTTCCCAAAAATGTTTTCCTGACTTTCCACTATTTGTTTTTCCAAAAACGATTTGGTCAATGAAAAATATTTTCCAATCAACATAAATATTATGTATTATTTTAGGAAAATGAATTCTTGTGCATAGGAAGGAGAAAACACTTTCCCTCTTTATCAGATCTTTAGGTCCTTCCCTTTTTATTAGGTCATCTCTGTCCTTTTCTTTTACTTTCCAAAATTTCTCTTTTTTTTTTTCCAATCAACAGAAATATTATGTATTATTTTAGGAAAATGAATTATTGTGCATGGGAAAGGAAAAACGCATTCCCTCTTTATCAGGTCTTATCCTTGAAAGGGGACAAGAAAATGGGAGTGGGTAGGTTCCAAGTTGTTCTTTTTCTGCAAGTAGTGTCTGGCTTCGACCTCCTCCCAATCAACTTTTCTTGCCTTGTTTGCTTTATCTTACGTGCTTCCTCGATTAGAAACTTCACTTTCAACATCAGGATAGGATTAATGTTGCCTTGAAGTGGTTAAGTCTCGTCTGATGAACTCGAGAACCTTGAAAATGTTTCATTGGCTAGCAAGTTCATTCGTAGGCTGTTCTTTGATTGATCAAGATAAAGCTTATTGCCCCACACTAGTGTAAATTATTAGTTTAAATGTTATTCAATCATTTTCCAAATGCGATCCAAACACCTAAAAATATTTTCAATCACATATCATCAAATACAAAAAAACTAATCATTTTCATGGGAAATAATTTCTTGAAAAACATTTTCCAAAAATGATACGATTTCCATGAAACAAACGCACTTTAAATTGCTTATTTTTTTATACAAATTAGCTGTGTTTGGTGGAATATTGAATGTAATGTAAAGTTAAATTAGTTGTGGGAATGAGGCTAATGTTAGACCATGTTTGTTGATAATGTTTATGCAATGTTCTGATTTTTGCACTTTCTTGTCGGTCAAATTAGGAGGATTATGTTATTGTTTTCTCGAGAATTAATGTAAAATTTGAAGTCATATAGGATATCAAGTGGTTAAAAAATAGGTTCTAATGAAAATAGGGTAGACCCTGTTCCCGGATCGGAAAAATAGGGTTTGGTCCAAAATAGGGTCCAATGCAAACAAGGGTCAGGTATAGGATCAAAAAAGGGAAACCGGTTATAATAGAATTTGGTACAAGGTCGAGATCTGGACCCTACCCACCTTGGACCCGATCACCCCTAAGAATAGATGGCTCCATGAATCAATTTGCCGAGTTAGTGAGGGAGTTTTGGAGTCATGTTACGGAAGGGAGCATGAAGATGGCGGTGAAAATCCAACCCAGCCATCCACAAATCTTGAAGCGGGCTCTGGCTTTGATAAAAACCCAACTTGCATTTCCCTTGTAACAAAAATAAATTTATACTAATTTATCTTCTTTTGATCATATTCCAAAATTGCACAACTTAATTGATGAATAAGCTATAGAATTGCTACAAAAAATTGGGTTTAAAGGAAAAATAACGATTGGATTCTAATATTAAATTGTTAGCAATGAGAGATTACTTAAATCATCTTCAAAATAATAATACAGATTGAAACATGATCAAAATCATACACATCTTTTGAAGTACACAGATGAAAATGTATTTTCCTTAAGTCACACATCGTTCATTTGCCCTTCAATGTTTTGCAAGAGCCATTCTTCACCATTGATTTGCTTTACAAGACCATATAGTTGAAGTGCATATTCTCCTTGTGCTCGTGAACTAACCGTGCAACTCTGCGTGAATCCTTTAATAGTTGAATAAATATTTAATTCACATTTGATCTTGACATGTTAACTAATTAGTTAAAAAAATATGAATTAGAATAAGTTGTAAAAATATGACTTTAAATACTCAAACCAGTCCATGACCAAAACATCCTTCCAAAATCACGCTATCGGAAACATCACCAAATCACATCTGATCCAAGTCTCGGCCAATCTATCATGCGAAACCCCCACATTGATCAAGACACCAAAAACCCCAAATCAACACTCGAGTGCTCGTAAGAATCTTTTGTGGCTGCGAAAGTCACGGATAATGCAATGGACCTCCACGAATCGGGCCTCGTTGCCTCTTTGCAGCCAATTGTCGAGCACCGGAGCGATACTCAAACCAGCTTTTTCTGCGAGTCGAGATTGCCAACGTCGGCGGTGGCCTCTTGGTTTCGCTTGACCGAGGGCTGGCCGAGCAGGTTCGCTCCAACTCTCGGAAGGCGAATAATGAGCGTCGTCCTTGCTGGCTAAGCAGGTTGGTCCCAAGTCAAGTCCCAACCCTCTACACGTCCTCTTCGCATCGTCTTTGCTCTGCGTTCGTCCTCGCTTTGATAGTGTCTTGAATAAGGGGCAATGGTTGGCATGTCAGTTCAAGATATTGTGTGAAATACAAACCAATCACGGTGTCGAAACACCAATGAATTTTTATTGGCAGTAATCGGGTAATCCGACATCTAGTGTGGATGCCAATTCTTTTTTATGTGCAATGACATACACACCTCGTATTCCCAATTTCCAATTAGTTTTTTGTCTTTCCGATCATATGAAAATATGAAAAGTGACATTACAGGATCTTCCACCTCAAGATAGATCTCCCGTTTATTTCTTCTCCCTTGAGCTTTTTAAGAATTTAGTTAGATTCATAAATCTATAATTAATCTGATTTTAGTGCTTAAATCCATATCAAACCCATATATATATTAAAATTGGCTAATTCATATTTAACTCATCAAATATGAATTGAAAAGTGGGTTCTTCTAACTCTTTTGGTAGGTTTGCCATAAATATATTTTTGTTTTATTGCCAATGGCTGCCCCCTGTAATTCTATTCAAAAGCATCCTTTTTCATTTTAGTCACATTAAGCAGAGAGCAAGGACGATGAGTTTGAGAAAATATTAGGTACCTAAAAGTGCCACATCATCCCTATTCTGAATCATTCACAATTTGGCATGTGTCTTTGGTCTCTCTTCTCCCCTCTATACACGCTTTCTCTTTTGTCCCCTGCAAGCTTTCTCTCTCCTCTCTCCTATCTCATCCCAAGTACGCTCTCTCTCACCACTCTCCCTCTTCGCCACCCCCTCATCTGATCGACAAACTTTGCGACGATGGAGGTACTCTTTCAAGGTGGAGGTGGAGGTCACGCGATGGCTCGTGCGATGAGCCACCACACCCAATTGATGAACTTCGAGGCGGCGAATGCAACCTTGAGATGGAGCCGCACGGTGGCTCGTCCGACAAGCGATTGCGGCCTTATCCAATCGATGAGCTGCAATGCCGCCCCTCCGGCTGCGTTGTCACTGAATCGCTGCCCTTCATCCAATGATGGTTTAGTGGGAGTAAGAGGGGGCGGCAAAGAGAGAATCGATTGAGAGAGAGGAGAGAGAAAGCACGTGTAGGGGGTACAGAGTAGAAGAGAGACCAAAGAGAAGAAAGAGAAGAGTTTTCAATGACCTATGAGGTCGAGGATGCAAAGTGAGCTATAAATAATTTATAACAAAGATGACGTGACACTTTTGGTACAGTTAATGCCTTTGACATGGACCGACCCGAAAGTTGGGCAGGGGGACCACCGTGCAAACAAGTGGCCAGACTAGCAAAGCCAGGTCAGGGTTAGCTGTCAGGGTCATTTTTTGCGTATGGAAATACATCACTATTTTTTTTTAATGCAGAGCAGAGATTAAAAGAAATGTAAAAAGAAATTAAGAGGTACGAAAGACGGGGCGGGCCTACACACGCGCCTGCGAAAATATCAAGTAGAGTAGTCGAGGGAAGTGGGGCCCGGACCATCACGCCGCTAATAAACGATTTCAGTTTCAATACTTCAATCCGATTCGTGAATCCGGGTTAGCGCCACGTGTTCCCTTTTCGATATCCTCGAAGTCGGTGCCGACGAGGCGAGTCAGAGAACATCATTTGGAAATCCATATTCTTCACCTACTTTATTTTTTAAAATAATGACAGAAATAAATTTTAAACTTTATAAATTTTTAATTTGTTTCGTGCTATTTCTCAACTTTGGATACGTATTCAACTTAGTCATTAAGTTATATGAAAATATTTAATATTATTATTCCATTAATACAAATTTATAAATCACATTAAATAAATTAAAATTTCAGAAGCACATTATATATTGAATCAAAATTTAATGATATTTTATATCACCGTACAACTCATGTTTTTCCACCTCCTTCGCGTTGTTATTGGGTTGCCTTGTTTTTCAATTACCAAACAAAAAAAAAGAAGCATGGTCAACTCTGGCGGGCTTTAGCTTAAGCTACCTAGCATGCCATACACTGACTTTGACCAAAACACCTCTTGAAATAAAAAAGCGCGCATTGAATTCCAATCTGAATACGATCCCTAACTCCACATTCATATATAGTCAACTAATCCTTTCGGCCAACCTTTATTCATCGAGTCAACTAGAAGCAGCTGTATGATTGGAGGTCACACTATACTCTCACACTTTGAACAATTAAGAGCTGGAACGGGTTGGTGGTGGAAATAGAGAGAATATTCGAGGACTACTACCCCACTATTTCAATAATTCATTTCTTCACGGAATTGGAAATTATGCGACCTTTTCGACATGTGGCCATAGGTTAAATGTAGGCATATGCCCCCTTTTTAGACCTATCACATCAATTTTAATTTCGCACATCCCCTTTTTTAACTCTTTTTTTTCCAAAAAAATATACATCAGATCTCGAATTGCTACAAAGAAAATGGTGTAAATTCTATGCATCGATATTTGCATATTATTGATTATTTCAAGGGGTTTCGCGATAGATGAATATAAAATTTAAGGAACACGAAATATGGATATAAATAAAAAATTTAAAGGGGAAGAAGTTATTTCAAAAAATAAAAATACAGATCATCGTTCGCCTATCATTATCGATCCAGAAATCCTCCGTCCTGAGTCGCCCTCAGTGAGTCAAAGACAACGCCCGGGTCGCTTTCGGAGGAATACAAAAAATCTCTTCTTTCTTGCCCGCACGCGAGCGATCCCTTCCCCCGTTATCCGTATTTTCGGCATTTACTCTTTGGTTTCGTTCCAAATCTCGGGAACGCCACATTGGACCTTCCGGTCTCGATCGCTCTACAAAAGCCCTCCGCATTTATCGTGTGTTCTGCACCAGATTCCATCCCCCCGTTTCCCTTCGATCTAGAGAGAGAGAGAGAGAGAGAGAGAGAGAGAGAGAGATGGGGAGTTTGAAAGCCATCCTGAAGCACCCGGACGATTTCTACCCGCTGCTGAAGCTGAAGATGGCGGCGAGGAATGCCGAGAAGCAGATCCCTCCGCAGCCTCACTGGGGATTCTGCTATTCCATGCTCCACAAGGTCTCCCGGAGCTTCGGCCTCGTTATCCAGCAACTCGGCCCCGAGCTTCGCGACGCGGTGAGCGCTTCTTCTTCTTTTGTTTTTTTTTTCTCGAGAAATTTGGATGATCGTGACGTTAATTGCGGTTGATGAGTGAATATGATTGCGGATCGGTGGAATCGTGATCGCTAAATATGTTGGTGGTGTTTAAGCGATGCCGTGATGACTTTGGATGCGTTGACTCTCTGTTTTCTTTTGTTAGTGTTTTGCTGTTGTTGTTGTTGGAGCCAAGAGGAATTTTTCTATGGCTTAGTGAGCGTTACCTGCCATCAGGGAATATGAGGAAATTCGTGATGTTGTAATGGAGGGACAAATGCGAAAGAATTAGGAAAAATTGCTAATTCTAGACTACTTGCTGGGGACAGCAGGTACAACAGCTTAGACAAATCCAAGGATCGATTATTCCGTATGTTGTGGCTTGAGTGGCGTGTCCTTACTGAAAGGATTTAAATCAGTTTAACGTGCAATTTT
This sequence comes from Angophora floribunda, assembly GCA_014182895.1. NCBI lineage: Eukaryota > Viridiplantae > Streptophyta > Magnoliopsida > Myrtales > Myrtaceae > Angophora > Angophora floribunda. Next base: position 17,440,763 of record CM024711.1, read on the forward strand.
ACTAGAGGATTAATGGATGATGATATTGATGCAAGATGATGAGGTTAGAAGGAGTACTCCAAGCATACACTTTTCTCTCTTGTATTGGTGAGTCCCCATGAGAAGTCCACAGAACATGCGAGATGGTTTAGCATAAGCCCAAGGTTTTCATGGATTTGGAATTTAGTTGATGGGAGGAGGTTCCTTAAGTCCATCCTCCTCATCCTCCTCCTAAGGTTTTGGTGTTTTAGTATTATTGATTCTGAATTCGGAGTCGAATAAAGTATAGATTTTTTTCCCTCTCCTTTCTCAAGAGAGATTCTGCAGGGAAGATATATCATGTGTTGATGTTTAGAGTGTTTCTTGCCTGGACTGGCTTTAGGCATACTGTTTGATAGCATGCACATGGCACCTAAAGATCCAACAATTCTGAGGGACTGTATATAACGATGACTTGGTTATATAGGAAAGATGACATATGTATTGGTGAACAGGCTGCAGAGCTTATTTTTCTTTCCCTTCCTAGAAATGAGAATATCAGCTGTTGAAAGTACATATTTCTATACAATTGTTAAAATTGAAAAGTCAAAGAAAGCGCTATAGGCTCTCCTGACAGGAGCCACATCTGAGTATGATCTTGAATGAAATTTCGTGATATTATTGTTGATGTCAATGCTGTTCTCTTACCTAGATTAATGTGGTTACTTCTTTCTTTCTTTTGATACTTTTTTCTACAGACTTCTAGTGTCTGTTAATCCAAATGCAAAAATCTGATGAACTGTTATATTAGTTAACTCAAATGCCATTAGTAGTCGATGCAAATTCTGAAGGAATTCTTACATTTGTTTCTTGCAAAATATATCTCTTTTATCTCTTTTAACTTTTCTTTTGCGTTTTTGCAGGTGTGCATATTTTATTTGGTCCTGCGAGCACTTGATACAGTTGGTTTGTCCCATAACTCTGTATTGATTCTGTCTTCCATTTGCAAGATATTATGCTGTTTATCTAATATAGTGCATTTGTCCTAAATTACTGTCATTCCATTTGGGTGACGTTAAACCTTGACTGCCATTTTATCCATTTAATTTCAAATGTATCTACCCTGTTGGCAGCTCTACTGAGTTCAGGCTACATTTCCTTGTCTGTGTGTTTTTAAAGGCGAAAACCTACGTCTATTCAAATCTTGATATTCTTTTAAGTCTCTCTTCTTGATAGATCTTGAAACCAGATCAATATCCATTTCTCAATACATCTATCTATCGATAGAAAGAGATAGCACTTTTTAGTTGGCGAACTGGACCAGCTATCCTTTGTCCGTCAAAGACTAACCATAATCTGAACCCACTGGAGTTATCTTTTTTATGTTGATAACATTCATGGGAATATTATTGCTTAGGTCACAGTGTGTTCTTCACATCTAGGCTTCAGTTTATTCGTCACAACTATCCATTATAAATGGAAGTGAAGCATACTATGCTCTAGCTGATAAGGTCCTTGATCATTTATCAGTCGATAAACATGGACTTATATATATTTAATCAGTTGGATAATTCATAAAAGAATCAGTTTCAATATTAGTCCTTAGTTCCTCTGCCATTTGAATAGTTGTTTCGAGCTCCAAAATGACATTATTGTGTAATTTTGTGTTGAAATCTTATTTCTTTTAATGTTTCCTTTCCAGAGGATGACACAAGCATACCTACTGATGTCAAAGTGCCTATCCTGAAAGCTTTTCATCAGCATGTGTATGATAAGGAGTGGCATTTTTCATGTGAGTTGGGCATTCTATCCTACTACCTCTTCCTTGCCAGTTAAAGCTTTTGGTGATCCAAGACTCAAGACTGGTTTTTCAGTATTTAAAGGCTTGGTTTAGTATTGATGCCCAATTCAGGAAACATGAGAGAGATGTATTCTATAAAAAAAAAAAAACTGTTTTGACTCATCTCTCTTAGTGTTTCCTTTGTATAAATGTGTTTATATATGTGTAAATAATAGATGTCGTCCACGTTTTGCTTTAAGAATGGGCTTGAAGCTACATGAAAATCCTATCTTCAACATTATCTTGTAGCAAATATACATCTTTGCCACTTTGTTCTTCAAAATCTAGAATGATAGAGGAATAGTTCCCTTTGGGATAATTTATTTGGAATTGACTTCAAATTGACTTGAATTATGTTCCTTAACACTGCTTTTAGTAGAACAAGATATCAACAATATTTGGCATTTACTTTATGATTCTACTTCAGAACGTTTTCATCCAGTCTCATCTACTTTTCTTATATTATGCAATCTTTCACTAACTTTTTTGAGAACCAATAATAAAGTACGATGAATGCTCTCTTACTGTAAGATAGTCTTGTCATAATTCCAGCATATAGGGAAATTGGACTACCCAGCATAGGGTAAAAGATTGCAAAATTTATTCCTGATGTCAAGTTGGGAAAGCATGTGGTTTTTAGATTATTTAGATGCTTTCTGCCACTGATTTCATCCAACTAACAACTTTTGGGGCATCCAGAATTTGGTAGAAAGCTATCTTAAGTGGTGACTGTTGATACCTTGTAGTTATTATTATTCTAATTATAATCTTTTGCTGCTTTAGTTTACAGACAATCTGCGATGTGTGCTTGTCCAGTAATCTGTGTTACCTCATTTAAAAAGACGTCAGGCTGGGCTCTAAACTATTCAGTTGCCTAGATTTTTTACTGAGTGTACTGACTAAGTTTTCTCTTGTTGTATTAAGGTGGTACAAAGGAGTACAAGGTTCTAATGGACCAATTTCATCATGTTTCAACAGCTTTCCTGGAGCTGGGGAAAAGGTTACTAACTTATTACTTTCTTTGTAATTTTGATGTGAACACCTTTTGTGAGATTAGGGTATTTTCTTCTGCTACCTGATCTTCTTAGCCACTGCTTTTCCTTTATAAACTGTGGCTTTTGACTATATTTGCAGTTACCAAGAGGCAATTGATGATATTACTAAAAGAATGGGAGCAGGAATGGCAAAATTTATTTGCCAAGAGGTTTGTGATCTGCCATGTGACACTTCTGATATTTTCCAAGACCTCACCATAATATGTAGCCAAGCTGAAGGAACTCTTACAAAGTTTATGGTATTTGGTTGTGCTTGGACTAGGTCAGTATGTAGCTAGTGCATAAGCTTTCCATGGGCAGAATCCTTTCCTCCAATGGAAGAAAATAATTTGGTAGAGTTTGTCAATATCATTTAGTGCCAACAACCTTAAATCTGTTTAATGGCTGACACAATGGGTAGCCCATTCTGCTGAGTACCATAACCATAGTGGAGTAAGGATTTGACTTTAGCTCTTTGGTACTACTCCTTAAAGGATTAACTCGCTTATAGAAAAGATTGGATACATCTAAAAGTTTAGCATCTGACCTTTATGACCATTCTTCCATCTTCCATGGTCCAGCAGCTTGTGAACTGACTATTGACTCTACCATGCACCTTGTTTACGGTAACTGATTTGTTTGAATTGGAGCAAGTTTGACCAAATACCATAATCAAGAGGATGTAACAGCTGGCAATATTCTTTTGCACAAAACATTTCAAGGCTAGTTTTAGTCTTGCACCTTCTGGAAGAATGGCTTGTAGTGGAGATAAATCGGTTTAATAGCTCATGCTGTTACCAATTTTTTCCTCATTGCAGGTGGAAACAGTTGATGATTACGATGAATATTGCCACTATGTGGCAGGACTTGTTGGTATAGGTCTGTCAAAGCTTTTCCATGCTTCAGGAACTGAAGATCTGGTACCAGATTCTCTATCCAATTCAATGGGTTTGTTTCTTCAGGTACTTAAAAGACTACGAAGTTTAATGTGCATAACCACCTTTTTTATTTGGATTTCTAACATTGCTTTTGAATGTCAATATCAGAAAACAAATATTATTCGAGATTATTTGGAGGATATCAATGAGATTCCAAAGTCACGCATGTTTTGGCCTCGTCAGATTTGGAGTAAATATGTAAACAAACTCGAGGTATGCCTCTTCAACATGATTCATGCATATTAAGTGCTTACATAGATTGCTTTAACCCGTTTACCATATGAAGTTGGTTTTTCCATCACCTAGTTTTCAGATGAATTTTTAAGATATTATTCACCTATGGTGTTGTATATCATATTGCATGCACATCCTTATTTTCTTTTTTCTGTGATTGGGCCCATCTATATAGGACTTGAAGTATGAGGAGAACTCAGAGAAGGCAGTGCAATGTTTGAATGACATGGTCACAAATGCCTTGACACATATTGAAGACTGTTTGACATACATGTCTGCCTTAAGGGATCCTGCTATATTCCGGTTTTGTGCTATTCCTCAGGTACATGATCAATTCTTCAAGACAACAGTATTCTTAACTGTGACCAAGAGTTGTTGCCTAAAAATATAGGAGGTAGCTATCTCAACAATTTTTTGACCAAAGATTTCCTTTGAAAGTTTTTCTCATGAACATTCTACAAGCCCACTCTGCATTATTCACCCCCCACCCCTGGGAGTCTCTCACTCAAGTACGCATGGACACACAAATTGTCCCTTTCTCCTTGCATGAACGCGTTTGCATCGTTTACTAGTGTGCATTAGAAAAAAATGTTGCTTCTGCTTTTAGTTTCACCCATCTAGTTTGCCAAATTTTCCTACAACAATCAGCAACGCTCTTCATAATCTCAAGCTTTTCTGAATGTGGCACTTTTGGTATCATGGTGTATAATATTGCTATTTTCTTGTCTGTGCCATTAACTTGTTGATTATTGGGGAGAAGCTCCTTTGCCAACATTTTCTACTTTTTCTAGATAATGGCAATTGGAACATTAGCTTTATGCTACAACAATGTTGAAGTTTTCAGAGGTGTAGTAAAGATGAGACGAGGTAAGAATATGATTTGTTGATATTACTCTCCTAGACATGATGAAATGATTAGGCATACTGAAGAACTTGAATGGCACAAGGCATTTGTAAAATAGTTTTAGTTGGCCATTAGGCATGAGGAAATAATGAGGCATACTGAAGAACTAGATTGAGTTAAGATGGAAAAATAGTCTGTGAGACTATCACCATTGATCAATTTAAGACTCTCAGTGCGTTCTCATAATTCATCATTTGGTAGTGACTATCCATGAGCCCTTATACTCTTGCATATGTTCTGTAGTAGCTCCTAGATAATGGTCACTTAGTAATTCCATTTGTCTGCCTATACTTTTCAGGTCTTACTGCTAAAGTTATTGATCGCACAAAAACATTGGCTGACGTTTACCGTGCTTTCTATGATTTTTCTTCTATGCTGAAATCCAAGGTATGAAAGTCAAAACTGGAATGCATTTTTTGTATTCTATACAGCACACACATTCTCTTCATATATATTTTCAATTATTTCTTCTTGAAAGTGAACTAGACCTTATGACCTGCATTAGACTTGATTTATTGGAAAGAAACAGCTGATGTTCCCAATTTCTATGTCTGTGTAAACATTGGGAGGCCTGCTCAGGACATCGCCAGCAACCAAATGGGCGAGTCTTATCAATGTCTTAGGGTCATTGGACAACCTGTGTCCCTAGATACTTCTTATTCAGTGGCTGATGCCTGTTTGGCTCTAGACAAAGCAGCACCCAAAATTTTATAGAGAGCACCATACATTTCTTCTAATGGACCAGTGCACTTAGGATTAAAAAGGCTTGTAAGTTGAGAGAGGCGAGGGAGGGAGGGAGGATGGTTCAGCCTGTCTGAACAAGAAACCACAAATTCTGTTGTGGAAAAATCCCTGAAAAATTGTACTCTGCAAAATCTTACTGATTTAGGGGACAAAAGGGGTTGTGAATACGGCAAAGCAGATTGTAAAGGCTTGCTATCAAAGTTGTCTTCTGTACAGATGTATTTGTATTGGGAAACCACTTCTCCTTTGGTGAGGCAGAACTTGCTCGATGATCAGTTGGCTGCAGTAGTAGTTGATGCTTTCATTGATTCCCAGTTTTTCCATCTCCATGCCTTTCACACTTTTTGAATATTGTCTGACATATTGCTCACTAGATTACACTTTTGGCTCCTGAAGGTTGACAAGAATGATCCTAATGCTACAAAGACATTAAGCAGAATCGAGGCTTCACTGAAGGCTTGCAGAAATTCTGGCCTCCTAAATAAAAGGTTTCTCTCTCTCTCTCTCTCTCTCTCTCTCTCGCGCGCGCGCGCAGAGGGTGTGGAATAGACACTGATTTTGTTCCTTTTACTTAAACAAACTTCTTTTGAATTTTGACAGGAAATCTTATGTTCTTGCAAGCGAATCCAGATACGGTCCCATCCTGGTGAGTTTACAACCATTTATCTTGCATTGTTTGGCTGGTCTGAGAACAACAGGCTTAACAGCAACCCAAACAAAAGAGAACGAACAATCGCTTATTATAATCTAAATTTCAGGTGGTCGTTTTGCTCATTATATTGGCGATAATTTTGGCTCAACTGTCTGCAAGCAGATCAAGCAACTAGTGTGAGTTATATTAGTATAATACGCTCGACCTATGTTTACCACATCCTTCTCTCATAATTGTCTAACAGCTTTTAGGCCTCTGCTTTTTGTGCAGGATGCGCTTTGTGGGAACACCAGCTAGTCGTAGAGATTGGGTTGATGCAGATGCATGTATTGAGGAGTTATGCTTTGATATATATCTTGTAATTTGCTCTTTGTAAAAATAGAGAGAATTTAACTTGTCCTTCCCTTCAAAGAAACGGAAATAAATACAACATATCATTTTTCTGAAAATTTATTTCAGCCCCAACTTACTAATTCGACGGTCTATCGGCCCTTGCTCCCGGCAAATCCATCTTTGAGTTGATACTGGATCAGATTGTATGTCTGCTGCCGACAAAAGCAAATGTTGGGTAAATATTTGAAGCACAAAATACACGATGATTATGTATGTGGAACAATAACGGATGAAAACCCGTTTTCACGAGGGATGATTGTTCATGTAGTCCTCCATCAATTGTACAATAGTAAATTCATTTCAAAACTTTTCAATTTGATCAATTTGATTTCAAATCTTTCGACATTTTGCTGGTCTTATTGGCGATGATCCTTTTTGCAATTTCTAAATTTGTTTGTTTATTTATTCATTCAATGTTTACTTCTTAGAACGGTCGGTAGGGAAACAACCCTTGCTGGCCCTTTTAAGAAGTGAATAGTGAAAGGAAGTGTTAGATATCAGGGAGGATTGGGGAAGAAATGACTTAACTTTTTTATGTACAATAAATGAATTACCCAAAAATATACGTCAAAGTCGCTAGTGTGCAATAGACAAATTTAGAGTTTGGTGATGGTTCGAATATAATCTCAAGGAAAGTAATTTCATTCTATAGTATTAATGCCAATTGTCTTTTCAAAGTAATGATGAAATTCTCTTGTGTTTTTCTTTTTATGTAGAGAGTGGAGAACATTAAAATGACATACGTTATTTTTCTTATCTTATTTGATTGTCATCTTCAAAAAGTTATTATAACTTCTCTTAAAAATAACTACTCATACATTTTCAAAAGATATCTCTCAAAACATATCTTATCATAAGCAATAGATGTCTCTTGGACACATATCCCTTTAGGCAAACTATGCCCTTGGATACATCCCATCATGAGCGTATTGCTAAAATATAACAATAAATTTTTTTAACAAAAACTTTAGAATATTATTCAAATGTAAAAATTCATCAATGTCAATGTTGTTCATGCAACATAGGGTCATCGATGGCTATGTTTGTGATTTTTGGTCAATTTTGGCTGTGAAGATTATATTGGCAAATTGTCTAAAGGTTTATGATTAAATAAGCTAAATTAAAAAGTTTAGGACTGAATTGACCGTTGTAAAATAGGTTCAAGACTTTTTAAATAACTTTCCGTTTCCTAATCATCAAGAATGGCTGCAAATGCCAAAAAATGAATTTTTATTCTGGGACATCTGATGGCAAGCTTATTAACAACGAGATTTATTAGATATCGTATGCTTGCCCAAGCACTAGGGGCTTAATTTATTAAAAGATGTCGCACGTTCACAGCGAGACTTGCTAAATTACATTTTTACATGTAGGGAAGGACATGTTAATCAGCACATTAGAAATCGCACGTAATTAACGAGATGATTAGCCAATATTCTTACATTAACATCAGCCATGAACCGGTAAAATAACGGGTCTCCACCTCTTGAGCCAGAAAATTCCTAAACGCTCCAACCAACTCCACCAACCTTGAGCGGTTCATGATAATATGCTTTTTAAGATTTTGGGGAGAGCATATTTTCGCGGGAAGGTTCGCTATCTTATTCATTTATGAGAAAATCGTGGATAAAAATTGGGGCAGATGTATCTCGCAAAATCCTAATGAAGGCAATGCTTCACAAATAAGTTGAGGTTCTTGTGAATTATACAACCATTAGTAAAGTAACTTATTAAATTAGAAAATGGTAACAATGGGTTTGTTTTTCTTTTTTAAAAAAAAGGTACATTGATATAGAACTAGGGGTGTGCAACCACATCGCTTTTATCCAGGAAACTGGACCCGACCACCCAAAAAATAGGTTTGGGAACCAGTTCCCATTGGAATCAGTTTGGGCATTGGTTCCAAATTTTTGGAATTGGTTACAACCAGTTTGGGAGCAGGTTCCGAGTGAATATCCACCTAGAAACAAGATTGGATCACCCTATTTTGAAACTGGTTTTGGATCCAATTTTATAAGCTAAAAAGCTAAGGCCCTAATTTCTTTCTCGCCTAAATTCTAATATCACTCATTCGTCATTCGTCCTTCCTTAGAACTTCTCATCAATCTTTCCTCTCCCCTAAACTTTTGTGAATGAATGAGGAATGGAGTTTTATAGTTTATGTTTTTATATTATGTGTTTTAACATTTTACTATTTATAATTGTACATGACTACGTATTCATATTATAGATTGTTATTTTTGGCCAATAGAGATTCCGTTGTTTATTTTTGTACTTTGAATGGTCTTATTACTTATTGTCTCATAGGATTTTGCTGTAAACAATGAATAAAAAAAAGGAATAAAAAATAAAACAAGTTCTCAGATAGACCTTAGAATCGGACCGGAAAAACAAGATAGTGTCCAAAATCGGTTCCAGGAGAATAGGTAGATTCTAGGGTTCAAAAATTGAAAACTTATTATAACAAAATAGGTTCCAGGTTCCAACTTTGGAACCTACTCACCCTATAACCAATCACCCCTACATAGAATTCATCCATAGAGAAAATCGTCCAAAAAGTCATAAACTTATTGCGTTTTTGTTAATGTAGTGTTAAACTTTTCCATTTTGTTAATTGAAAGTTTTTCGAATTTTGTCAATTGAGTCAATTTAACTAATTTTGGGCAGAAATCGCTTATATTAGATGCTGGTCATCCAACATGGCACAACCGATATTGATATGAATAATTTTTTAATAATATTTTTTGATTTTGATTTTTTTTTCTTCTCTTTTCCTTCTTTCCTTCTTTTTTTTTTTTTTTTCCCTTTACACTTTTCCCCCCTATTTCCCTCCGTTGAGCCTTGTTGATGGCCGGTAGATATCATTGACCAAGGGCTGCCTGAGCTTGGGTTGGCGAGAGCTGCCCTCGTTGGATGAGGCTCGAGCAAGGGCTGCCAATTCCTAAGTTGCACGAGTGGGGCTGATCAATCTTAGGGTTGACAATTCCCACTTTGGAGCTACGGATCGCCCATTATGGGCTGATTTCAAGAATTAGGAATCGTGAACTGCCCAATGATTCTATACATCCACTCGGAAACCGGACCTGCAAACTAAAAATCTCTACAAAACCACCAGTGGACTAAAGATGCCGCATCCCTAAGAAAAATAAAAATAGCGAAATCTGGGCATTATAATTTTCACAATAAATACGATCCCAAGTCCACATGCATTAAAAGTTCCTCAAAGCAAGAAACAAACACAAGATCTAACGCTTTTACTCAGCGAAATCTGGACAACAATTTAATGAAACGACGAAATGAAACAGCCCAACAGAAATACATTCCAGACTCGCTAAGACGCGAGGCGACCGCAGACCCAAAGGCGAGAGAGAGCTCAAATGGTGTGAGAAGCCAGAGCGAGAGATGGAGCAACCACGGACGTGAGCGAGGGACAGATAGATTTGAGAGGGGGCCGCTGAGGTTTCTTTCTATTGCAGGAGAGCCGTCGGTTCTGGGCCAGTTCAATCTAGTTTTAGGTGGTTTGGATAGTTCCTAATTCTTTTGCACACCCTTATTAGCAAGGGTTGCACTCATTAGGTCAATAAGGGTGACCCTTGCTAGCCTAGGCCCAGGCATCCCTTGCCTAAGTCTGACGAGGGTGGCCCTTGCCTTAGGCCAGCCATCAACAGGGTCTTGTGGTGGCCAATAGAGGGAAAAAGAAAAAAAGAAAGGAAAAAAAAAAAAAAAAAAAAAAATTTAAAAAGTATTAAATTATCATTAAAAATTGTTTACTTTAGCATTGGTTGTGTTACGTAGGATAATTAATATCTACGCTTGTGATTTCCAACAAAAATTAGTCAATTGAATTCAATTAGCAAAATGTGAAAATATTTAGAAATTAATTGGCATAATTTAAAGGTTTAGCATTGACCAGCAAAAGTGCAACAAGTTTAAGATTTTTTGTCCACCTTAAGTTATTGTTAAAAATTGTCCACTTAGCACTGGTTGTGCCGCATAGAATAATTAGTATCTACACTTGTGATTTTTGGCCAAAATTGATCGAATGGACTTAATTGACAAAACGTGAAAATATGTATAACTTAATCAGCATAATTAAAAGGTTTAGCATTGAACTAGCAAAAGTACATCAAATTTAAGATTTTTTGACAATCCCACCTGGTAGCGGAAATCGGATCAATCTCCATGGGAATTGTTAGTTATGGGTCGGTTCAATCCGATTTTGGGTGGTTTGGATAATTCCTAGTTCTTTTGCATACCCTTATTAGCGATGGTTGCGTTTACTAGGTCAACGAGGGTGACCCTTGCTAGCCTAGGCCCAACGATCCCTTGCTCAAGTCCGACAAGGCAGCCCTTGCCTTAGGTCGGCCATCAACAACTCCTATATTGACAAAGGGAAAAAGAAAGAGGAAAAGAAAGAAAGAAAAAAAGATAAGAGAAAAAGAAAATAAAGACAAAAGGAAAAAAGAAGAAAATGAAAAATTCAAAAATTCAAAAAATTATTAAATTATAATTAAAAATTGTTCACTTTATCACTAATTATGCCACATAAGATAATTAGTATCAACACTTATGATTTCTAACTTAAATTGACCGGATGAACTCAATTGGCAAAACTGGAAATGTTTAGGACTTAATTGGCATAATTTAAAGGTTTAGTACTAAACTGATAAAAGTGCAACAAGTTTAAGATTGTTTGTCCACCTTAAATTATTATTAAAAATTGTCCACCTTATGGTGTGCTACATAGGATAATTAGTGTTTATGCTTGTGATTTTCAACCAAAATTGGCCGGATGGATGCTATTGGCAAAACGTGAAAATATTTAAGACTTAATTAACATAATTTAAAGGTTTTAACACTAAATTGACAATTATTTTGACTTCCCCCCTCGCCCCCAATCTAATCTCTAACTATTAACTCGAAGGGTACCTGGTAGTTTTTGGTGGTGGCATCTATTCATAAAATTTTAGGCGGTGCCTGCTAAGAACTATATTTGGACTAAAAGGTGAGTTTTTTATAAGATTTGTTTTTGTAACGAGTCTTGTTAACATATGTTTCGAAAGCATTCGTTAACTGCACTTAATAAAGAAATGCATCATTTTCAATGTATGGCTTATGCATAGTATGATTAATATAATTCCGGCAAAATGATAAACTTTTTTTTTTGGATATTTTACAAAAAAATTAATTAGTACTTTCTTTTTTCAGTCTATGACCTTCCGTTAATATGGTAACCCCGACTAATCTAGAAGCAAACACTGTTAGACGCACAAGGGGGCGGCTCTCCCAACATCGTTTGCTTCATACACAAGACTCGAATTTGAGATCTTGCTTAAGGGAACCTAGGCTCCTTGCCACTTGGGCCAACGAACATTGGTTAATTGGTACTCTATTATGAGTGTGGCTAGCTCAACGGTGGCCACCGTCATCTTGGATGACAATAGCATCATGGGCCTTGATTTTCGATTCAATGGAATGGGCAACCCTTCAAAAGTGACCTTATTTGTCTTAATTTTGTTAGTTTTGAGCTTTGCGATATTATTAATTACAAGGCTTTGATTTAGCTTTTGTAACGTGGCACACATTATGAAACTAAAAATAAATTGTCGAAACTCTTTGCTTACTTAACTAATTGGCACTAAGCGCAGTGCCTGTTTTCTGAATTTTTCTTTTTCATATGTTGAAAAGTTAGGAGTATTTATGGATGTCAATTCAGTTCTAAATTTTCAATATACCTAATTTAATCATTAATCTTTTGATAGTTTGCTAATTTAATTCTTACGTCTTATGTGGCAAGATTGCTTTGACGTGGACAATTTTTGCAGTTTAAAAAAATTGTGAACTTTTTAGTTATTCTTTTACTTTCCTTTTTTCCCACTTTGCTCGGCAACCATTGGGCAAAGCCCTTGCCTGCCACAATGAAAAAAAAAAAGAAAAATAAAGAGAAAAGAAAAAAAATGATGTAAAAATTCAAAAATTTCCAAAATTATTTTTATGTTTGCACCGATCATGTCACGTATAATAGCTAGCGTCAACATCAGTAATTTCCAACCAAATAAACTAGAAGGACTATATCGGCAAATTGTCAAAATGTTTAAGATAAATTGATTAAATTTAAAAATTTACAACAAAATTGACATTCATAAGATGGAGTGAGAACTTTTTTGGTAATTTTACTCGCAACGTCGCATCGTAGCTCTAATGCTAGACTGGGTCAACCCTAACAAAGCTTGTAGTCAACTTGATATCGTCTGCTCTGGTTGCCGCTCATCCGCACCCTACACCTTGGAAAGACGTCGCGGTAAGCTTTAAGGTTATTGACCAGTGCAATAGCTCATATGGGCAATGTAGAATTTTTCTTTCTTTGGGTTAGAGGGCGATGTAGAATTAAAGAGATATTTGATAGGGAGCAAAATAAGTGGGCTTATGATTTTGAAAATAGATAATGCACGGTAAAAATCAGGATATGAGGACATTGAGACAGTTTATAAAGATCAGTGTAACTTAAGCATTATGATTTCCAATAGCAACAAATCAAAATACTCCGGCGTTCTTATTGCACAATCTTCATATTCATATAGCATGAGAAAAGCATGAAATTGCCTTTTTTGGTAAAAAGCACATCCTTTACAAGTCGGTTCTAACTTATGTTTTCATTCTTCTGCAGTCACTTGAGGGTTTGACAGTTGCCACTTTGATTAGATTATCGACAAGTAACGTTAGATGAAGAAGTTGTGGGCCTCGCCAGAATCACTCTTTTGTCAAGCCTTAGAGTCATGCCTGAGGTTCCTGGATCTTCCCTAAACTAGGCTTGGGGGTAATCTACGAAACAACTCTGCGGCTCTTTGTAGACATGAAAGGAGACCTCGAGGATGATATAACCTTGTTCGTTCCAATCCCAGAGAGCCCACCTTACACCATTCAGTTTGGGGGACATTACAGAAACCTCACCATCCTTTGTTTGCCAGATTCAATCTCTGTTTTCTCTGGCTGTAGTTCAGAGAGAGAGAGAGTTTGGGAGAGATTCTGAAACGTCCGGACGAGTTCTACCCACTGCTGAAGCTGACGGTGGCAGCGAGGAATGCTGAGAAGCAGATCCCTCCGCATTCTTACTGGATTCTGCTACTCCATGCTCCACAAAGTCTCTCGGAGCTTTGCTCTCGTCACCCAACAGCTCGGCAATGAGCTTCGTGATGTGGTAAGAGGCGGTGTTCGATTTTAACATTCTCACGATGTGGAAGCTGTGGATGATAATTAAAAGTAATGCCATGATGACTATGGATGCATGGACTCAGCCTATTGCTAATTTGCTATTATATGGATGAAGTTGTTTTCTGTTTTTTCTTTATATAGACACCACAATTGCCATAACTCATTTTGGTGTGACAATTTTTTGACTTGATCACCTAAGTATTATAACTTGTAGAAAACGTCCATGTGCCATAGAATTTATCGCTAGTTCAAATTTTCTAGCAAGGGGAATTGCCAAGGTCACTCAAAAAAAATTACCGCTCAAGTGAATGATTAAAAATTTATAACATCAAACTGATCACCATTAGAAAATTATGTCACTTGTGTTACTTCCCTTTTTGTTGGGCCAAGAGGAATTTTTCTATGGCTTAGTGAGCATTACACACGATCATGAAATGAGAAAATGTATAGGGATAGACGTATTAGTGCATGATGCCTCTTTTGATGCTAAAACTTTTCAAAGTGTTATAACTTCTAAAAGAGATCACTTTAAGTGGCTTTAGAGAGGGAAAATCTGATATGACTCACTGAAGTAGCTGAATTGAACTGTTTTAAAAAGTTTTGTCATTAAATTGATGTTTATAAAGAGCTGGCACTAAAGTTTTTGTTCTTAGAGTTTTGGAACTAACATTTAAAAATGGGGTGGTGCATAATTTATGTTCGAACAAGTCGTTAAATGCATCAATTGGGGTTAAAGTGGTTGTCAAACGTTTCCTAGCATTGATTATCACAGTTTGACCGAAGAGAAGTAGTTCATTTTCACAAATTTTCAAGCTCTATATTATTCAATCTCCAAAGAGAGCAAGGTCAAGAAACAAATGCGAAGTTACGAGAGGTGAAGAAAATATTACATACTTTTCTATTTCTGCAAGGAAAGGAATAGATCTCTGTGATTCTCGATGAATGGGTAAAATGTTTTATTTTTCCACGATTTTGTTTTGAGTCTAACAATATAATGAAAAATAGAGGCAATGTTAGAACATTTACTTTGTTATTTTTGCCTTTGGCTCATGTGGCAGAGCAAAAATTTTATAAATGACAAATTTAGTGCCAAAACATTATCAATGACCACTTTAGTGCACCAAAATTTTTAAAATTGTTCTCGTCTCCATCAAGTTCCCCTAGATTTTTGGCAAACTAAGTCAATGGAGTTTACTTAAATGATTATTTTTCAAAAATTGTGACACTTAAATTGATCGTCTGGAAAATTTTAGCAATGAAATGGGCATCATATAAAGTTGTGGTCTTTTTTCGGGATTTACCATACCGTAATGAGGGGGAGAAGTATGAAAGAATTGAGAGAAATTACTAATTCTTGACTCCCTGCCGAAGGCAGAGGCAAAACAACTTAAATAAAGCCAAGCATCAGTTTATCGAGCAAAGATGAAATCATCTTTGCTAACATGCGCGTGGCACACATGGCACCTGGTGATCCAACAATTCTGATGGACTGGATATGACAACAATTTGGTTATATAACCGCAATGAATTGTAATTCACTTGTATTGCTTAAGGTATGGTACAAATATTTATACAATACATTGCTGAATAAGATGGAGAAAGAAAAGATCTACCCATTATATATATCAAATATAATGCTAACTAAAAGACAAAAATAGCAAATCCTATTCGATAACAAGAGATACACCAAATATTAGAATAGTAGAATGTAAATCTTTAGCAAATCTTCTATAATACTCTCCCTCAAGTTGGTGTATAGAGGTCACGAATGCCCAACTTGCTAACAAAAAATGCAAATCAATGTCGATTCAATGCCTTGGTAAAAATTGTCTAAAGTTTAGTGGGCACATGCTTAGTTCTAATGGCGCTTGACTATATGTGTTCGCAAACAAAGTGGAGTCAATCTTGATGTCTTTTGTTCGTTCGTGAAACACTATGTTTCGCCGTGATGTGTAAGGCAACTTGATTCTTGCAAAAAAGACACATTAGTTTGTCGTGCAATACCCTGAGGGAGGCAAGTAAAATGCACAACCAAATCTGTTCACTAATGGCAGCTGCCATAGCGCAATATTCAACTTCAATATTGGACTGAGAAACTATGGCTTGTTTCTTGGTTCTCCAAGACACGGAACAACCTATGAGTATGACAAAGTGACCAGTAACTAATTGCCTAGTGATTGGGCAACTTGCCCAATTAGAGACACAAAAGGCAACTAAGTTGAGTGAAGTTGTGACTGATAATACAATCCATTGTCTTAAGTTTTTCTTGAGATATCGAAGGACTCGTATAGCTGCTTCCTTGTGCTGTTCCTTCGGTTCCTGCATGAATTGGGAAAGTATGTAGGTAGAATAACATAATGCAGGTCAAGTGATACTGAGATAAAGTAGACGTCTCACTAATCAATAATAATGACTTGGGTCTGACATGGCAAGTCTAGTTGTTGTAGTTAATCGGTGTTGTTGCTCCATTGGAGAAGTGGATGGTTTAGCTGCTAACACGCCGCATTCGATAGGATGTCAAGTACATAGTTTCTTTAAAATAGAAATAACCCTGAATTCATCCTCGTTACTTTAATTCCCAAAAACCATTTTAATTGGCCAAGGTCCTTGATATGAAAATGCTCATCAAGGTACTCTTTGAATGCTACACACTGTTTTAAATTACTGCCTACCAAGATGACATCATTAACATGTACTAATACGGCTAGAAAAGTACCACCATGAGAATAAGTGAACAATGAGTAATTTATTAATGACTGATCAAAACCATATTCCCTCAATGCATTAGAGAATTTTGAAAACCAATTTCAAGATGCCTATTGGAGACCATATAAGGACTTGTAATCAACATACTCAATTTAAACCCATTGTTGTCAAACCTGGTGGAAGCTTCATATAAACTTTTTCATCAAAGTCACCATGTAAAAATACATTGTTGATGTCTATTTGATGTAACTCCCAATTACGAGCCAATGCAACTACAAGAACACGCTGTATAGTGACTAATTTAGCCATTGGCGCCAAGGTTTCAAGGAAGTCTATGTCCTTTATCTAGGTGAATCTCTTGGCGACAAGATGAGCTTTATATTACTCAATACTACCATCAGCTTGACACTTGATTTTGTAAACCCACTCGTGCCCTATGGGTTTCTTACACTTTGGCAAAGTTGCTAAAGTCCAAGTTTTATTATCTATAAGGGCTTTAATTTCTGCTGCCATTGCTTCTCTCCACAAAGGATTTTTAATAGCCTCTGTGTAATTCCTAGGCTCAATATTAGAATCCACAGAAGTTAAAAAGGCAGTGCGAGGCTCTGTAAATTGCTCATAAGAAATAAACTTCTCGATTGGATAAACCGAAGCTAATGATATTGACAAAGTGGGTTGTGAAGTTGGGGGCTTCATTTGGACCGCATGGCACACATAATCTCGTAGATGGATTGGCTGTCTTTTTTTGTCATGTAGGGCGATTTGGGACTAAAATTTGGTTATTGAGTTGCTTGCAAGGTTGCTTTTCAACTAGGCTATACTATCACAATCTTGCATCATTGTCTACCCTTTTTCTTTACGAACTTGGCTTGTTACCATTTCTTCCTTCCCTTGAGGTTGATTCCACCCCTCTCAGTAGGATCTAACTCACAAGCCTATGTCAAAAGAGGAAGAGAGTCTTGATTCTCATGTGCAGCGATAACTCTATGATAATAGAATTATTTTAACCATTTAAGGGGACAAATATGGTACTTTATAATGCAATATTCATTAGAAAATATTTGGATTTCTTTCTATTTACCAAAATCTTCATTGTTTATGCAAAATAATGAGTTATAGAGAAAAATAAGGAAAATATGGCAAAAAGATGAAAAGGAAGAATTCTTTGATTCATGAATCCAAATCAAAAGCGTTGGAAGATGGTTATCAAATTAGGGATTGTGTGATTTATTCTCTAATTTTATGTTGAAAAAAAAAAAGCAATTACCTTTTGTTAAGATTCTTGAATATATTATATAAATAGGATAACATTGAGAGCTTGGGGGAGCTAAGAAAACAAAGTGGTGACGTACTTTTTGTTCTTTGATTTAAGATGTTTGCTTTAATTTATATTTTTTCTACTCTGTTATGCTCTAATTTTCTTTTGTTAGGATTGTAATGTAGCTTAACCATGATAATATGAATTTCATGATTTTTATGCGTTATAAGTGATTTTATTCATGTGAATTGTATATTATTGTACTTAATGCATTTAAGTGATTGGCTATTACTTGAATGATCTTATGTGCATGTGTAAGATTGAAAAGTGACAATATGCAATCGCTCCTTATAATATATAACCATGAATTAAATATAGGTAAAGATATACTACGTTATTTTTGTAACTTTCGGTGATAAGTTGATACAAAAGACTCATCGTAAGCTGGGAATATTCACAGATTTTAATACGCTTATGTTTATTTAAATTCACATAGAGATAGCGTGGATTAATGAACTTAGTAGATCTACTATACTTAGAGATAAGATAGCAAATGGATTAGGAAATTCCGCTATTACATGTTTGATATTGTTCTTGTATGTGTCACGGGCCGATCATTTGGGACTGAGATCGTGCGGCAACTTAGGCTATTTTGGATCATTTGGGATTGTTGGGTACCTAAGCCAAGTCTTCTTTGGATCAATTGCGCACTCAATTCACCCGGATTGTAGAGAGAGAAAGTTTTAGAGAGAAAAGCTCTAGAAGAGAATGGAACTCTTATTGGTAGAATGGTTGGAAGGATACAATGAGGATACAATGAGGGGTAGGGCACCCCTTCTTATACTTGAGGCCTTCAGATTACAACCATTGATCGAGACTTTTTTTGCGGATGAGATCGTACTGCCCAACCTAATAACTATCGGCATTTATGCAGAGAGAATTCTAGATCATGGCACAATTACCGTATCGCCCATCCCTAAGAATGTTTTGGAAGGTCTTGGAGAATCCCAAGGGCGTTTTGGTCGTTCTTCCTTGATCGTGCACAATCCATTGACCATGAAAATCTCGGATCTGTGACATTCTCCCCCACCCATTCGAGTGACATCCTCGGTACTCTTAGCTTAGAGAGAGTTCTTCTTGGCACGAGCTCTTTCTCTCTTCTTCCTATTTCACTTGGCTCTTAGCGACTCGAATGACATCTTGAATGGGCGGCTACACGGCTCTACAATCAGTCATTTGCATGTTTCCTTTTTCAACTCGTGCATAGCGTACGACAAATACTCCACTTCGGGGAAGAGTACATGGATCGGCATGTTGCGAGTTGGAGTATGAAGGTCCAACTCTACCTTCGGTTTCTCCAAGGGTTGCGGCTTCAGTTGTGGCTTGGCCATGCACTTGGCCGCCTTCAAGCTTGCGTCGAGGAGGTGAATTGCGGCAATGGTCTTGGTGTTCATCACTCCTTTGATCATCGGTAACATGAACGAATATTTTGGATCAAACACCATGATGCACTTGCTACCCATGTCAATCATGGCTCTTGCTTGATCGAAGAAGTTCATGCCAAGGATGAGGTCGTAGTCATTAAGAGGGACTACTTTGAAGGGAAGTTTGCCTTTCCACCCGCTGATGTGGACGCTTACCTCCAGAGTTGTGCTTCCACTTACAAGATTTTCCGAACTAACGGTCTTGAACTGTCTCCAACTTAGCATCACATTCAAATTCAACTTCTTTGCTACCTCAATGGCCATGAATACATTCGATACACCCGTATCAACCAAGGTGTAGAGTGTTAGTCACATACTTCGATCTCCACGAAGTACATGTCCGTTTGCTCATTCTTCTTGGGCGGTGGTTGGGTTTGTACGGAGTTAGGCATCACCCCTCCAAGTCGGACTTGGCACTTCTCCTCCTTGGGTCGCTCTTCTTCTTTCGTGGAGAGGATGGCGTTGATCTTGTGCTTTGGTGCACACTTTTGCGTCTAATGGTTACCTTTGCAAATCAAGCAAGAAACTGGCGAAGGTTGGTTGTATTTACTTGTGTAGTTTTCTTGGGATTGACTCCCTTGGATGGGTTGCTTGGACGATCCTTCTCCTCATGTCTTGACTCTGCCGCCTTGATCCTTGGGGTCATGGGGAGCATCTTCACCTTCATTCTCGGAGGACCGATGTTGACACCTAAATTTTGATTAATCATTTGTAATTTAATATTGCATAGCATATAGTTTTAGGAGCATAATCTTTCAAGAATTTGCGGCGGCCGATTTTTGCATGGTCAAGAAAAAACAGGGATATGGCTGGTTAAAAAAACATATGGTTCAAAAGCAAAACATATCTGCAGGGATGTGGCTGGTTCAAAAGCAAAACATATCTGTAGGGATGTGGCTGGTTCAAAGTAAAGTATATCTACATGGTCAAGAAAATGAAGGGATGTGGTTGGTTCAAAGGTAAAGTATATCTGCATGGTTAAAGATAGGAAGAGAGAAAAAAAGATAGATCCACAATAAGAAAGCAGATCATCGTGTCCTTATCTTGTTTTTTTGAGGACATCGTGTTATCTTGCCTATAAAAGGGGGACAGACACACTGAAAATGAGGATGGAATACACGGCTGCAAAAGTGAGAGCGAGAGAGAGCCATCGGTAAAAAATCGAGAGAAAAGTGACGAGAGAGAGAAGAGGGACGGCTACAGCTAAAAGAGAGAGGGAAAGTTCACTCCAATTCCACCTCGACACCTCATCTTCATGCATGCACAGATCTGAATTCAAGCGAAGCACCCTCCACCTCACGTTGTTGCACCTCTGCAAGTTGTGACACACGGTTTGCTCGATCTCCGTGACACCTCAACATCTTTGCGACGCCCGAAGCTCCTGTCCAACGTTGCTGCTCCCCTTTGACGTGATGTCTTGGCTTGTTGCTCCCTTGTTGGGCTGACGCCGTTCCACCGTGACAAGTCCTATTCCGAGGCTGCTCCACCACGACGGTCTCTGCTGCTCTTGCAATTCCTACACCGCCATCACGAGTCCGACGACCAGCCGTGAGCCCTGCCGTGCCGAGCTCACTGTCCTCGACCTTTACGACGCTGCTGTTGTTCAAACCTCGACGACGAGCTGCCGCAGAGTCAACAAGCTGCTGTCCTGTTTACCCGAGCTGTTCCCGACGAGACCGTGATCTCTCCTTGCATCGAACGCCCACAGCAGCCCCACTTGCTCCGTTGCCCTAGTAGCGTCTATAGCCGTGTGTCAGCTCCAGCGTGCTCTTCTTTTGCAGGTTTACGGCAAATTTCCGGTGAGCCCCATCGCGAGCACCGCTCACGGACCATGGTTCGCAAGTTGCTGAATTTGGAAGCTAATATTCGGATTAGGTAAAATCTCGTCTGATTTGTTTTTTTTGAATACTTAGTTTCTTTTCTTGAAATATTGCGGATATGTTTGATTGGACTCCCTACGATATTATCCCAAATTTCAAATAGCCTTTTAAATTAGGGATTATTCCCTAATTTCTTAACGTGTCATAATCGTCAATCCGATCTCACATCCGAGATACGATTCGCAATTGCACGGAAAATCGGCCAATCCGATCTCATGCCCAGGATACGATTCGTCGATTTTATTTTTTTCTTGGGTGATTGATTTTATTGATAGAATATGTTTTAATTGACGTAGATTGCATGTTAGGATAGGTTTCATTTAGCTAGAGATAATATAAACTAGGATTTGGACTAAATTAATCCCTCAGATTGAATTGGATAATTTCTAGAACTAGGAAATTTATTTGTTTATTTTAATTTCATAAAAAAACACACAAAAACATATCACTTGCATATCATGTAGTCTAGGTCGCATCATATTATCTATGCGTAGTATAGAATTATATCATCCATTGCATGTCATCTAGCAATTACATATTTAGGGTCATTCGAATGCGTGACATACTAGAATAGTTACATTAAATATTTTCTGGCATTAGATTAAGTTAAATAATTAATGCCGCGTGACATATAGTTTGCATATTAGATTCCACATTGCACGGCATTATAGTTAGACACTTTCGTACGTCATTACATGCATTGCACATTAGTTTTAGGCCTCATTAAATAAGAGAAAATCCAAAATTTGAGTGATCGCGTATTAATTAGAAATCACTTTTAGGTTGATGTGATTTTCTAACTAATATTACAGATGCTTTCATAGCTTCAAGGTAAGTAATTTCCTCCATTTCCTCGCAATTTATTTAATGCTTTAATAATTGAGTGTTAAATAATGATTGCACACTTGCATGATCACATTGCATGTTAGGGAATAAATTAAAATCAATGCAAACTGCCTGCCAATCATTTTTTCAAATAAAAGAGAAAAGGTACCAAAAGGGCGTTAGAGAAATCTAACGTAATCAAGTCTCCGATCCCATAGTCTCTGGTTCATAGAAGTGAAGTAATTCTCCCGTTACTTTAGTTGGGTTTCTAATCGACCCACCAAAAAATAGATTAGTGGCCACTCCAAGTAAAAATCATTTGCGTGCTAAAAACTTAAACCCTAAGTCGCGAATTAGTATGGGCTTGGGAGAGCCCGAACTAAGTTTAGGCTTAGTAATCCATTAGCCAAATCCTAGGTGGTGCACCCGAGGTGAGGTCGCGACAACCGATCCTACCTCTAATCCCTTCCTCGATGCTTCGTTGGGTTGGCTTTGGTGAGGTCGATAAGTGATTCGGCCACGATTAGTGCCCTTGAGAGACTCCTTACGTCCTGACGCATGAGCTCGAGTCGCGCCCATGGCTTGAGTCCATTTATGAACGCTTCAGAAGCTTCTTCTTCTCCAAGGTTGTGGATTTGGAGTTTGAGTTCGGTGAATTCCTTCACATATACTCGAATCATACCTCTTTGCTCAAGGCGATGGAGCTTACTACGAGCTTCTTGTTGAGCAAATTCGGGGGTCAAGTACTCTCGGAACTCCTTCACGAAGTTATCTCATGTTTCCATGAGATTGGCATCACGCTTGATCTCATCACACCTATTGCACCACCAAAGCATTGTCGTATCAGTAAGGAATATGGTAGCGATTTGTACCTTGACACCCTCATCTTGGATGTTAGCGGTTATGAAGTATTGCTCCATGCTCCACACGAAGTTATTCACCTCTTTGGTGGATCAATTGCCTTTGAATTTTTTGGGTTTCGGTACCTCTATCTTGGGCATCACTTGAGTGGGCACTGCTTCATTCATAATGCTAAGTTTGCATAGGGCGAGCTCCATCTTGAGCTCTTGGATCTCCACTTTCATGGCTTCGATCTCGTCTCGTTGGGGATTCCCCTCTTCGATTCCTTGGACTTGTTCCCTCAAGTTGTCAATCAATATTTCGAGAGCATAGTCCTTGGCTTGAAGAGGGATTGTCGTGTCGTTGATTGCATCCGTGAAGTCCTTACGAACTGAGCCATCAACCTCTATGATGCGGTCTCGAACTTCGTCAAGTCCTTCCATGAGTTTGGCCACAGGGCATCGCATCCTCACGAACTTCTCATTGAGTGCGGCTATGGCTTCCGATGAGGCTTCTCTTCTTTTGCTTTAGCCGTGAGTCTCTCTAACTTGAATGACCTCTCCATCCACAATAGCTTCTTAGCTCGATATTCTCACAATAGCACCCAGATCTAGCCGGTGAGACCCTCGCTAGCCGCGGGCAAGGCCGCAACGGCCTTCACCAGTGGCGGGCCGAGCCCTGACGGCCTCACCCCGGGCCTTCATGGCCCTGGGCTAGGGTTCCACGGCCGGCGAGGGTCATCGGTAACCCTTGCCGACCCTAAAGAACAAAAAAAGAAAAAAAGGGCAAAAAGAAGAAAGACGAGATGAGGAGAAATAATGTTGTTTTGCACAAAGAATCCATGTTGGCCGATGAGGGTCACCGCCGGAAACCACGTCGGCGTCGAAAATAATTAAAAAAAAAAGGAAAATCATTAAAAAATCCACGTATGCATTTTGGCTGGATTTGGCACTTAACTGAATGATTTCACTCCGATTTGGCACTCAAGTGAGCGAAAAAAAAGTTTTAGCACCAAAGTGAACTATCCCTTGTTTATATTATATAAAGAAAACTTTTAAACTGGATATCCACTTTCCGTAAATTTGAAGTCATCAATAATAAAAATTCGATATATGATCTCTTTGGACCTGAGCACGTCCTAAAATTACTACTTTTGAACTTTGGGACGTTAAAATTTGGGAGTATTCCCATCTTAATAGGGAAGAAAAAGATTTATCTTGAAATGAGAGTATGAGACATATGGGCATCGGTACGTTAAAATAAATAACATAACCTAATTGGATGCCTCATTGGAGAACTACCGTAGGTGACCCTCGTAGGCAGGCAACCACCTGAGTTGGGATTGAAGTATTGTGGGGAAACATGAACTCTTCCTTATGGTGTTGATGATGTCTAAGCACTCCCACGTTCATGTTCATGAACATGAACATGAACTTATTTAAGAGCACGTAATGAGGTGCCCAACTAGATGCAATTTAGGAGCTCATTTTCAATCAGCCCATAAATTATTACTAATTGAAGAAAGGCCAGGCCCAAGCAGCAAAGATAGCTGTGAATCCCCTGTGAGAAAAAAAGGGAGATGGGGATTTATTTATATACATAATAAGTACATTAAAAATCCTAAAATTTATCAACGAAGTGTAATTAAATCCTAAAACTTTAAAAAAATTCAATCAAGTCCTAAAACTTGTCAAATTAATCCATTAATTACACTTTTTGAAAATTTTAAAAATTAATTGTACTTTCTTGATAAGTTTTAGGATTTCCACTATACTTATCCCTTTATATGTTGATATTTGATTTTGACATAATTTCTCACACATAAATTATAATATGCTTAAGATTGCATTAAATTGGGAAAAGATATAAATTGATGATATTAAAAGATCCCAGGAATTTCTTAAATCAAGGACTTAAGTGCCAATTTTGCCATTTGAAGTTGAGGATGGGGCTTTTTTTTTTTTTTTGGTCGAAGATAGTGGAGCTTGAATAGCGACGTTTTATAGCTCGTGGTTACATCAAGTTTAATGAATGCTCTTGACCCAAAGAGTTGGACCCCTCTAAATTGGCATATCCTATCCGCATGTAGATAATCCAACATTGTAATCCCTAATCTTCGGAGATTTGTAGAAATCGATAAAACACTGTCCGATAAATAAATTCTATGTGACTTTTGTTATATATATAATAAAAGTCCGAACCGAGAGTGCTCGCTTAAATGTGCACTACTCGGCACTTCACTTTTGCCCATGCAGATGTTGTGTTGCAAGACGTGGTACAGTTCCCCACCAGGGGTGTATTCAAGGAATAAGCTTTTTAGCTTAATTATTGTTCGTTTCTCAATTTCTATCTCTTATTATGCTTAAATTTCAGAAAATTAATAAAATGAAAGTATATCAATATTTTTTTTGTTTTTGGATAAATTAGAAAAAGGATGGACAAGGATAGAGTCCGTGAGCTTTAATTTTGAAAACACAATTACCAAGCAAAAATATTTTGGTAATGTAATTTTTGTCTCTTTTAATCTACACTTTATATAGATACAGAGCGAATAATTTTTAGTCTATTCATAGATGATATAGTTTACTTTTGAAAATAACACAATAGGGAACATATAGAAAACCTGTCAATAAAAATCTAAAGAAAATTAGCACAAATTAAGGAAATGTGTCCTTGACAAATTAAGTATTGTTAATTGAAATCATTACTTGTTTTAATAATTAGATTCTGTACATCAAAATTAAATTATTGTGCTAAAGAAATCCATTTTATTTAATATTTTAAAAATATGGATAAGGACAAATTTCACGAGACTTCAGTTTTGGTAATGCAACTTTTTGTCTTTTCTTCATCAATTCAAATATTTGAGTTTAAATTTGAAAAATAAATACACAGAAAGTATCTTCAAGTATATTTTGCAATGGTATAATCTTACTTCTTGACGGTGCAATCCGTAGCCAACATAAATCATCTCCTTCAACATTTTAAATTCAATTTAATCAAAATTTCAATTCCTCTATGTTATTTATTGCTATAATTTATTAATTCACTACCGATTACTTGCTTTATCTTATTCTTCATGTGAATCAGTACAAAAATTGAAAATTATATACAATGCCAAAAGATAATTCTTTAGTATATAATAGTCTAAATGGCAATTTTATTTGAATGACATATACACACAACTAGCTCAAGGCAACTTTACTTGATAGAAATGGATTTTCATATGTTAGATTAAATATAGAAGTATATTAATAAATGAGTTGGGTTGGGTTATGTTGTTTATGAGTCATTAAATTTGCATAATATATAAATGGGTCAATTTAGATCGAAGTATTTTCAACCCGACTAGGTCCATCCTGACTCACCCATTTGACATCTCCCACTCCCCTCTTCTCGACATCTTCTCTTCCAGTCCTATTTCACCTCCGTTCACAACTTTGTTCCAATCTCTTTGCTTGCTCTGCAATCCAAACTATTGACACTGCAAAAACAATCATGCATATCCATAGCGCATGCATCAAGGCTAGTGTCGGGAGCTCATTGTCGACCGGGACCATAAATCATATTCCTAACTAAACAAGCTCGTTTGTTGCATAAGCCTTCCAAATCATAATGTCTGAAAATAGTTGCAAAGCCCATAACGATGGGGCAACATTTGCTTTTTGAAGTTGATGATGGAGTTTGAAAAGCCTGTCTTTTTTGGTTTTGAAACACGACAACCAAAGTTAAAAAAACTCTTGTGATAGAACTTTCCTCATTCTTTTCTACAATTCAAATAGTTAATTTATATTTGAAGATATAGATAAAGAGAGAGCAATATTCAATCTATTCATTAATGATATAATTTCCTTTAGAAGATATTACAACAGTAAACATCAAACTGGAAATCTAAAGAAGATTAGAACAAGCTGTGGAGATAAGTTCTTGATAAAAAAAAGTATTGTTAATTTAATTCATAAATTTTTTGATGCGGGTATAACTGCTTTTCGAATTTGCTCGCATCAGAATCAGAAGAATAGGAAGAATCGGATCACACACTTATCTATAGGTCTTCTTTTTTTCACTTCTCCCATCCTCACTCCCCCCCCCAAAAAAAATGAAAAGAAGAACACCAAGGCACCCATAGAGCCAGAATATCTTTCAGGTGCACACGAGTGATTTTGCCCTTTTCTCAATCATTGACGAAATTCAAGGTTGTACTTGTTCCTGTTATTTCTTTTAGATTCTTGGCCTTGTTCTTGTGATGATATTCTGGCCATTGATATGTTGATATATGGAAGTTTTAGATTGTCTGTGTATTTTAAATTGACGTGTCATAGTTTCTGTGACAAAAAGTTTAACTGAGACCAGAATGTGAAAAAAATGATTGCTTACTGAAAATGAAATTTTAGATTCAAATTCATGAAGAAATCTTGGATCTTCCTTCTTTGTGTGCCATGTAGTACTTATGTCTTGTTCGGAACGTGAGAATATTTTAAGTTTATGAAATTTCTTTTTTGGTCGTAGAAGTGAACCATGAAAAGTTGAAGAATTTTTCAAAATATATTGTTCATTGGGCTGCTTTTGAGTTTGGTTAGGCCTTTTTAATTTCTGTCTATTGTTTCTTTTTGATGTATACTCTCTCTGTACTCATGTGTGTACTTATCCAACAAAAAAGACAGGCTTGTTGCAATCAGTAGAATTAATTTAGTATGAGATGCCTTTGGTGGATTGATTCGTTGAAAAAGGTATTATACAAACATAAATATATGTGGAAGTTTTTTTTGTACGTGTATGCATGTGCACACATGCTATCGCTTTCCATAGGAAAAAGTCCACCTTGTTGTTGGTATTTCTAGAGTCAACATCACTCATAGGGAGAGAGGGTATTTCTCTAGTAGGAAATAAAATAATACAATATTACCAAAACAACCGAAAGACTGTCTCAGGAATAAACTAGACCTTTAGAATACTAGCATCGCTAAAAGAAAAACTATAATTTTAGTCCAAGTACTTCTAGCCTTGTTCATTTTGGTCCCTGTACTGTCACTTTCCCCATTTTTAGTCCTTACATGAGTACCTTAAGGCCAATCACTTCCTACATAGGAACCAAAACAATGCTTTGGGATGCCATAAGAAGGACAAAAATAGTAGTAAAATACTCATGTAGGGACTAAAATGAGAGAAGGACTAGCCAAAGAATGCCATAAAGTATTGGAACAAAAAATATAGTATTCCACTGACTTAATATATCGAAATTAGCATACCAAAGAAAGTTAATATATTAGGAAAAGGTATCTTGTTGTGGATGTTTTTGGGATCAAATTGTCATTGTTCATATGGGTGTTCATTTATAAAAATTAACGGACTGGCAAAATATATATTAGGAAAAGTCTATCTTGTTGTTGATGTTTTTGGGGTCAACTTGCCTTTGTTCATTTGGATATTCGTTAATTGCTAAAAAACAAAATTCATGCAGGTTTTGACCAAATTAATGGAAGAAATTACCTGCGAGGGAAGTAAAATTTGACGAGGTTTGGATCTATACTTTTTCTTTATCTTATTACCTTTTTCTTTGTAATTTCTGCGATTTCCCTTTTAAGTGCAAAAACTGTAGATACAACCTACACCAGTGCTTTGCATGTAGAAAGTTGGGCTCCTTTGACAACTCTTTTGGTGCTGATGTCAAAAGACCTAGTAGCAATCTCTTTGCTTGCTCCACAATGTCAAGAGACCTAGTAGCAATCCATACTATCAACACTGCAAAAACAATTTTGACTTATCCAAAACAAAACATCAGCTAGAATCACTATCTACAATTTGACTATTTGAAACTCATTCTAGCTAACAATCCAACCAAGCAATTCGAAAGAGAACTTTGGCCTTCAACTCTTAAGCATTTTGCCATTTTGATGCAAATAGGACCACATGATGAGCAGGGTTTTGAATTTAATGAAAGAGGTTGAATCTTCGATAGGTATGGAAGATGTTATGAAAAAGCAGAAATTGCCATCTACTCATGTACAATATTTGAAGTCTCTAATTGATAAGGAAATTAGTATTGAGAAAGTGGAGGGTTCAACTCAGGTACATACTTATGCACTAATTCGATGCGTCAATAAGGATATGTTAATAAAAAATATTGCATGTGTAGGCTGTTCGAGCAGCTTTGCGAGAGGTTAGAGGAAGGAGGCAGCATTAAAGATGCAAAAGCTGTCTGTAGCCCAAATGTTCTAACTGAGATATTTAAGTGGAAGGTTTGGCATCTTCACATTGTATTTTCTATATTCATATCTAAGGTTATATTTGTATGCTATTTTCAATTCAAGAGGTGGTACTTTGCAGTTGCACTCATGTTTTTCTCTTAAGTGGAGAAAATAACTAGGCTTTTAAATTATCAAGAGCATCGGTTCTATTTGTGGCCTTGTGTGAACTCAAACTGTGCTTCTTACTCTTCATCTGCTTCTTTCTTTTTTGAGCATTGCTTGCATAAGTTATTTGTTTTGACCATTCCTCTTTATTTTATTTTACTTTATTTATTTATTTATTAATTTTTTGTAA
This sequence comes from Angophora floribunda, assembly GCA_014182895.1. Taxonomy (NCBI): domain Eukaryota; kingdom Viridiplantae; phylum Streptophyta; class Magnoliopsida; order Myrtales; family Myrtaceae; genus Angophora; species Angophora floribunda. The sequence goes on from CM024711.1 coordinate 17,470,208, forward strand.
TCAACTATTTTTTTTTTATCTGTTATAACCTTTGGAGGTTCATGCATGATTTATCTCCCTTTTCTTGCTAATACTCAAGAAAGGAAAAATACATTAGCTCACTCACATAGCCACTCTCAAAATTTGTTGCCCTTGTTATGCATCCTATTGAATGTTTTACATCCTGTCGCAATTCTTTTGTTGATGAACAATCTCTCATATGCTAATTTGATTAACTGCAGGAAAAGCTTGGAGTATATCTTGCACCATTTATACATGGTGCACACTACACTTCTTTTGGTCGACATTTTACGAAAGCAGATAAACTTCAAGAGGTGATAGTTCTGAATTTGAAGCCTTTTTATCTTTGATTTGGCAATTTTAGTTGGTTTTATGTCCATATGTAGTGCTTTGTTTACTTGTTTCTTTGGCAAATTGTTACACACAAGAATGGTATATCTAAATAAATTAATTTTCAACCTTATGTTATGGAGATTTAAAGTTTAAAGTAATGATACATCACGCAGATTGTTGACAAGCTTCATTGGTACATTCAAGATGTTGACATGGTAAGAAACTTAATTCTTAGTAGTTTGTTTCCACTCTTGATTCTTGAGAATTTTAAATGTAGAAGATCATGTGAAATCTATTTGTTACACTTTTCCTCCTTTTATGGCTTTGGGCATACGATGTTTTGATGTCTCTCATTCAACTAATAAAAATTGCATTAACAAATTGTTGACTTCTGTTGTGGGGCTAACGATTTTAGTTGCCTAATGGCAAAGAAGCTTGAAGACACCGGAAAGAAGTGCTTTTACAAAAATTATGATATTCTTCCACCAAAGGTAATTTGCACGTGCTACCTCGTTTTTGTTAAGTTTTATGTGTGAAGAATGTTTTAGTTGCCTTTGCAGACAGATCTGCAACATGGCTATTTCTTTTTTCATCAGGAATTCTCTTTAAGTGGTTTTTTGTTACTATTGTTATTAATCTTGTGTCTAGTGGTTGTTCACTTGTTTCACTGGGAGGAGGTTAAGGGTCGTAGAGTCTTTCTTTGTTCCTGTTCAAGAGATAATTCCTTAGATTATTCACTTGCTTACAACATTTGCTTTGAGCAATTTATTTTTCAATTGATCGACTTAGCATTTGCTAGTAATGTTGGTGTTGCTATGATCTCCATGAAATGCACTTGGTAATTGAACTAGGACTTGCCTTCATGTAAGGCCGGTTTTATATAATTTCTCCTCCTTTGATTGTAGAATAACTTTGAGTTTGAACAAAGGGACTAGATGATTATCCAACCAAAAGAGTTACCTTCTGGGTCGAAATTGGTAAAAGGCAGAGTTTTGCTTTACCTTTCTGCATATTGGTTGGGTGTATTGGCCCTTTCGCTTCCCTCTTTCTGAACATATCCATGCGTTGTTGAATGTTTTTATCATTCTATTATGTTGCTTCCTGAGTAGATCATGTTGACTAGGTCCACCTCTTGCAGGGGCTAAAAAAAATATAAAAGGAAAAAAGAAAATAAAAGAAAATGGTTGACAAGAGAAATTGAAGAAAAACTGCTTTGTGCAGTTTGTCCAAGGTGGGTGCTCATGTGCACAGTGAAAGAGAAAGAGAAAACAGCCACAAGAGAGAGAGAGAGAGAGAGAGAGAGAGAGAGAGAGAGAGAGAGAGAGAGAGAGAGAGAGAGAGAGAGAGAGAGAGAGAGAGAGAGAGAGAAAGGAGAGATCTTTGTGATCCCATTTCAAAGGCAAGACGTTAACAGAATTTGCTCAAATTTGAGTATGTTGTTCGCGAGATCGATGACTACAAGTTGATAGTCTTCGTTTGTCAAGAATCACCTTCGAATTCTCCAATTGCGGTTAGATTTTTCTAGCTCCAAATTTGTTGGTTCATCTTTGTAGTGAGAAACTGTGGTTGTAATATTGATGTTGATCCTCTAGTGTGTGACTAGAGAAGTATAATTGGTGTATCCTGCTATTCCTTGTGATTAGTGGAAGATTTTTGGGCGGTCCATGGTTTTTCCCAGTTGGGTTTTCCATGTTAAATCTTTGGTGTTCTTGTTGACCTTGTCTTCTTATTATTTCCGTATTATATTTGCATATTGTGAAGGTATATTAGCTAGTTGTTGTTGAGGCTAAGTTGGTTTTGGTCCGTCTAGTTTTTTGGGGGAGAAATTGATCCTAAATTAAATTTAGCTATTGGAGAAATTGAAACTGGGTTCCCCCAACAAAGTGGTATCAGAGCCAAGGTTTTGCTGAAATTTTATTAAGTAATGGAGGAAACTAGTGGTGCCATGTTTAAGTTGAATGCCTCAAATTACTCTATTTGGAAGCCTTGGATGAAAGACATGTTATATTGTAAAGATTTGTTTGATCCCGTTAAGGGTGATGAGGCTAAAGGAGATAAGGAAGACAAGGAATGGGAGCGAATGAATCGGAAAACAGTTGGGTTTATTCAACAATGGATTGATGATAGTGTGTATCATCATGTTGCTTAAGAGACGAAGGCAGACACTTTGTGAAAGAAATTACAAGACCTCTATGAGAGGAAAACTCCACAAAATAAGGCTCTTCTAGTTAAACAACTTGTAAATTTGAAATACAAGAAAGGGAGTAACATGTTGGAACACTTAAGTGAATTTCAAAATGTTGTAAATCAATTGACAAATCTTGAAATTGACCTTGGTGATGAATTGCAATCATGTTTATTGCTTGGTACTCATCTTGGTAGTTGGGATACTTTAGTTGTGGCATTAAACAATTTAGCCCCCTACGGTGTGCTTTCTATAAGCATGGTTAAGGAAAGCTTGTTCAATGAAGAAACAAGAAGAAAAGGTTTGAATTATGCTTCTAGTTCGGAGGCTCTTGTGATAGAAAGTAGGGGGAGAAGTTATTCAAGAAAGTTTCAAAGTTATGACCACAAAAGCAAGTCAAAAGGAAGATCGAAATCAAGGCTGAGGAGGAGTGTGAAGTGCTACAACTATGGCAAAATGGGACATTCTCAGGTTACCAAAGAGAGATAAATCTCACGATAGAAATAAAGAGCGAAAGAAAAAAGAGAAACAAGCTACAGTGGCGGTTGCATCCGATGGCGATATTGTGTTCGTATGTGACGATGGTTGTGTGAGCCTTACATGCCAAGACTCTACTTGGGTTGTTGATTATGCGGCTTCATTTCATGTCACTTCATGGCGTGACTATTTTGCTTCCTATCGTAGTGGTAATTTTGGTTGTGTTAGAGTGGGAAATAATGGTGTTTCCAAGGTTATTGGCATGGGAGATGTTTATTTGGAAACCGACATTCAATATAATTTACTTTTGAAAAATGTGAGACATGTTCCAGATATTCAACTTCACTTGATCTCTATGAATGCCTTAGATGATGATGGTTATTGCAATTCCTTCATCGATGGCAAGTGGAAATTGATTAAAGGTTCTATGGTAGTGGCTAAGGGCAAGAAAATATATTCTCTCTACACCATGCAAGCTAACTTAATTAAAGAAGAAGTAAATGTAGTGGAGGATTCCTTGGTTAATTTATGGCATATGAGGCTTGGTCATCTTAGTGAGAAAGGACTTGAAACCCTTGCTAAAAAGAATCTTCTACCATTGAAGGAGAAGAATTTGAAGGAATGTACTCATTGTCTAACAGGTAAGCAACATAGATTCTCATTACATAGTTCCTCTCCACTTACAAAATCAAATGTACTTGATTTAGTTCACATTGATGTTTGTTGCATGGATGCTAAAAGCCTTGGTGGTGCATTATACTTTGTAACTTTTATTGATGACTGTTCTAGAAAAGTGTAGGCTATTGCTTTGAAATCTAAAGACCAGGTTCTTGTTGCTTTCAAACAATTTCATGTCAATGTGGAAAGAGAAACCGTGAAGAAGCTAAAACGTGTTCGAGCTGATATAATGGTGAATATAGAGGTCCGTTTGAACACCATTGCAGTGATTGTGGTATCAAGCTTGAGAAGACCGTTCCGAGAACACCATGGCAGAATGGAGTAGTGGAGAGAATGAACCGAACAATTAATGATCAAATTTGATGTATGCTCTCTCATGCAAAGTTGCCTGAGACATTCTGGGGTGAAGCGATGAGAACAGCAGTGAACTTGATAAATCTTTCTCCATCGGTGCCTCTTAAGGGATTTGTTCCACAAAGAGTTTGGAGTGGAAAAGATGTTTCCTACAATCATTTAAAGGTATTCGGTTGCTGGGCATTTGTGCATGTTCCAAGAGATGAAAGGTCTAAGCTTGATGACAAGCCTAAATAGTGTATCTTCTTAGGTTATGGACATGAAGAATTTGGCTACAGGTTGTGGGATCCAATTGCAAAGAAAGTTGTTAGAAGCCGAGATGTGGTGTTCATTGAGAATCAAACCATTGAAGACATTGACAAGCTGGAGAGACCAAAGAATACAGCTCAACGTTCAGTTAGTTTCAGCCCAAATCCTCCTCCCGTGGGTGGAAATCATGGAGAAGAAGTCCATGAAAATCATAGAAATCATGAAGATGATGAGTCCTCACATAATGTCGATTCTTCGATTGAGACGGGTGAAATAGTTGAGCAAGAGCAGCCCATTGAGCCAATTGAGCAAGAACAATCGGTTTTACCTCAAGTTAGAAGATCTGAAAGAGAACATAGACCTTCACAAAGATATCAACTGCATGAGTATGTGTTCTTCACTAATGCAGGAGAACTGGAAACTTATGAAGAGGCTATGTCATGTGATCGAAAGAATGGGTGGCATGAAACCATGCAAGAAGAGCTCAAATCCTTGCATGAAAACCACAAATTTGAATTGGTGAAATTACCTAAGGGTAAAAGAACACTCACAAATAAGTGGGTGTATAAATTGAAGACGGGAGAGAATAGTTTGAAACCACAATATAAGGCTAGGCTTGTTGTGAAGGGCTTTCATCAAAAGAAGGGAAATGACGTTGAAGAGATTTTTTCACCGATTGTAAAAATATCTTTGATTCGAGTTGTTCTTGGGTTGGTCGCCACCCTGAATTTAGAAATTGAACAACTTGATGTAAAGACAGCTTTTCTTCATGGAGATTTGGAAGAAGAAATATATATGGAGCAATTGGAGGGCTTCAAAGTTGAAGGCAATGAGCATCTTGTATATAGATTAAGGAAAACCTTATACGGTCTCAAGCAAGCACCGAGGCAATGGTACATGAAGTTTGAATCATTCATGAAAGAACATGGATACGATAAGACAAACTACGATTCTTGTGTCTTTATGAAAAGATTATTAGAAAATGATTTTCTCATCCTCCTACTTTATGTGGATGACATGTTGATTGTTGGGCATGATGCTAAGAAAATCAAGAACTTGAAAATGAGTTGAGTAAAGCCTTTGCAATGAAGGACCTAGGCCCGGCCAAGCAAATTCTAGGTATGAGAATTACTCGTGATAGGAGGAATGGGAAACTTTGGTTATCTCAAGAGAGGTACATTGAAAGGGTGCTTGAAAGATTCAATATGAGCACATGTAAATCGGTAAGTACTCCACTTGCAGGTCATTTCAAGTTGAATATTAATGAGTATCCTACAAGTGAGAAAGAGAAGGAAGAGATGAAGAAAATTCCCTATGCATCGGCTGTAGGTAGTTTTATGTATGCCATGGTTTGTACAAGACCCGATATTGCTCATGCAGTTGGTGTCGTGAGTAAGTTTCTCTCAAATTCAGGTAAGGAGCATTGGACTGCTCTTAAATGGATTTTAAGGTATCTTAGAGGGACTTCTAAATTTTACTTGTGTTATGGAAATGGAAAGCCTGAGTTGAGTGGCTGCTCGGATGCTGATTATGCTGGTGATATTGATTCTCGAAAATCCACATTGGGTTATATGATGATTTTTGTAGGGAGAGCTGTCTCATGGCAATCAAGATTATAAAAATGTATTGCTTTATCCACAACTAAAGTAGAGTATATTGCTATTACTGAAGGAGCTAGGGAACTCTTGTTGATGCAAAAATTTCTACAAGAGTTGGATTTGAAGCAAGAGAAGTTTGTTCTATATTGCGGTAGCATGAGTGCTATTTATCTTAGCAAGAATCCAGTAATGCATTCAAGATCGAAGCATGTTGATGTGAGGTATCATTAGATCTGAGAAAAGTTAGAAGAGAAGCTCTTCCTGCTAGAGAAAGTCCACACCGATGATAATAGATCAGACATGATGACCAAGGTATTGCCCGTAGTGAAGCTTGACTCTTGTAGAAGAAAAACTGGCATAATGGAATTTCCCACATGAGGTGGATGGGAAGATTTGTTGACTGGGTCCACCTCTTGTGGGCCCAGCCAAAACAAATAAAAGAAAAGAAAAAAGAAAATGGTTGACAAGAGAAATTGAAGAAAAATCGCTTTGTGCAGTTTGTCTAAGGTGGGTGCTCGACGTGCATAGTGAAAGAGAGAGAAAATAGCCACAAAAGAGAGAGAGCGTGGAGAAGAAACAAAGAAAAAGGAGAGATCTTTGTGATCCCATTTCGAAGGCAAGACGTTGACGAAATTTGCTCAAATTTGAGTATGTTGTTTGCGAGACCGATGGCTACAAATTGATGGTCGTAATTCATCAAGAATCGCCTCCGAATTCTCCAATTGTAGTTAGATTTTTCTGGCTCCGAATTTGTTGATTCATCTTTGTGGTGAGAAACTATGGTTGTAATATTGATGTTGATCCTCTAGTGTGTGACTAGAGAAGTATAATTGGTGTATCTTGCTATTCTTTGTGATTAGTGGAAGATTTTTGGGCAGTTCGTGGTTTTTCCCAGTTGGGTTTACCACATTAAATCTTTGGTATTCTTGTTGGCCTTGTCTTATTATTATTTCCATATTATATTTGCATATCGTGAAGGTATATTAGCTAGTTGTTGTTGAGGCCAAGTTGGTTTTGGTCTGTCTAGTTTTTCAGGGGAGAAATTGATCCTGAATTAAATTTAGCTATTGGAGAAATTGAAACCGGGTTCCCCCAACAAATCATGGGGCTAAATCCTCCTTTTAGAGTTAAAGCAGCTTTGGCAAACAAGTTTATTGATAAAGCTCTTGAATTCAAACCAAAGCTCCTTATCTTGATCGTTCCATTAGAAGTTGAAAGGTGACTACGTTACTTTGAGCCCTCTCTTTTCCCCTTTGCAAATACTTAAATCCAATGATGCATTGCAGATTAGACGAGAAAAAGTTTTAGTATGATCTGGTGTGGGAAGACGACCAATTCTTGTCTGGAAAGGTGAAATGAGATGTCATGTTCATCCTTATGATCATATGTTTGCATATGATGGATTAACTATGACCTTTCCATTTTTCAGTCATTTTATTTGCCAAGGTCTATTGATGTAAGGGATAAACAAATTGAACAGTGAAACAATAAGCCACCATTGCTATACTTGTGGAGCCATCGAGATTGGACAATGAAACACAGGACCATAGCCCAAGAGCAGGGTCACTTGCCGACAACGAGTAAGAGGCCACGATCAGATGATGATCGCAACAAATTACTGGATCTTCATTATCTGAAAGATGATCGGAGCCTTTGTGTCGGTACTCCGTCACTTGCAAGCGATACCTCCATGCCAATGGGTATTAGGCCTGAAGAAACCAAAGACAGAATCGATATGGCCGAAGGTCAAAATGGCCATTTTCCTCGAAATGACAGCGGGAGAGAAAGCAGGGAGAGCTGGTCTACTAGAACTTGTATGGGGAACACCAATGCTATAGGAACAAGAGGAACTGAAATTCAGGACAAGCCATCTACGAAGGAAACACCCCATCATCCCTCGCTTATGTTGATAGATGGGAAGTTGTCATTCGACGATCAGTCCTCTAAGCAAAAGGCCAATGGTAGCAGAACACATGGAAGAGAAATTGACGAGAAGGATCCACCTTGTCGTCCCTCACCCAATTGGACGAATGGGGAGTCGTCTTCGTTCAATGACCAATCCTCAAGATCGCATGAAGTTGCCTTTGAGAATGATGTAAGCCGCATGAATCATCAACACGATGACCCAAGCATGTCTATGTCACGTGCTGAGAACTACTATGGTCTCTCCAATGATGCCAGCAGGATGTATGGACCGGACAACAACATATATTATTCAACTCAGAGGTGGTCAAGTGGTGGTGGTGGTCCTCCTACCAATTATGGGGCTCAGAACTTGGAGGGACCATCGTATGTGAGAGATGTTGATAACTACAAAACCAGTTGTTGGAATATAATCCAGAGAAAGCAAACTGTTTGTTGTAATCAGAACATCAATGCAAAGATAACGATGACAACTTTATAAACTAACAAATCTTGGAAAAGATGAAAATAATATATCACTGGAAAAATAACATAAAATTGGAGGTGAGGTACTAATGTACGAATCTCCTTAAAGCGATTAGTTATTACCAATGGTGCTCCGCAAATTCATGAACTATGCCTCCAATATACAACATCTCGAATCTGTTTGGATTAGCATTATGCAAACAGAACTCAATCGAATCGTTCAATTGAACCAGCACACTCAGAAAAATCAGAAGAGTAGAGTAGTTTTTTCAAATCTCTTTTGAAATCGTATTTTTGAATTTTTCTTTTTAAGACCCTAGTGAAGAAGCTCTATGCTCTTGTCTATTTATAGAGCTTTTGAGTACATGTACAGAAGATATACATGAATTAAATAGATACATGTATCCAAGAAATTCATGAATTCAGAAAATACATGAATCCAAGAGATTCATGAATTCAGGAGATATGTAAATCCAAAAAATTCATGAATTCAGGAGATATGTGAATTCAATAGATTCATAAATTCAATAAATATAGATACGTGAACAGAAAAGACATATCTTAATTTGTTTGCATTTATTGATCCATTAACCATATTTATAACAATCCCCCACATTAATGGATCAACAAAACATTTTTAACTTGAAGGAATCTAAGCATACTTGTTGAAATACATCACATCAAGATAGGTAGCTTTCGCTTTGAACCTTCTTTAGTGAAAGCCTATCGTACTTACTTAACTAGTCGATGGACTAGGCCTTGAATCGCCAGTTGTTTGTGTAAGCCTAGACATTAAACCTCACACGGAGTATTTCCAATTCAAGATTGGTTCTCGATTGTGTTTGTTCTTTCGACTCTGAACCTCTCAGGATTCATGCGTGTTTTAAAAAATCTAGCCTTAAAAGATTTTCATAGAGTCGGCCAACTCCATACATACAGGTGCATTTCTATTAAAGATATCCTACCATATCTTACTTGAATGTTACATTCCAAGTTATAGGAATTATTAAACGCATAGCGTACCCTTAATAACGCTAGAGGAAAGCACGGTTGCATCATAGGAAAAGGAGACCGTGCTTACACTAGAGTTTCCAAAATTTGCGTTGTCCTATTGAACCTAAACCATGAGATCTCCAATCACATAGGTTAGGTTTCTACCCCGAAATCTCTTTATTGGGTTAAGGCTCTTAAACTCATTCCCCTTGATACGCAATTTATCTGCTCTTTTGACAAACCTTTGATAGTGGATCCGCAATATTTTCCTTTAACTTTACAAAGTCTAAAGAAATGACTCCATTTGAGAGCAACTGCCTTATGGTATTGTATCTATGACGAATGTGTCTAGACTTACCATTATAAATCACATTACACGCCCTTGCAATTGCCACTTGATTATCACAGTGTATGCAAATTGCAGGCATAGGTTTTGGCCATATTGGAATATCATCTAAAAAATGTCGAAGCCATTCTGCTTCTTCAACAGCTTTATCCAAAGCAACAAACTTTGATTCCATCGTAGAGCGTGTTATTAGAGTTTGTTTAGAGGATTTCCATGACACTGCTGCACCTCCTAGCATGAACACATATCCGCTAGTCGATTTCGATTCAACAAAATCTGAAATCCAATTTGCATCACAATAACCTTCCAAAACAGCTGGATATTTGCCATATTATAGAACATAGTCTTTTGTCCTTTTCAAATATCATAATACTCTCATCAGAGCATTCCAATGCTCGTGACCCGAGTTACTGGTATATCTACTCAGTTTGCTTACTGAGTACACAATATCTGGTCTAGTGCAATTCATGATATACATGATACTGCCGATTACTTGAGAGTATTCCAGCTATCTCATACTATTCCCAGTGTTCTTTCTCAAAGTTAGGTGTGGAAGAAAAGGATTATTTGCATCTTTAATGATGAATCCTTTAAATCTCTCAATTACCTTTTCAATGTAATGAGATTGTGTTAAACCTAAGTCATTAGAATTCCTTAGAATTTTGATGCCGAGTATACATCTGCTACACCTAAATCTTTCATCTCAAAGTTCTTCTTGAGAATGTTCTTGGTGATTCTAATAACCTTAGTGTTATTTCCAAAAATTAGTATGTCATCAACATACAGACAAATAAGTACATATCTAACTATTAAATTGAAATAGCAATTTCCTTCCTTCATCTTGTGTCAAATTCGCATCGAAAGAAATATTTGTTCTCTTTTATCAATAACTTTTTTCGTAAAATCTCGTCTATTCCAACACGGAACGAAAAGGACAATATACAGGATGGGTAGAAGAGGTTGTCATACTTGACTCCATTCATGATCCGAAACTAAGGGATTAAAAGAATACACCAATCCTAAAGATCCATAAGATTAATTGTGGATCGAACACAACAAACAAGAGCAAACAATAGAAGCATTTGAATTGTTTATTTCGTTATGTTTTTTTTTTTATCTTGTATATCTAGATAAATATATCTATATATGAGATAGATAGAATAAATAGAATCTTTGTATTCGGCTCAATCCTTTTAGTAAAAGATTGGGCCGAGTTTCGTTGCAATTCAATTAAGAGAACGAACGGCAATTATTGGATTACAAAGTATCCATTGCTTCGAATTCAAATTTGATCTCCTTCCATACTTCACAAGCAGCAGCTAGTTCAGGACTCCATTTGCTAGCCTCACGGATAATTTCATTACCCTCACGAGCAAGATCACGTCCCTCATTACGAGCTTGTATGCATGCTTCTAGAGCTAGTGGATTTAGTGTACACACATTTGTCACTCATTGATTCTATATCCATTTTGAATCATTACCTGGTCAAATTTCTCATGCCATTGCTTAGAAGCTTGTTTAAGTCCATACAATGATTTGACAAGTCTACGCACTTTGTGTTCTTGTCCTTTGACCTTGAACCCTTCAAATTATTCCATATAAATCTTGAATAGCCATTTAAATGTTTGGGGCTCACCTTCTAACATGTATGTTAGAAAATCAAGTCAAAAAGACTTTTCAATTCGAGACATTTTACTCCTTTGAAGTTCGACTTCTTTGGTCATAACTTCATCATTCTCGATTCTCGATTCTCTAAGCCTTTTCGAGAAAGTTTTCCTTGACTTATTTTTGCAGGATATATATCCTCAAAAAATTCCACATCCCTTGATTCTAGGATTGTATTGACATGGATTTTCGCATTTTCAGATTTGTGAACCAAAAATCTATATGCGCTACTATTTTGAGTATAACCAATAAATATACAATCCATCGTTTTAGGTCCCAACTGAGTTTGTTTAGGAGGAGGAATTGCCACATTGGCCAAGCACCCCCACACTTTTAGAAAATTGTAGGATGACAACTTTCTATTCCATAACTCATATGGAGTTTTACCTATCTTTTTGTGGGGTATTTTATTAAGAATATAATTTGCAGTTAAAACTACCTCCCCCTACAAGTTCTGAGGTAAACCTGAACTCAAAAACATGGCGTTAGCCATCTCCTTTAATGTCATGTTCAATTGTTCAGCAACTCCATTTTGTTGTAGATTATAATGTGCAGTCGTTTGGAGAATTATTCCAAAATTAGCACAAAACTCTTTGAAATTGATTGAATTGTACTCTCCTCCTCTATCAGATATAAGCACTTTGATTCGTTTATCAAGTTGGTTTTTAACTTCATTTTTATACTTGATAAACATGTTCATAATCCCATCTTTGCTAAACATAGTAAAATCTAGTACAGTCATCCACAAATGTGATGAAGTAATTCTTTCCACATCTACTTTCTACAAACTTTAAATCACATAGATCACTATGAATTAATTGTAGAGGTTCACTTGTTCTTTTACTAGATTTGAAAGGTTTTTTGGCAAACTTGGCCTCAACACAAGTTTCACACTTGTAACAGGCATCCAAGTCAAATCTTGGAATTAACCTTAAGTTTGCTATTTTCTTCATTGTACCATAGTTTATATGTCCTAATCTACCATGCCATAGATAAGGAGACACAACGGTGTAAACTGAAGACTTTTCTTTATTAATAGTCTTTAGGTACACATAATTTGAGTTTACATCAATGATAGCCACATTGGCTTTAAACAAGTCATTACACAAGTACCGTTTCCCCATATACATCCCTCCTTTCAAAAGTACAAATTTGTCAGATTCAAATATCACTTTGAAACCCTTCTTGACAAGTATAGGGTGTTGACACTCGATTTTTTGGTCTATTTTGTTTTAAATGCCCATTTACTTGGTATCTATAAATACTTATTAATTTCTAGAAAAGATAAAAAATTTGATAAAAAAATTCAAAAAATCGAAAATTCAAAAAATATTATTATTAAATAAACTTCGGTCGGCCTAGCCCAACTTTTTAATTTCTCAGCCCACTCTTTTAACTTCTTCATTTCAGCCCATCTCCCTCTATTTCTTCTCAGGCCCAGCCCCTCTCCCCTTGGATCTTCAACCTAGCCCATCTCCTCTTACCCTAAATTTTCCCTTTTTCGCCCTCACACGCACACACGTAGAAAAATGCAGCAGCGACGCTCGACGACGCCGTTCGGACGCACCACGATGACGTCATCCGCGTGACGCCAGCAAGGGAATCTTCCCTTGCTGCGCTGTCACGCGGAGAGAGGGCGAGGGAGGAATTCGGTTACGGAGCAGAGAGAGGATCGACAGAGCAGGAGAGCCGGCGATTCTGGTCGAGGGAGCAGAAGGAGAAAACCAGCGACGAAGGAAAGAAAAACCGGGGGATAGCAAGCCAGTTTCGGGGGTTCGATGACGAGGAAGAGCTGATGCAACCACCGGCTCGCAACGTCCTTGCTGCTTGTGCTGATCCGAGAAAACCCGCATCGTGACGACAAAACTGTTGGCGATCTTGCGACGAAAAACCTGTGGCTGCTCCATCCCGATGTCGACGACCTTGCTGGCCTAGCGTCACACTAGGACTGAGCGCCCCCCTCGCGCTGTCCGGATCTGCATAGTTATGGAAAATCCCAAACGGTAGTCAAAGGACCCTCGGTGGAAACTTGATTGAAGAACAATTATTGGGAGATAATCCAAAGTGGGGGAAGGTTCAGTAAAGAAAAAGCAGAGAGGAAAATCAGAGAGAAAAGGGGATAAAAGTCGAATCATCTTCGTCGGCCATTGGAGGGTTGCCAGAGGTTGGTCGAGAGAGAGAAAGCTCGTGAGAAACAAGAAGAAAAACAGAATCGTTCTCATCAAGGAGACTGCTCAAGCTCGACGGGTGAAGAGGAAAATCTTAAGGTTGCGTAAATTTGAACCAGAGAGAAAGAACTTCGATGAGCTCAAGCCAGAGAGAGCGCTTCGACGAGGGGGATGCCGAAGAGCATCTTGCACAATCGCCAGCCATTATTCCCGTCCGTGGGTGTACGGAAGCCTTCGCCCATCGGACACGTGATCCCTAGGCCAGAAGGAATCATCGTTCGTCGAAGCTTCGCCAGTGACCGTATGTCGGCAAAAACTCCATTCCCGAACCAGGTAATGCTTTTTCTCATGCTCCGTTTTATACCGACTGTGGGGTGTGAAGCTATAGAGTTGAATCAATGGGATTTCTAAACAAAACCAGCAAAACTGAATCGAGGTCTTGATGATTTGTGATATTCGGGAGATTAACACCCACTGTTAGACTGAGGAATGCTTCCGGTTCGGACCCAGAACTTGAGTTCATCGATGCATACCACCTGTTCGATGCATTGCCTGAAGGGAACATAGAACACTTAGGAGCACCGAACTCGACTGGAAAAATTCGGGTGAACCGTGATAAAATAAGACGGATTTGGCATGAAATATGTTGGTTCTAACCTTTGTACATCATCTTTGACTCGAAAATCACATTGAATCTTGTTCCTGAACATACTTGTTAAATCGCGCACCAACTGTTTGAGGAAATGCCTAAATGAATGGCCGAAATTCACTTCATCGTGTAGATACTCAGAAGTTTAGTTTGATGCGTGGTCTTTCTTGCGTAATTGAACTACGTCTGATATCATGTTTTTCTCTATGTTTTCCCGTGATTTCATGCCGTGTTCATCAATCTTTGCGAATCGCCGGAAAAACAAAAACTCACCGGAGCTACCTTCCCTCACCGGCGAGCCAGCGGTTCAAGGCCGCACGAGTTAGAATATTTCTCCTCATTCTAATGTATTTATCCTTGTTGGTTTTCTGAGATCTCTGGGTTTAAAAAAACGCCCATTCAGTTGGGTTTTGTTTGCTAAGTTTGTGGTCGCTGGAGTAAGAGACCGGAGTTGGTCGACGGTGGTTGGTGTCGATTGGGGTGATTGACTGGTGAATGGCGGTCGGTAAACGGAGGTTAGGTGTGGCGTCGATGGTCATTCGGGTTGGTGAGCGTGAGTTGCAGGAAGAAACACAGGGAGAGAAGGGTCGGGCATGCATGCAGAAACGTGAAGAAGAAGACCAAAGAAAAGAATAAAAATAGGAAAAATTAAAAGAAACAAAAAAAAAAGAGGAAATGGGCTGTTTAATTTTATTTTTTTAATCATAGGCCATTTTAAGAAAATTTTGACCGGGCCGTTCGGCCAGCCCGGTCGATGCTCCGGCCCCAGCCCGATAGGGGTCGGGTCGGTCTAGTAGGGCCGGGTCACCCGACTCGGTCCGAATCACTTTTTTAAAACAAATTAAAAATTAAAAAGAAATCTAAAAAAATCAAAATTTTCAGAAAATTCAAAAAAATCTTAAATATTAAAAAAATTCCAAAAAATCAGAAATTCAGAAAATTCCAAAAAAAAAAAAACATTAATAAATGCTTGTTCTTAAATTTTCAGAAAAGTCAAAAAATATCAAAACGTCTTGAAAGTTTGTTTTCTTTAATTTCAGGAAATTCGAAAATAATTAAAAAAATGTTTTTTAAAAATATAAAAAAATTCAAAAAAATCAGAAAATTCAGGAAAATCAGAAAAAATTAGAAAACCCTTAAAAAGAAGAAAACATCCAAAATTGAATAAGCCTTTAGGGCTTTACAATAGGTTTTCCTTGGTTTATGATATTAGATTATTCACACACCTTGTTTTTGAATGATATTTTGATACTATTCCCTTACCTTAACGATTAGGACATATCTTAGTTTCCTCGAATGCATTGTCGAGATCTCACCGATGCACAATTAAGTTAGGTATCAGAAAGGGCGTTAGTCGCATGACTAACGTAATCAAGTCCCCCCCGACCCTAGATTCTCTGGTTGCGTAAAAGTGAGACACGCTTCCATGTCTCGCTCGGTTTCTAGTCGACCTCAATAGACTAGTGGCGACTCCTTGTTTGAAGTTTTTATGAATATCCCAACGTCGCGCGGGGTACGGGCTTGGGAGAGCCCGAGTTAATTAAGGCCCGTCGGCCCGAAATTGACAATACCCCTAAACCTACATATTATTTTCAGAAATTTTAGGTCGCGACATAGGGCCAGAAATTAGATTTTTCCAAATATCCGGTACATGCAGCACATTCAGTAGGGTGACCTCATTGCCAGATGTAAATTTCAGGATCACCTTTTCTCTTCCGGCAATCTTTGTTGATGCAAAGTTAGCCATATAAAGCTTCTTATCTTCTCCAGCTTTCTCATAAGATGAGAACATGCGTTTATCAACGTAGATGTGATTTGTGGCACCTGTGTCTAACCACCAACCATTAGTGTTCAACACCAAAGATGCTTCGGACATTACCACAACAGACAAATCTCTCAATATTATCATGTTCTGTCAAATTCAGTTGTTGGGCTGCACCATCGTTCTTGCCTTTTTCCGGGCGCTTCTTGCAATTCTTAGCTCGATAGCTAGGCTTGTTGCATATAAAACATGTCCCTTGGAATTTCTAGAACTGTTCCTTTTGCTTGGCTTTTCCTTGAAAGGAAATCTTCCTTTTTCTATCTTGCTTGGATTTGGAAGATTCAACAACGTTGGCCTTTGGCTCAGAAGAAGGGTTCAAACTCCTTCTATTGTTCTCCTCAATTCTGAGGCGCAGAATGAGATCTTCAAGGCTCATCTCCTTCCATTTGTGCTTTAAATAATTTTTGAAGTCTGACCAGCTCGGAGGCAGTTTCTCAATTATGGCCGCCACTTGGAATGATTCACTAAGTATCATTCTCTCAGCAGAAATGTCACTCAGAATTAATTGCAATTCTTAAACCTGACTCATGATAGATTTAGAATCCATCATCTTGTAGCCCAAGAATTTGGCAACCACAAATTTCTTGATGCCAGCATCCTCAGTTTTGTATTTCTTCTCTAAGGACTCCCATAACTGTTTAGCAGATTCAATATTACAATAAACATTATATAGATAATTCACTAAATAGTTAAGAATATAATTTTAGCATAAGAAGTCTCCATGCTTCCAAGCCTCCAATGCACCGAGCGTCATGACATCATGCTCTGGACTAATTATTGGGCACACCTCCGATAAATACTTTGTCAGATTTAGCATGGTCAGATAGAAGAACATCTTTTGCTGCCACTGTTTAAAGCCCACTCCGGTCAATTTCTCCGGTTTCTCATTAGTTGTAACTGGAGGTGTTGCCATCATAGTAGGCAAGGTTCATTGAACCATCCCTCTAGAAACGGAGCCAAAAGCCATTTGGCCTGTACTATTCTGAAAAACAGTCCCGAGCATACCAATCGTAAGACTTGTACCTGCACCACCAAAATTGGTGTTGGCCCAAGGGCTCGTAGCATTAGCTGCTACAAATTCAGGCCCCGAGAGCTGAACATCTCCCATAGCAATGGTCGAATTGACCATAGGAACGTCTTCTGAAGCATTCTGGACATTGAAAGGCATTTGATTATTTTCAGCCATATCAATAATCTGACCAAAACAACAAACAATGAGTGAGTTAATCACCTTAAGATTGTTGGAATATAATCCAGAGAAAACAAATTGTTTGTTGTAATCAGAACATCAATGCAAAGATAACGAAGACAACTTTATAAACTTACAAATCTTGGAGAAGATGAAAAAAAAATATATCACTAGAAAAATAACATAAAATTGGAGGTGAGGTACGAATGTCCGAATTTCCGTAAGGCGATTAGTTCTTGCCAATGATGCTCCGCAGATTCACGAACTATGCCTCCCAATCTATAACACCTCGAACCTATTTGGATTAGCACTATGCAAATAGGACTCAGTCGAACCGTTCAATTGAACCAGCACACTCAAAAAAATCATAAGAGTATAATAGTCTTTTCAAATCTCTTTTGGAATCATATTCTCAAATGTTTCTTTCTAAAAACCTACTAAAGAAGCTCTATGCTCTTATCTATTTATAGAGCTTTCAAGTTCATGTACAGAAAAGATACATGAATTAAATAGATACATGTATCCAAGAGATTCATGAATTCAAGAGATACGTGAATCCAAGAGATTCATGAATTCATGAGATACGTAAATCCAATAGATTCATGAATTCAATAAATATAGATATGTGAACAAAAAAGATGTATCTTAATTTATTTGCATTCATTGATCCATTAACCATATTTATAACACTAGTGTCTATGAACCTAGAGAGAGATACCGGAGGGACCTAGAGATGCATTCGATGGTCTGTCTTTATGGTTAGCAAGATCCAAATGTAAGTCAAAGAAATTACATGGCAGGTCATGATCCCAGGTATAGCCAGCCAGGGCCTGTGACATCTACCTATGGACTCCTAGGTTCCGAATCGTCCCAACGAAAGGACATGTCCGTGATGCAACGATATGCTCCCCATTTGGATGAACTAAATCTGATGAGATGGAACAACACGAGGTTCAAGGCACCCACGATTCATGGAAATAGGTATCTCGATCCTAACAGAGGATTGCCATTCAGACACCAAGGCAACTATTTATGGCCAGCAAGATACGAAGGGAATGGGTGGACAGTAAGAGTGTATGGGTGGGTCGGGTCAGGTCGGGTTTGGGTCAGGTCAAAAATAGTCCGACTCACATCGACCCATTTAACTCGTTTTGACCCATTTTTATGTAATGTAAATTTGATGACCCATACCTGACCCGACCCATATTACCAACACATATTAATATTTAACTTAATTTAAGAAAATCTACTCCCACTTATTTAGTTCACTTTAAACTTTTCACATATAAATTATTTGAATAAAAATTTCACATCAAATTTATAAAGTAAATTAAATAATAAAAAATTAGTAAATAAAAAAATACCTCTAAATTGAAATAATTTTTGGAAATAAATTTTTTGGAATCTATTTTTAATTATTTTAAAAATTTGAATTTTTTTAATTTTTTTTCTTTCTTTCTTTTCTTTTTCTTTTTATTTTCCCTTTCTTTTCTCTTTTCTTTCTTCTTCCTTCTTCTTCCCTATTTTCCTCTGCTGGTGCCACCCGACGGCAACTGGCCAAGACGTAGGCCAGCGAGCCCAAACTCGACCAAGGCCGATGAACTCAAGGCTCAGCAAATCTAGGCTCCGCCGAGGTCTTTGGTAGTGGTCAAGCTCGGGCTCGCTTGGATCTGGCAAGCCGCGAGCTCTACTACGACTAGCGAGTTCGAGGCTCGCCTACCCAAATTTGGGCGAGCCGTAGCTCGACCAAGGCCGGCGACCTCGCGGCTCACTTGTCCAAATCTAGGCCAAGCTCCGGCCAGCGAGCTTAGGGCTCGCCAGCCCAAGCTTTGTTGCGGCTCGCCTGCCCAGATCCAAGTTGAGCTCCAGCCAACAACAGCAAGCTCAAGATCGGCAATGGTGACGGCGGCGTGATGGCGAGATCAGCAACGGAGGTCGAGAACGCATAAAGGAGGGGGATGGAAGAAGAGAGATGATGGGTCTATGTAATAACTCATTCAACTCATATTTGACCCATATTTAACTTTCACTTGACCCATATTTGACCCATATTTAATTTTCACTTAACCCATATTTAACTTTCACTTAACCCATATTTGACTCATTTAACTAAAAGTGAGTCATAATATGGGTTTGTGACTTATTTTGACACCTCTGGTGGACATGAGGTGGAGGATGCACAGGGCAGCATCGGGGACACTGAGGCTGGCATTCCTGGCTATTACCGGGGTGCGGTGGTTTTTCCTTGCAATTGACGAGGAATGGTGTGGACAAGAAGGTCACGAGGAAATACTACGCGACATTCGATTATGTGAAGGACAAATTCACTTGGTTCATTTTTCATATAATAAGCGCGTCAGGTTAAGTTTTTTGAATTTGTCAGAAGTTATAATTTCTCTTTTAAGTTAATTTGGTTTTTAATTGCCACTAGATTGATTTATTATTGTGTCAGATTTTAAAAAGCATCATAGGAGATCAAAAAGAAAAAGTGTCGAGACACCGTACTTGCTAATGTAAAATCAAATTTCCCCCGATCTCTCTCTCCGCCCAAAATCCAGCGACAGCCGATATTTATGTCAACGCCGCCGTGCGTGGACATCTAGGGTACGGCGCTCCCGAGTATGTGAGCACGGGCAAGTGCACCCTGAAGGTTGACGTCTATTCATATGGGAAGATGCTTATCCAGCTCATCTCAAGACGGCCATTCTTCGACTTCGGTCGGATACGGAACGACTACATTAGCTGGTGTATGTCCGATTGGCATTGTTACGAGCAGATGGCGATCTATCTGCCTGACCCAAGATGTCTCAAGTGGTTATGATGCTCGAAAAGCGGTTGAATGGACCGGATCCCAACGGTAGGAGCAGTTTTACCCTAGTTCTTGTATGTGCATTTCCCATATAACTTGTGAGATCTTTCTCTAATATATCTCCATTGAGCAAACACTAGATATTCTTGGGAGTATATTATTCAGTCCATCTATTTCAGAAAAATGCAATTTCATAGCTCATCGAGACCTGCAAAAAATTCAGTAAAAGAAAGTCTATATCATCTCTATAGTTTAATAAGAAATTACTGGAAGTAGGAATGGTGATTCACAGTTACAGACAATGCTTAAGAATGGAAACCTTTGTAATGAAGAGTTTTGACCTAAAGTCGAATGTCCACATTCTCCCTTTTATATTCAAGACTATATTGCAAAATGCAAACAGTAAATGTGAAGATGCAGCACCAAATGTTAAAAGAGAAGATTTAGGGAATGAAGATGGAAACTCAAGCATCAATTGTGAGAAAAACTGGGAAGCTGCATGAACCTACAAGCTTTTGTTCTGCTGTCCAATTGACGCGGTAGTCTCTTAGAAAAACTCCACCTTATCCATACTCAACCTAACTTGTTGGTCACATGAATAACATTTAATTCAACTATGGAAATATTAAACACAAAAAGTGTGAACCTGAGATTCAGTGAACTTTATACTCGGAGTGGGAGCAAGGCCAGCAAGGTCCATACATTCAAACACAAGATACAGACAGCCAGAAACCCTCGAAGTTATCAAACCCTCAAGCTTCATGACATTTATGATCAAGCTTTCGCAAGATAATTATCTCCCTTGCCATGAATCGAACTCTCTCTGGGTACATATCAGCAAATCAAACCTTTTCCAAGGCTACAATTGAATTCGTTTCCAGTTCGCGTGCTCTATATACACTGCTATAAGTACCTTGCCTAATCAGTGTCACTGGGTAGACAAAAAACATCAAGTATCTATACTAGTGAATAATCTCTTAGCCATAAATATCCCCGAGAGAGATGAGAATGTTTGCTCGAATGCACAAAAGGGAAAATTGCTCGAGTATCCAGAGTTTAAAAAAAAATACATTTAAGATGTCTACTAACTCTCTCAATTCATGGAACGATTCTACCTATCTACCGGAATGTCAAATCAACGAGTTATGTGCTTTAGAATTCTCTGAATGAGGATAAATCGTGCACATTCAAAATCAAGGCTCTCTTAATCCCAAAAATTCAGGTAGTTATTCCATAATTAACATCTCAAGAAACTATCCAAATGGTAACAATGACATTGCAATCATATAGGCCATTGACGATCTTTTATTGATCAGCGGCTTATCAATGGAGTGGTATCTAACTGAACTGGCCAATTCCAACCAAAACCCCTCACTCTAACAGCGTCCCACGTAGCATCCCAGTTTGTTGTTTGATAGATGTCAAGGGTGTCTGGGCTATTTGGAGCACCTGTGTAATCCCCATCAGATGTGACGGACCCTTCGTCACAAGTTGATGAAAAATGATAAGCTCGATTTGACTTTAGCAGAATCAGCGAGCTCAATCATCAACCTAAGTGTTTGCAGCCTACAAACCAAGGAGGGGAGAGATTGCTGCCTCGCATGCTCTGGAATTAATTTTTGTCTGCAGCTCAAAGGTTTACCCCTTTCAGTTCTGCATAGTCGAGACAAAACCCAGAAAGCAGCAAATCGTGAAACCAGTCCGAACTGTTATAATCACTCATGACCAAAAGGTTTGGTAGCATTAATTGTGTACCTTGAGGTTTGAAGTGGAAGAGAAGTGGCAATGGTCTCCCATTTGGGCGAGAGACTGCCATTAGGATCACAAAGCTTGTCAAAGAATAGGTGGGCACAGGCCTCTAACTGCAAGTACCAGAGAGAAGAGACATTACAACTTCAAAGAGAATCCTAACGAGTATTTCACCATGATCCTGTTTTGAAACACTTTCAATAAGAAAGAAGATGAATCTATGTCCTGCATCTAGAATTCAGAAATTTTGGCGTGCACAAGAAGCACTTCATCTGATAAGCATAGAAAGGAGAAAGAGAATAGCAAAGAGGCCTTCTTGATAAGCAAAGTTAATTATCTTACTTGCTACTTTCCCTACTTTCAGAGGAGAGGAAAGAAGAATTACTGTTCTTGATCAAGGCTCCATATCCTGCATTCACATTTGAACCTGAACTTAAGCTTTGCAGTTTTCATCAGTCGAAAATGGAAAGGAGAATGAAACACCACAAAGGAAAAAGAGGGAGGGAATTTTGTGAAGCCAAATCTAGCACGCTATAGAAGAATAAATAGAGCATCTGGAGGAACTGAAACATTTGGATCATCCCCAAATATACAAAAGTAACCCTTGGTTTCATTTCATTTTATTGAGAAGTCAATGATCACACCCCTTACATAAGGATTTAAAAGACGAGTTCTTCACGGGGGCGTGCGCTTATGAAATGTTTCTGTGCACACTTCAGTGTGGATCACATAAGGTCAACAAGGTTAAGAAAGAGGACTCACTTTGAGCCAGGGATGAGTGTTAATCTGTGGAAACTTGAATTCAGTATAGTTTTGGGTTCGTACTTTTAATTTCCTCTCGAGTTGGTGCTCCAAGTACCTAAAGAAAAATGAGACATATAAATATCAAGCAGTGCCGGTAATCCAGAACAATATGAGTTAACAGAGGGTACATTCTCTCAATCGAAGAAAGCCCTGAGAATCAACCGTAATGATCTCCACTGGTGGGCAACTCCACTTTCACTTGGAAAGAGAGGCTATCACATTTGCAACAGCAACAAGGGTGGTGGGGAAAAGAGGCAAAGAATTATAGCTATTATCATGTAGGCTAACCCAATTTAAGAGAATCGAAACTTCATATACTGGGAAGAACCTCATCCCAGAAGAAGCTGAGTGAGGACACATTGATTGACCAGACGTCAATTGCAGTTTTATATTCAGTTGCCCCAAAAATGAGTTCATGTGCTCAAGGATAATGCAAACTAATATAAGATATATTAGGCCCACCTTTGAACTGTTTCATTCGAAAATAGGTTGACATGACTGAAATTCAAAATGCAGTTCCGCGAATGCAGCAAGTGCCAATACATCAAGTAATGCCAGGGTGATGCGTCACCATGCAGCATGCAGTCCCACATTTCTCAAATGACTCCATTTACAATGAAAGCTTTTTTTTTAAAAGTGACATACACAGGGATGAGCCTGAAGACCCTAGCAAAACACTTCTTTATGACGTTGAAATACAAGGAATAACTGACAGAGTTCGAGGAGTTACTCTCAGTAGAAAAAAATGAGAGACCCAAGTATGGGAAAAAAAAAATTAATCCGAACTATAGATGAAGCTCATAATTGAGTATATCCCCTCCATTGAGGCAACTAGCTCAGTGGAAAAGCCCATCTATAAACACAAATACTGAAATAGCCACAACCAAAAATAAGAAGAAGAGAGATGCAATTAAGATGTCATGGTTGTCTAGTGATAACATTAGCCTGAGTAGAAGTAGGAAAGCACTGGTATCAGGAGAAAGCAAAAGGGAAGCAAAAGTGTTAATAAACAACGTAAGAGTTTAGACTAAGAGGAGATAGATTTGGCAGACTAATTTATTTGCTCACAAGGACACAGACCACGTGCAATATGTCACACGAGATAGTCAACATAGGGTTGTATTATAAAGTAAATTGCAATTTAGGTCATAAGAAGACACTATGAAACTATCGTAAGATCAAAAGAGCTAAATGGTGCCCGAATACATCGTAATGCACCACAGGCTCCCTACATTTAATTCAGTTGATTGATTAGACTAATTCAGTTTCTCAAATGGACATGGGCTGCATGGAGGATGGTATGCAAATATTCAACAAGGCCTTTACAAGACAGTACTTTAATGAATATATCAGCTCGCCTAACAACAGGAAGGCGATAACAAGTATACAGCACACAAATAATAAATGATGAATTATATGGAGGAAGGCATTTTGCCACCTTAAATTCAGAATTTAAGCTCACGGTTGAATCACACATTCTTTTCCTTTTATTAACTTATATACTAGGCATATAGAAATTTCTTTACAGAACTGATACAGTATAAATTAAAGAAATTCATTGATTTGCCCAGCTCTAATGCTTTGCTAATTGATAGACTGTCTCAGGAACATATTCATGCACCATATTAAGATAAAGCATGCAGACAAAAAAGAAATGACAGGACAAAGAATGCTATAGAAGCACAACCATCCTCTCTCTCTCTAAACTATACGATAGTGTATAAAATCGTGTATGGGTACATGTAGGCAGCGAGGGCACTTTCATTGGAAGTTTACCTGCTTAGGTTGACCATTCCGACCCCATTAGTCCAAATGAATAATTGGCCAGTTCCACTCCCATTCTCATCCACGACAGCCGCTTGCGTTTCCTGCCATGTAGTACGGTCAATCAGGAGGAGAAGTGATGCATAGCAGAAAGTTGCAAATTTGGGTGCAGCTAACCTTCACAACCTCATCACCTTTGATCTTCATTTCATTCATTTCCTCAGGAAGCTTTGGGTTTGATATAAGTGGAAACTATGCATAAACAAATGCCAAAGGAATACGTCAGTAGTTTGTGGTGCTTCAAGCTGCCGCATCCATTTTACTGAGAATTACTGTTCTAAATCCTGATGAAGATTAAAGAAAACTCAAATCATGTCCCTTGATTACAAATAAAGATCTGACACAATCAAAGACCATAATTCACCAACTCTCTTAAACAGTCAACCGACTACGAGGACTCAAGTTATCTTCTCTATAGAGACAAACTTTCTAAAAGACTGGGTGAAACTGATATTTGTGGTACTCTTGTCGGCACATGTTCGAACACCGAATGGGGAAACTGATACAAAACAAGCACAAACTTATGAGTCAATCATCAACTGGAGTCGATAGCTTTCTGAAATAACCATTGAAAAGATCATCTCTTTTTAACAAATATTTCCCTCCTGTATATGAGAAAGGGGGAGGGAGGGAGGAGTGGAGCTCCCTTTGAGCAAAGTTTTCTTTGCAGGAGAAGTATTTTATCAGATCAGCGAAGTGATGATGATGTCCACTAATTACATTAGTGACATGATATATATATCACCTTCAATGTTAACATATCAAACAGTTGGGGGGAGAAATTTGCTTCATCGCATATTTTTGCAAGAGTAGCTTTGCAGACTAGCACAAGAGAATCGATTGGGAAGGATGATCTGCAACTTCTCAAGAAACATTGAGTGATCAACAAATACACGATCAACTCCACGTTTGTAGCAGTGGAAGAATGAACAGTTTCAATTCTGTCTCCAACTTTTATCTGCGAAGGAAGACTTGTCTGTGAGCAAATATTTTCCTAAACTCAAACTCTGTAGATTATGAAGCAACAAAAATATATCGTATTCATTCCATCAGAATGACATAAAGAAACCACTAACCTCAACGAAAATGCTAGTGTCCCAACTATCTTTGTATTGATCATAGCGAGGACAAACAGCCATGACTTGATGCCCTCTGGCCTAGAAAAAATCATGCAAAATTTGGTCAGACACACTTTAGTGTTGGCAGAACTACTCAAACACTCACTGTTAGAAGTGGTGATCATAACTGCAAATCAAGAACAAAGCATGAAGAGGGCACGCAAAGGAAGACAACCAACTTACTGCCATCACCGGTGGCAAAACACCAAGAACATCACCAAGTCCTCCAGTTTTGCTGCAAGAAGCCACCTCAGCTCCCACAAAAACCAAGTTCATCCCCTTTCTGCAAACAAATTTTCCAGCCAAACCGTCATTCTCAGCCTTGTTAACTTTTCTCTCAACTTTCTCCTTGGTTGCTTTTGCACGAGATCTGAGAGCATCCAGCTTGTTCACAGATCTTAATCCGCTGTGGGTGATCGATGCATTCCTTGACTTATCTGTGCCAAGTTGGCCTTAGCTTCTGCTCCGGAGCTCCCATGGCAGTTCACCTACGAGCTTCACAATACAAAGCACGCAGCAGTGATGGTCGCCATTACAATTGCTTTTTCTCTGAAATCTGCAATTCAAGATAAGGAAGTGAACAGATTCTTCAACTCTTCAACGGATGTATCACTAAACAAAAAGAAAAGAAACAAACTTTTGCTTCCATTCAGGATAAATTTCTCTTTTCTCAACTTTTTCCCATGTTAAGAGCTCCATACAGTCATCACGTGATTCTGAGTCTGGTTCAAAATCAGCATAAAGAAAACTACTGTAAAATCAAAGAGCTACCATACATAACAAAATCATTACAAGTAATTGGCCACTTACTAATAGCTTGTTGAATTTACGGAGCAAGAGACATCAACCTCTGCCCCAACCGACCACATGCTTTATTAGTAAAATCAATGTTGATATATTTAGTACTGTAGTCCTAGCACATCTAACAAATGTCTAAAAGGAATCAACTCGAAAAAAGTTCAGGAAAAATAATGATAAAATCAATAATGTCAAAATTTCGGATTCTGAAATATGTAGACCAGTAGAACAGAGGACGTATTCTAAGGATTTGACCTAGTTGTGCTCATTAAAAAATTATGAGAAAAAAGTATGTTATGACCAACATCCCCATGCACAACTTTCATGAAGGACTCAAAGCTAAATTCCAAAAAAAAATTCAGAAAAAATTGACGAAATCGATACATACAATTAGGAACTCTAGAATCCAGTACATGTGACAGGGATGTTAGGGCCTTTCGTCCTAATATATTGATCTCAAAAAATTTCAGCAAAAACATATGTTCTAGATTAATATGTGGTGAACATTTTTCATAAGTAATCATCTCAAAACTTCGATCACAAGAATCAGCAAATTCGCAAAGCAGTAAAGGTTAGATTCATCACAAAGCTGCAGTAATCAGGACCTAATCACAGAATCCACATGCGACTTTGAGGAGAGTTTCCAGGCATCAAATGAAGGCCAATCGGAGCATTCTATGGCACATCGGAAAGCTTATCAAATCTATTTTAAAATTCATAGAGGCCTTAAATGCATTTGAACAAGTTTTCAAGCTGAAATGAAGAGGTTTTCCCAGGTCTGTCATTCTTGAACTCGATTTTAACAGATAAAGAACAATTACCTAGTCAAGCCTAATCACACCATATTCATTCAGCAATCACATAATCGAACCTAAACTCCAGCTCTAGTCCTGATCGCCTATTGCTATCTCGCTTCATCAAGCTCATGATTTCGACGCCTACCATTGATGATTGTAGTGAAACCGAGCTTGATTCTGCAAAACTAAGACTAATAACCTTCAGGACAACTTAAAGGATTTTCAGACAGAGCTCTAGTCACCAACAAAGGAGGATCAGCACCGGTTTCTTGCTGAATTGCCGGAGAAACAAAGCCAGTCCAAAATACCGGACTGGTCTTCAATACTAAAACGAGAGGAGAGAGAGACGGCTTGATCTGCCGATTCTTGAAGAAACTTCGGCCACTAGACCGTCAAAGGATAGTTGAGGAAGATCAACGAAGGAAGAACAACGCCGGAATGCTGCCATATTTGTTGCAATTGAACCGGTTTGAACGGATCGGCTTGACTTGAGCCAATGGATCCGCCGGTAGGGGGGCCAAAACTGGCAAGAATCCAAACCACGTGAGGTGGTTTGGCCAGAGAGAGAGAGAGATCGAGCAGGAAAGAGAGTTTAGAGAGAGTATGTAGAATAAAATGGCATCCTCCTACTACTCATCAACCAAAATGGAAAACATTGTTCACCATCTCCTCTCTGTTTTTCCCAAACCCCCTGTTTTTCCCAAACCCCTGTAGCTCCGGTTCGGAATTTTCTCTGCATAGCCGTTTACGAGCTCCAGTGTAAGCTGCGGTTTGGAGTAGAAGTTGAGGTGTAGCCACCCTCCAGTACCGCATCGTCTCTTGCTTTGGTAAGCTCACCCTCCCCACGGATTTGCTTGCAATGTTAGGGTTGCTAGGTTACTGGAAAATCTAGTGTTTCTAGCTCAATCATGGAAAGGGGGTCTGTTAGCTTGAAATTTCAATCTAGGCTGGGCTATGGGAGGAGCTGTTGCTGTAGTAGGGCCCCTATTGCTCGCAATCCCCCTCGTGACCAAGTAGCTAAGGGCAAGAATACTGCTCCTCTGTTTGTAGCTGGAGGTCGCAACTTCGAAGGAAGAACAGAACCAACTACCTCTAGTATTGAAAATGCTAGGCCGAGTCTTAATCAAAACTCCATTGCAATTGATCAAGGACAAGGCTTGAGGTTTTAGCGCACTGGGAATCCGCCCCAAGCAACCCGCTCCTGGGCAAACGTAGCAAGAGCCGCTATGCAAGGGTATTCCCTTTCCTTCTTCCCTCCTTGCTCTGATGGGGATAATGTAGTGCATTGTACTGAGGATGATCTGGATGCAGCTGACTCTATTTGGCATCAATGCTTGGTCGGCTACTTTGTTAGGAAAAAACTTCCCTTTAAGTTAGTTGAGACGGCCCTCAAACATCTTTGGGGCAAACGATTATTAGAAGTAAATGCTAACGACCAAGGTTTCTATTTTTTTCATATCTCGGATCTTGATTTTAGAAGTGAGGTGCTTGAGGGTGGCCCGTTGACAGTGGCATGTGTACCCCTAATTCTTCAGCAATGGCAACCCATGTTGTCACGCCCCGAACCCCGGGCACACAACAACCCCTTACCATGGTCAATTGAAAGCGACGTCCCAAAACTCGTCAACGACCATTCATTTTTAGTCTTTCATTAAGCACAAGCGGAAGGCGACTCATCCCCAATCCAACAAACAATAAAACAATCATACAGGGATAGAGGGATGAACAGCAAGATAACATAACTACTCGTTTATACATTTATACTGGATTAACCCACGGATGATCGTTTTCCGATTTACAAGCCCGACTACGGGGCCGATCCATCCACTAAGCCTGACCAAAAAGAAATTAGGCTCGGCTAATCCACCTATACAAAAAGAACCCTCGGTTCTCAACTACTATCACTCTGACCCGTCGAACTCAGGCTCCGTAGGGTTGTAGTAAGGGTCATCGTAGAGTCACTGGAGGAGGAGCAAGGGTAGGGTTCTCCACTACACCGTTAGGAGGGTCTAACTCCATGGGATCCCAGTCGTTGTCTTCAGGGCCCCTGCCGAGCGGTCCATCAAAACCTCGAAGGGGACCGAGCAACATGTCGGCTATGAACCAATGGGGTACCCATTGCCCCAGATGGTGGTGACGTACTTCTCATACATATGCACCCGACCCGGGAACCGGTGGTGCGACACAATGGTCTCCCAATCCTGGGGGACCCCAAACCGCACTGGCGGCGCCATCCTAAGGGCCTGAAAATGTTTTACCACAACGGGTTAAGATAAAATCTCAACAAGTTCTTCCCTTAAGCCCCGGTTAGTACACTAACTAGACTCGAGGTATCTCTCCAGAACCACCCCTCACATAGCCCCAACCACAACAACCAGCAATCAGCATTAAAATGACAAGCAAGGTCAACTAACAATCAAAAACCGATTCGCATGCAACCTTACCCAGTATGACATACCCTGCACGTTATATATCAGCACAATACACGCAATGCACATGGCCGTTAGATGATGCAGTTCACCAATCACATACGAGTCGCGTCACAAGCGATCTCACCTGGCCATTGTCACACCCTGCACGTTATCAGTTCATGCGTGCGTGCTATAAATAATGATGCAATCACCTCATGACATGTTCCATTGGGCCGAGATGCTACGGCGCTACGGTGCCCTTCCTTCGCAGAGGCGCAACCGTGCCCTTCCGTGCTATTGCTACGGCGCCATTCCTCTTCAGAGATGCAACCATGCCCTTCCGTGCAGGCTGAGGCGTTACGGCGCTACGGCGCCCTTCCTCCGCAGAGGCGCAACCGTGCCCTTCCGTACCCTCCGAGGCGCAACGGCGCTATAGGGCCCTTCCTCCGCAGAGGCGCAACCGTGCCCTTCCGTACCCTCCCTTCGGTGATTCAGATTATCATAGCTAATGCACACATATTTACACATATACTTGCATTTAAAATCTCAAGTCATTCCTCATAAAAGTGGTCCATTTTCGGTATCCCTCGGACAATTCATCTTTTTCCCATTTTCATGAAAATCACACAATTCATGCGGATGCTCATACAATTACACATTCAATTCACTCCATAAAATCAATACACATGAAATTATACAATTGAATTTCTGGATAAACAGTAATTTCCGAATTTAATAAATAATTAATTAAATTCCGAAATTAAAAATAATAATAAGATAAATTCCGAAAATTAAATAATTAAATAATTATTTAATTAAATGCATAAATTAATTTAATCATTAAATTAAACAATTAATCACATTAATCAATCAATTAAGGAAAAACATGATTAGTTAGCACAAAACACACAATTAGGCCTAATTAAGCACAATTAAGCATAAATAAGCAAGATTAAGCTAAGCTAATCTTAATCCACTATCTAACCACCTATCTTAGGGCTAATGCACTTAATTAAACACCTTAATCAGCCCTTAGCACTAATTAACCCAACCCTAAGCTAGTTTAGGCACTAACTAAGGGATTAGGAGCTAAACTCACCCGTTAAGCGGGCCGGAGACGCGGATGTGGCGGCGATGGCGAAGGCAACACTCGAGGACCTCAAACACGACCCTCTAAGGCGGTCCCGAGCCAGAAATCATAGATGCAACCTCTGCTCAAACCCCAAACTCCAAAGGACAGCACTGTAATGGAAGGAGGTTGCTGGTTGGAGCAAAAACAAGCTGGCCAAAGCTCCGGCGAGCTGGTGGCCAGTGGCTGGTGGTTCCGGGGGGTCAAGGGGGAGGTGTGTATGGCTGGTGTGGGCAGTGGGTAGGCCAAAAATGGAGAGAAACAGAAGAAAAAGCAAAGCACAGACGAAGGACTGTTGACTTCAGGCCGCTGTACGGGACAGCCGGAGACTCTTTCCGGCGATCAGCCAATGTAGATAGTACATATTTCCTGTGCTGATCAGTTTGATAGGTGGATCAGCCCGAGACTCCACCGGGAAGGCAACGAACCACTCAAATTTCGGTGAGAGGTCTAAAGCAGAAACTGCAAAAATTGCAAGGAGAAGCAAGGGGAAGAGCGCTACAATTTTCTTGTGATTCAGCTGAGTGAGAGAGAGAGATTCCGAGCTGAAAATCCTTCGTCAATGCCATTAATGGCTACCCAAGTTCCCAAGCATATGACCTCATCATCTCTCTCTTCCTTTTGTCTCTTCCTAATAATATCTAGGGGCAAAATGGTCATTTCCACCTTGCACAATTCCCAAACTGCCCTTGGCCTAAATGAAAGGCGGACCTAGGAAACGGGCTAGGAAATGGGTAGGAACGGGCTCGGGAATTTGTTAGGCTCGAATTGGCTCAAGTTTGAATCACGGGCTAGGACGGGTGAGGGATCGGTTCGGTCCAACGGGCTTGCTCGTTGTCTTGGTCTTCCACGGTGGCCATCCTACCTTAGGCGTGTGGCCCTCACTGTTCTTGCCCAGCCCACGTCCTCATAGGCTCGGTTTCTCGGTCCAAAATCCATTTTCTCAAAAACTCGGCTCAACCGACACCGTCGACTGTCGAGAAAGCATCGTGTGAAAGTCCATCCCGAGCGTTCTCGACAATTCAAAGTTCAATCTCGAGTCCTCATGCCTTGTTAATTTCTCCCTGATGACTTTTGCTACGACCCATACTAACCGGCCATTTGGAGGATTCGCGATTATTCCCTCTCAAAAAGGCTTTGAATTTCAAGACGTCACACATGTTAAAGCTGAAAAAGGGAGAGCACTCGTCGATCCCAGTTTGGATAAGATTGAAGAACCTTTCCTATGGGTTGTGGTCTGTCATGGGACTTAGTAAAGTAGCCAGTGCTATAGATAGATTGCTTTATGTCAACCAACGTACCAAGCAATTGAAAATGATATCATTTGCTCGAGTATAAGTTGAATTAAGCTTCTAAACCCTGCTATGATACCATCAAGGCCTTCCTAAATGGGGCAACTCGTATTGTAAATGTTGAATATGAATGGAAACCCATATCTTGTCAAAATTGCAGTATATTTGGACATAGGTGCCCTGCAAAAGTCCCCAGCCCCTTTGGAATTGAACCCTTGAATAGGGCGGGTGGGCGTGCCTTAGTATACCCCGCCGATGTGGTCGACAAAGTGCTCCTCTCCACCAACTCCAAATGTCGGCTCCCTCCCCGGTTCGGATGCTACTCAAGGTCCGGAAGATAGCAAGTTAACGTAAGACAGCAGGATAACAGAACAAGCTCTGGAAGGTGCATGGCAATAGGTTCACAGAAGACAGTAGCGAAATGAGCACACGCAACATGTGCTTCTGCAACCCAACTCAGTCGATAACCCTATAGTTCTGGTTGGACAAGATTGCCAAGCTCTAATTGCCGCCCCTCTTCCAACTTTGGCACCCGAACAAGGTAAGCTACAACAGTTCAGCAGCAACCAACAGCTCCATTTTGGCAAGGTGTCCATGCAGCCAGCTCTTGTGCGGCCTGCTCCTACCTAACCATCAGTGTCTACCGTGGCAAAGATCTTGCAAGAAAATCCTCGTGGTGGCCCGCCTGCAACTCAGGTTTTAGCTGCTATTGAACCATCATCCCCAACATCCTTTGCCTCTGCAAATGACCTGGATGAGGAGCCTGCTGTCATTTTAGATCAGGCTATGCTAAGGACACTTATTGATCCCCTGCAAGAGGACGACACCTCTAGTTTTTAGCTCACTGAGGTAATGATAGAGCATATTACTAGCTCGGGCCTTTCATCTGCAACCCCTCCTATCAAGACCAAACCTTTTGAGCAAACTAGTGGGTCACGGCCTTCATCTAGGACCCTTGCTGTCAAGGCCAAAACCGTAGCTAGCAGAAGGTGTCCTAAAAGGAAGCGGCCCTCCTGTCTTTCTTTTAGACTAGTATACTCATATGTTTTTTGGTTGTTGGAATATCAGGGGCCTAATGAATTCTGTCAAGCAAGCTGAAGTCAGGCAGTTTGTTCGCCTCAATAATATTTACTATGTTGGTATTTTGGAAACCAAGGTCTCAATTGCTAATTTTGATAACCTCTCTTCTAGCTTAATCCCTGGTTGGGAATGGGTTTCTAATTATGAACACTCTTCTCGAGGGTGTATTTGGGTTGGATAGAACCCATTTTTGGTGGTTTTTAATGCCTTACTTCGTACTGACCAACTTATTCATGGTGAATTAAAGTTTTTGAACTCCGGTAATGCTCTAACCCTTTCTATGGTCTATGGGGAACATACTTTTGTTGCTAGGAGGCCCCTCTAGAATAATCTTATTAATCTGAGCTTGGTTCTTAAGGAAAGCCCCTAGACAGTGGCTGGAGATTTCAATGCCATCCGGGATTCTTCGGATCGTATGGGGAGCCCAGATATATGGATCATTGCCTTTGATGAGTTCAAGGACTATCTAGATCATGCTAAACTGATTGATCTTCATTATGTGGGCTTCCGGTTTACCTAGTCCACCTCCTCGGGTGCTCATAGGAAGCAACGGAAAATGATCGGGCCTTAGTAAATAATTATTAGTGCACGGTATTTTCCTTCTCGGAAGCATCTTTTCTGGCCCCAAGTCTATTAGACCATACTCCGATGGTTGTGAGGATATTTGCACATGTTTCCTGTCGGATCCCTTTTAAATTTTTCAACTTTTGGCTGACACACTCGGATTTCTCCATGATGGTGGCTCAGGCTTGGGAGGTCCAAGTAACAGGTACCCCTATGTTCAAACTTTGTGCTAAACTCAAGGTACTAAAAGCTCGACTTAAGTGTCTAAATAGAGATATTTACTCGGATATTTCTATGCAAGTGACTGTGACCAAGAGGGCTCTTATGACTACTCAAGAAGCTCTACACCAAGACCCTCGGAGTAGTTCCTTGGTAGAAATAGAAAACTCTCAACTCAAGGCCTACTCTGATCTCTGATCCCTTGAGGAGTCTTTCTTCAGACAAAAGTCCAGAATTCGCTAGCTTAAGGAAGGCGATCGCAACACTAAGTTCTTTCACCACTCGGTTAATCACCGGCACCTTCGTAATCGTATTATTTCAGTCCTAGATAGCACAAGCCATATGACTACAGAATTGGTGGAAGTACAGCGGGTGTTTGTCTCGTATTTCGAGGACCTGCTTGCCCCAATAAGTATGCCTTTGAGGCCGTCTGCACAGGATCTCATTGATGTTATTCGTTCCCCTCTTCAGGAAGACTAGGTTAATTTTCTTTCCCAACCTTTTCTTCCATCTGAAGTTCATGATGCCATGTTCTCCATTGCTGGAAACAAAGCCCCTGGCCCTGATGGCTTTAATGCAGACTTATTTAAAAAGAACTGGGACAAGGTTGGCCCTTCAGTCTCTGAAGTGGTCCTGGATTTCCTAGAATCTGGTCATATGCTCAAGGAAATTAACAATACCATCATTGCCTTGGTGCCTAAAGTCCCCAATGCGACGTCGGTATCAGATTTTCGACCAATTGCTTGTTATAATACGATCTACAAGTGCATAACCAAAATACTTTCTTCCAGAATTGCTGCGACCCTTCCAAGCTTAATTAGTTCAGCACAAACTGCTTTTGTGAAGGGTCAAAGAATTAGTGACAATATCCTTCTTGCCTAAGAACTCTTCAGTGGGCTTCTCAATAAGCCCTATGTTCCAAAATGTGCCGTTAATGTTGACTTCAAAAAAACCTATGATACTCTTGATTGGGATTTCTTAGAGCAAACTCTTCAGGCATTTGGCTTTCCCAACCATCTCACTAGGCTAATTATGGTATGTGTTCGTACCCCTAAATTTTCCATTTCTATAAATGGTGAACTTCATGGTTTTTTTCCTAGTGGACGAGGCATAAGACAAGGTGACCCTATGTCCCCATACCTCTTCACATTCGTTATGGAGGTGTTTACTGGGACCATTGACTCTCGCACTCAACATCCAGATTTTCGGTACCACTGGTGGTGTAAAGCCACGCGTCTTTTCCATCTTATTTTTGCGGATGATGTATTCATCTTCAGTAAAGTGAGCCTCCCCTCTATCTCTTGCATCAAAGACGGGCTCACCTTATTCTCCAATTGGAGTGGCTTGATTCCGAATACGAATAAGAGTGAGGTATTTATATCGGGTGGCTTTAAGACAGTTAAGGATTAGATATTGCAAGCTCTTGGCTTTTCTCTTGGTTCGTTCCCAGTTCGATATCTAGGTGTGCCAATCATAACATCTCATCTGAACAAAGTGGATTACAATGCACTAGTATGCCATCTCACTTCTGGAGTCCAATCTTGGAATTACCGTTTCCTCTCCTTTGCGGGATGCCTTCAACTTATTAAGTTGATATTGCATGCCATTCAAGCTTATTGGGCATCCATATTCTGGCTCCCTTCATCGGTAGTGGACAAGATTGAGCAAATCTGTAGACAATTTCTATGGAAGGGCCCCACCATGGGTCCGGGGGGCGCAAAGGTGTCTTGGATTGATATTTGCCTTCCCACTTCGGAAGGAGGCCTTGGAGTGAGAAGAATCGGGGACAGTAATAAAGCAGCCATGGCTAAACACATCTGGCTGCTTTTTATTGATAAAGAATCGTTATGGTGCAAATGGATTCATGCTACATATCTCAAAAGGAAGAACTTTTAGACTTCCCTGACTCCATCCCTTTGCTCTTGGGCTTGGTTGAAGATTCTTGCCTTGAGGGATGAATTTCAACTCC
Organism: Angophora floribunda; assembly: GCA_014182895.1. NCBI lineage: Eukaryota > Viridiplantae > Streptophyta > Magnoliopsida > Myrtales > Myrtaceae > Angophora > Angophora floribunda. Next base: position 17,505,865 of record CM024711.1, read on the forward strand.
ATTTCAGGTGGAAAATAGGAGAAGATGAGACTACATCGCTTTAGTTTGATCCATGGCTAGACTTCGGTCCTCTTAATCCGGTATTCTCGCAACAACTACATTTACTAGTCAAACCTTCCTAGACAAGCAAAGGTGAAGGATCTTTATTCCCCGGATGGGCTCCAGCTTCTCCAAGAACTGGCGTTATGGCAAATATCGGTTCCCCAGCTTTCCTTCGATCAAGACACTCTTACCTAGATTGAGGACCCCTCTGGCAAATTCTCGATGGCTTCGGCTTGGAATGCTATTCAGCGTGAACACAACTCGATACATTGGTCTTCTTTTGTTTAGGATAAGGCCTTTGCTCCTAGACATCAATTCCTCCTCTGGCTCATTACAAAGAATAGTTTCCCAACTCAAGTATTCCTCATGTCTTATGGCAGAATTCCAAGTTCGGCTTACCCTCTTTGTAATTATAGGCCTAACTCAGTTAATCACCTATTTTTTGACTGTTGCGTCTCCAAGTCTCTTGCTAAATTTTGGGCTGCTAAATGTAATTTTCCTTGGTGCAATTCCTCCTGGACCGACAATCTTCGATGGGCTATTAAATTTTTCTATAGAAAGGGGTTTTACCAGGAGATAGATCACTTCTCCTTTGGCTCTCTCTGCCAACTCATCTGGAAGACTAGGAATGAGATTCTCTTCCAAGGTCACAACCTTTTTGTCCCTGCCTTAAAGCTACATCTATTTAAGGTAGTCAAAGATAAAGCCATTTCCTTCACAAAGGTTAATGATAGTCCCAATAATAGAATGATACAGCGCGGTTGGGGGATACACTCGTATCTTTGATTTGGAGCCGCCTACGGCTTAGGCTAGGATAATTTGGATCCTCTCGGTTCCCTTGTATTATTAGCTTGTTTGAATTGCTTAACTTGGTGTTCGCGGTACCCTTCCACTCTAGTGACATGTTATCCAACTGAGTGCCCACCGGTATCGTGTTTCCCCGTTGCTGTACTAGCTTTTGGTTGATTATTATATACACTTACCTTATCAAAAAAAAAATGGCATCCTCCTAAATTTTTGGAGAGAAAATAGTATATATACCCCTCTCTAATCTCTAATTCGAGCCATCGGATTAATTCGTCAGCTAGGAATTGACCCATATGCCTAACCTGCTCCTTTAGGCTTTTAATCATGATTAACACATTTAACATGTGCTAATTTGAATGGCCAAGATTTAATGTGATCAAAGGCTCAAAAATGTTTTATGATTAAGGACTAATTAAGGGCAATTTTATAATTTCAAACTTAGGAACCATTTTGCAAATTTAGAAAATGTAAGGGTATGAAAGGTTCGAAATGGAGTTGGGCCACCATGTGGTGGTAGTTGTCTGCCAAAAGTTGATCGGAGGATGGTTGAACCAGCCTCCTCCATAGGTGACAAGTTTGACTAGTCAAATTGGTTTTGGATAGGCTTGACCGGTTTAGCCGATTCTTGGGTGGTTCAGTCCAATGTTTCATTGATTTGTGCAATGTAGTCCATCAAAAGAAAATTTACCTAATCAAAAAGAAAAAGATCCAATTCCAAGGAGAAATGGTCCAATTCCAAGCAAATTAAGCTAATTAAATTACGGAAATTTAATTTTATGATTTTTTATTAACCTAATTGTTTAGTTGTCACAAAAATTATTGACCCACACCATGGGCACACCAAATTGGACTTTCTGGTCCTTAAATTGGACAATTCTATCTAATTGTTGGTCATAGTTCGCAAATTAATCAAAATTGAACTCAATTAAAATTGCGAAACACTTATTAGTCTAATTGCACATGTCTAGAGGAACTTATTGCATCCAAATTGACCTTCAATTGATTACGTGAAATTCTTGCCAAAATTAAATTGAGGGTCAATGTCAAAATTGAACCTCAATTTATTAAATTAAACCTAGTCATTAATGGGTTAACTCGAATTTCTTGAATCGAAGCTCAACAATCATATTTTCTCAAGGCCTAGTAAACTAAATCCCTCAAATCAACGAGTTAACAAGTGAATTTGCTAAAATCAACTCCAAATTTGGACTTAACTCACAAAATTGAGTAAGATGGGAGTGTTCATTTGCAAATCATGAAGAATCAATTCAAACCTATAATTAGGGGTAAAAGTGTCAATTCACATTTCGCTTTGTCTAATCTCAAAATTAATTGAATGAATGAGTGGGTAATTTCCTCTAAATCAAATTTCGCAAAATGAACTAAGCCTAATTATGATTAGAACGAAAGTAATATCATTTTTGGTCGATTTCGAATCTCAAATCGAAAAATTCAAAAAATGAGAGTCTCAATCAATTTTCACAAAATTCTTAATGCCAAAGTGAAATTGAAGCTAAAATGAGGTGATTTTGTAATTTTTATATATTTCAATTTTTTTGTCAAAGGTTTAACCAAAAGTTAAACCCTAGTTAACTTTCCACTAAGTTTGATTTCAGGTCAAAGATTTGAATTTTTCCAAAATTTTCACTTATAAAGTGAAATTAGACTCAAAAGGAACATTTTGGTGCAAAAAGCTTAAACTTTACTCGGGGTTGACTTTTGGTCAAATAGTTGACCAAAAAATTAACTCAAAAATCAATCGTTTAACTTTTTGGGTTTTTATGCGAAATGAATAAGAGATTTCTTTCTAAAGCTAAAGTGACAAACGTAATTAATAAATGACACTTTTTATTTGAAAACGGGCTTCATCATGATTAGACACTCTAATTCAATTTTTTCACATTTATCGACATGTCAACTAAAAATCATGTGTCAACAGCTACCCCACTTTGAGTGAGAGTTCGAAGAGGTTTCACTCAAAGACAAATTGATACCTGCAATTTTTAGTCGACTCTACTTGGGGAAATAAAGAAAAAGGAAAGAAATGACATTTGATCATATAAACATGCCTGAGTACTTACCGTCATTCATTGACAACATTTGGCTCATTCATTAGGGTTTTTCCTCTCTACTCTCTCACGGAATGGGATGAAGTGGATAAAAAATGAAATGGAGTGAAGAAAAGAAGAAATTGTGTGTGAGAAGTATGGTTTAAGGATGACCTAGAACCTAAGAGCAAAGTTTAAGGATGACCTAGAACCTAAGGACAAGATTTTGATTAATGAATAACCGAAGATGAGGTTTTGGTTGACCAAGGTCCTAGGATGAGGTTTAAGGTAGACCGGGAACCGAGGATGAGGTTTTAGCTAACTAGGAATCGAAGACAAGGTTTAATAAGGTGGACTAGAAATTGACTCACTGAGGTATGTCATTTTCAAAAAGAGGTTTGATGTTGTTTTATAACAATCATCAATTCCTTTGAAAAGAAGCTTTAACAAAATGATCTTTGATTAACCAGCTAAGGATTAAGTCAAATAAGCTAAATTGGAGATAACTTAATCAGAAAGGTCTTTCTCATAAGCTCTCATAAAAATTTGTTGTTCCCATCCAAGGATGTGGGAAACATGTATATTTCCACTCTTGAAGTCTCATACAACCTATTCAGAGGTTTTCGAAAACGTTCATAATGAATATAAATTGATTGATCAAAACAATCGTTTACAAGGATTGTAATGTACATTCGGTCATGGGCTTACACAAAGGGTATTTTCTTTGGGGCCAAGAAAATAACGTTTAATTGATATCTTCGTCGGGTCTACAAATCAAAAACCGTGAAGATAAGACAAGATAGTATTGTTTCCACTCCTAGCGATAGCTCCCATTGTGAGATTCTAATTTTAAATCAAACCATCCCAAACAGAAGAGACTTCAGATGTGGATTGTAATGTTAGTTCGGGTAAGGTTCAAAAAGCTTGAAATGTTTTGAATAAGAGGGTTTTGAAAAGGTGATGATCATCTTGGCATCATTACCATTACATGATCTTCTCAATGATTTGACTCCTAAAATTTGACTTATCTCGAGAGTATTTGGCTAGATGATTTTGACATGAGAGTTTTGCTCTTCTTAAGTGATGAATTGTGCTTATAGTAAATGTTTTTGTGACACATTTTTTCTTGGATTTGGCGTTACTTTTACCAAACACACTGTTTTTGCTAGTCCTTTTTTATTTTCATTCTCTTTTAAGTATCTAAGACTCTTGAAATGTCTTACAAACTTTTACCGACACTTTTTGTTTTATTGGTAAATCATATGCATTGCCCCATTATGGGGAGATAATCATTACTCGGGTTTCAAAAAGGATTGCATTAGGCTCTAATTGGCTAATCAAAGAATAATCGTGTTTGTGGTAGCTATATGAATGCTCTTCCTCATTTCAGGATGTCTCGAACTTCCGTTAGAATCCACTTGAAGCTATCATAAGAAGATTGATGCGAGTGAAAGCAATATAATTTTTCTTGATCTTTCACTCCAATTTTCAACCAAAACCTTCGATAATTCCTCATTGTGAGGTTGTTCTTGACAAGGTTGCTTTGAGAAAATCTCCCTATTAGGCTCAATATGGCTTGCAAGGGGTAAAAATAGTGTTTATGATTGAGAAGGGAGTGCCTTCTATTATTTCAATCCATGTATTTTGATGCGGAACCAATTGGCTTAGCTCTATCGACAAATTCAACGTCGAAACTATCGATGTTGACCCAACTCAAGATAAACTTTGAATATAACGTGCTTCAATGGATCAAAGCTGGAGTTTCCGAATAAAATGGTTTATTCAAAATAAATCCTCTTGTACTTATAGATAAAATGATTATTTTTCAAGATTTCCTGAGGTGTTGTGAGATACGATAAGATATGATTAAATGTAGTGAGATATTTTGTTAGTTTCTAGAGATTTACTTTCCTCATATGTTAGCTATATTTCTGGAAAAAGCCTAGGATAGATTTACTTTCAAGATATGCTTACTGTAATTTTAAAAAGAGCCTAGGTCAGATTTACTTACCTGATATACTAGCTATATTTTTCGAAAGAGCCTAGGTTATTATTTCTTCTATAAATAGAGAAAGTCTCTTAATTGTAAGATAGATAATTTGGTGAATGAAAATTTGTGAGATTTCCTCTATAAGAGTGAACACCTTTTGGAGAGTGAATTACTCATTTCTCAGTCTCTTTATCTATTGGGTGTGGGTTACTCCTCAGTGGTAAGCTAAGAAGCCTTTTATCCTCGGTTGGTAGGTTTTTCTTTAGGCCTTGGTGGTGAGCTTCTCCTATCCCGAAATCCTTATCCTTGGCGGGTGATTCGTCCTTTAAGCCTTAATAGTGAACTCTGTCGATCCTGATCTTCATCCTCGGTTGGTGGCACGATCTTTATACCTTGGTGGCAATCATAATCTATCTTTTATTTTGTTTCTTTAACTTTCAACATCTATCTCCATGCACATCATTCCGATACACTCCACCCAAAAATTCCCCTAGTTCGGAATCACTTGCCCACACACACACACACACATCAAGTTAATATCAAAGCCTAAGGTTGAACTCGATTTTGAGTGATTCTTTCCGTTACCTCATTCCTATCTCACATCTTATTTTTGTCAAAAAAAAAAAAAGAAGAAGAATGGATGATTCGGTTCCAAGAGGTTAAACTTTGGAGCAAGCACATAACGAAAGGTGAGATTGTGCTGTCCAAAATCTTCAGCAACAAATGGAGTGTGTCCTCAACCTTCTCGAGGATTTGGCGAGGCGAGGACAACTTGCAAGGCGTCCTAACAATTGTCATCAACGTGATGATGCTAATTCTCATCAAAGTTAGAGTGGTGATTCCGATTCTACTAATGGAAACTCTAGTGATTCTAAGTATTGAAATTGAAGACGAAGAGGGAGGCATAAGGAGAATGAACATAACATCAAAGTAGAGGTACTTGAATTTGAGGGTAGTCTCGCTCACGATGACTTTGTTGATTGGCTACACACAACCGAACGAATATTCGACTTTAAGTCTTACTCAGACGAGAAGAGATGTAAGGTTGTTGTCCTAAAGTTAACAATATATTCTTCTCTAAGGTGGAAAAATCTGAAGCATCAATGAACCCGAGAAGGAAAAGGTCAAATCAAGTTTTGAGAAAACTCAAGAAGTTGAGGGAAAAGTACAGTCCAAGTGCCAAAACTTGGCACGAGAGAACATTTAAGTGCCAAAAGTTACGAAATGTACATTTAAGTACCACTTTTCAAAAAAATTGGATCATTTAAGTGCAAACTTCAACGAAGGCCGCTGAAAATCCAACGTGGCTTATTTTAATAATACAACTGGCTTACGTGGCTTGCTAGAAGTTGAGTCAGCAAACACTCAACCAAAACGACGTCGTTTTTGTGCTAACGTGACATTTAAAGAATGTATTAATTAAATAATATTAAATAAATTTAAATTTTTATTATTATAAAATTGATTAGTTTTATTATATATAAAAAAGGAGGAAGGGGAGGATCAGGTAAGGGCTGCACAGCCCTCGCCGCTGCCGTCGTCGTCGCCCCACCATCGCCGAGAAGGGCCAGTAACGATGGGGTGAGGGTCGGCTAGGGTCGTCGAGCCTTGGCTAGTGGCCGATGACCCCGGCTGACCTACAACGAGGGCCTACAGGCCCTTGCCCGATCCGGGCGAGGGTCACTGGCCCTCACCCAATCGGGCCAAGGGGTCAACAACCCCCGCTAAGCCAACCTGCAACAAGGGTCGCCGGCCACTAGCCAGGGCCCAACAACCCCAATCGACCCTCACCCCACCGTCACCGGCTCTTCCCAATGATGGTGGGGCAGTGACAGCGACGGCAGCAAGGGCTGCATAGCCCTCGCCTAAACCATCCCCTTCCTTTTTTTTATAAATAAAATCGATTTTTAAATTTTTTTTTCAGGTATGACTTGGACAATTTCTTTTTTTTTTAAATTGCCACATGGATATTTTATTTTAAAAAATTGCTCCGTCAACAATTAAAATTGCTGGAAAATGACAAGTAGTAATTTGGCTGGATTTTTTCACCATTGGCACTTAATTGATCATTTTTGCTCTGATTTTGGCACTTAAGTGTATATTTCCGAAATTTTGACACTTAAGTGTCCCCCTGTGCCAAAACCCCTGTGCCAAGTTTTGGCACTTTAGGGGTCCGCACATTAGAAGTTGATGAAGAAGAGGTTCTTGCCCGACAATTACAAGCAAGATTTGTTCCTCAAGTTGGATTCCCTAAGACAACAAGGGGTGAGCATTGAAGAGTGCATTCGGAAATTTGAACAACTCAAGGTAAGGTGTGAAGTTCCAGAAGTTCCAGAGCAAACCATCGCTCAATTTCTTAGTGGAATGAATCGGGAAATTGCTGATTTTGTTGAACTTCAACCTTATTGGTCCTTTGAAGACGGATGCAAGCTGGACGTGAAAGTTGAGAAACAATTGAAGGGTAGCAAGGGGTTTTCTTCCAGAATGTTGACAAAAGGGACATCCTAATGTAAGGGTGGTTCCTCAAGCAATGTCGAGAGTGCATTGGCAAAAGGCAAAGGTAAGGAGAAGCTTGCAAAGTCCTCCAAAGAACTCCAAAGAAAGCCTCAAGGTGATGCAAGGAAATGCTTTTAAGTGTCAAGGCTATGGGCATTTACAAATTAATTATTCAAACCAGAGAGTTATGACTCTCTTCAAGAAATTAAGGAGATCAATTTGGCATTTCAAGAAGCTGAGAACAATCTAGACCAAAATGATTCCAAATCTAAAAAAGAAGAGGAGATCATGGAAAAAGCTGATGATGGGGAGTTATTAGTCATCCATAGAGCATTTCATGATGAAGTTTCTCCTAATGAGAACAATTTGGTCACACCCATTATATTATTAACGGGAAGGTTTGCTCGGTCATTATTGACAACGGTGTTGGAAATGCGCAGCAGAAATCTGATACCTTCAACCAGGGTGATCACTAAGAGAGAGCTCGAGCTCGAGCTTGTTAATATATCCAATTGGATCTACCTTCACTCAAAAACTTAAGCCAATGAATTATGGGCCAAACTGCTTAACACCACATCTATTCTCCAACATGAGATTTCTCTAACACAACTCACATGTGTATTCTAACAATCTCTTCCTCACGTGTGAGCTTCAATATTAGGTCTGCTCCCCCTTAATTTAGGTATTCTTCTAGCCCAACACTATCCTTATAGGCCCGCGTTGCTACACCACAACACCCACCTGCCTGGCTCAACATCATCCTTACGAGCCCATGTTGCTAAACCATAATACTCACCTACTTAGGAACCACAATATCGGTCTAATACCAATTGTTGGTAGCCGTAGCAAGGAAGTCTCTCAATTATAAGATAGACAATTTTGGTAAATGAAACTTGTGAAATTTCTTCTGTGAAAGTGAACACTTTTTGGAGAGTGGATTACTCCTTTCAATCTCTTTATCCTTGGAGCATGGATTACTCCTCATTAGTGAGCCAAAAAGCCCTTTAGTCTCAGCTAGTGGGTCTTCCTTTAGGCTTTGGTGGTGAGCTTTTTCTATCCTAAAGTCCTTTATCCTTAGTAGATGGTTCTTCCTTTAAACATTGATGGTGAACTCAGTTGATCTTGATCTTCATCCTTGATTGGTGGCGCAACCTTTATACCTTAGTAGCGATTGTAATCTATCTTTAATTTTGTTTTCTTTATCCTTTGACATCTATCCCCATACACATCATTCCAATATACTTTACCCGAAATTCCCCTATTTCAGAATCACTTGCCTACACTCACATTAGGTTATTATTCCTCCTATAAATAGAGGAAGCCTCTCAATTGTAAGACAGACAGTTTGGTGAATGAAAATTTGTGAGACTTCCTTTGTGAGAGTGAACATCTTTTGGAGAGTGAATTACTCATTTCTCAATCTCTTTATCCTTGGAGTGTGGATTATTCCTCGGTGGTGAGCCAAGAAGCCCTTTATCCTTGTCTAGTGGGCTTTCTTTTAGGCATTGGTGGTGAGCTTCTCCTATCCTGAATTCCTTTATTTTGGGCGGGTGATTCATCCTTTAAGCCTTGGTGGTGAACTTCGTCGATCCCAATCTTCATCCTCAGTTGGTGGCACAGCATTTATACCTTGGTGATAATCATAATCTATCTTTTATTTTGTTTTTCTTAACCTTCGACATTTATCCCCCATACACATCATTCCAATACACTTCACCCGAAATTTCCCGGTTTTAGAATCACTCGCCCACGCACGCATCATATTCAATGTGAATAAATCCTCCATCCTCAAACATGGTTTTTTCGCTCATTTCTCTCGAAAAATGTATAGGGACATGTTTGATCAAAGGTTTGCCTTTTTTCATCTTAGGCGTAACCATTTGACATATTTGAAAACCCTTTATTGGTTTTTCAAAGTATCATTTAGTTAAAACTCCCATCCATGGGGAATTGAGATTTGAAATATTTCATGGATTCCTTTGGAGAAAATCTTTTGAAAATAGGATTTTCAAAATAAGAAATTTTTTCGGACAAAGATTCGCTTTTCGCGAGAGAATTCACTTAATAGGATCATCCGTACTCTAGATGGTGAAGGTGTTATTGATTTTGAACCAATATTGGGTTATTTACACATAGGAATGGAAAAAATTGCAGAATCTAAAGGCCTAGACTCTAGGATAGGTGATTCATCTTGAATGATTGTCATCTTGAAGTTGATCCACTGTAGGTTGAAGTTGTCCTTCTTGGGAACTTTTCGATACCTTCAAAATGAACAAATATGCAAATATGTATGCATGATATGCATGGAATGCATATGCAAGTGTCCTAAAGCAACTCAAAAATATAGTCCTTGTGCAACACTATCCAAGCCCATTAATCTGCCAATCAAAGGGTCCTGAAATAAACAATGGTCAAAATTGAATATAGTAAGACAAGAATTATCTTCGCAAGCTCTTAAGACAGATAATAGATTAAACTCGAACTCATGAATATTTAGCAAATTTTTAAGGAGAATATCTGGACTTTAACAGTACCAATTTTGGTGGCATAAGTGACATTTCTGTTCAGAAGTCATACCGGCACGGAAGAACACAAATTTTTTTGAATATCGGAAAATAATTGCTCATTGCAAATTATGTGGTTACTAGCACCCACATAAATAATCAAAGCATCAACTGATATTGAATTTGTCTCGTAGAAAAAGGTATGGGAAACCTGCATTTTTGTCTTTGGTTGTCAATTGACTCAGGACCTTAATAATATTTTGATATTAATCTTGAGTAATTGTTTCATGCTCCCTATCAGTCCTTCGTGCTTTGAGACTTGATAAGCGAAGTCTCATTTTCCTTTTTGTCCTTGTCGCCTGACTTACCATGTAATTTCTAACACATATCAACAGTATAATGTGGGCGTTTATAATATTCACAATATTTACTCTTATTTTTCAAAGTTACCCATTGTTTTTCTGTTATGACGTGGCACTCCATGTGCCGTTGGATTTTCTATAAGCAGGTGTTGTCATGACTTGATATGGGCTGCTTGATTCGGTCGGATAAATAAGCAAAAAGTAACCGTCTGATCTCCTTTGATCCCAACCATCCATTCTTCTTTGATCCAGGCCATCCAATCTTCTTTGATTCCAATCGTCTGATCAATTTTTAGGATTAGAGTTCGCTTCTACAACCGCCACTTGCTTACTTCCCCTTTTTGCAGTGACCTCCAAGGATGCCAAGACCACCATGGAAGCTGCTCCCCGTTTTAGCTAAGCCGGAGTTCATTGGGAAGGCAACAAGCATGACACCTTCGTCGGTTCTTCCTCGCTTGGCCGTGACAAGTTGCTAGCTTTCCTCTTGGACAGCCAATTGGTAGATCCGGCCGAGACTTGGCATGGGTTCCATTACCAAGATCTATGAGAGAAAAGGTAAGTATGATTAGTTCAAAATCAGTAAAAATCGAGCTATCTTCTCCTTCTCTTTCATTTCGTAGAATTGCTGAAGCGTAGCTTCAAATCCTTCAAGCTTTTCTTCGGCCACCTTGAGCTCATTTTAGAGAGCCAAAAGCCAATTGAAGCAAGCGGTAACTGATTGATTCCCTTGCTTCAATTCGGAGAGGGCCCGAGTGGTAGTCTAGCCATGACTTCTAAAGTTAGACAATCACCGATCCATGTGCAAACCAATTGGTTGCACTTTTTCCAGTGCCGTTAGAGTCGTTCATCGGTCGAGAATGGGATGGTGCCGTCAAGGAAACCATCCTTGTCCTTGGTCACAAGCGCTTATCGGAATTCCCGAGCCCAAGTACTATTATTATCTAGTCTTGCAAGCTACATATTGACAAATCGAAGTACAGGGCCATTGGCCGGTGACATGTAAAGTAGGTTGCTAGGCTTAGGATGGCCTCCGCTACCGATAGGAACAACATAAAGCAAAAACCCGTGTGAGATGACCGGTTAGGGATTCGTCCCCAGACTCGGTGGAGTGGATCCGAGTCCATAACCCGGGCCTGTCCAACTCAACCATCCTCTAATTGGGATCGACCCTCCTCCATCAGGCCAAGTTCCAGATCCTGGAATGTGCTCCTCTCTAGATGGGCCGTGTTGAGCCCATGTGTAACTTGGCTTGGATACCAGACTTGAGCCATCAAATCAGCCCAATGGCCTGAATTGGAGCAAGTGCGGATGTAGGAGTTTGTTGGACAACTGAACTGTCTCCTCCATTCGAATATACCAGACCCGAATTCTGCTGATGGATTGGATCTTAATTTTGTTTAGATGAGTTGGGGTTTCTTCCATTGATGATGTGGGTGGTTTATCACTTATCGAAGAAATTGAATTCCTATATAGTTGATGGCTGGTTTTGCAGCTTTGGAATGCAACAACTTAGACAAAAAAGAACCGTAGCAATTTTTGTTGCGGAAGCTAAGCTGAGATAGACTACTCTGATACCATGACAAGAATCGAGAAATGTTGAAATGGAATTGTGTTTGTGTATATTTTTCAGTATATGCAAATGTACATGTACAAGTTCTATTTGTAGAACTATAAAAAAAAAATTAAAAGGACAAGAAAAATATACACAATTACGTTTTCTATTTATCAAGCCAATTATTGATTGCATGAATCAATTATTGATTGGCTGAATCAATTAATTCATTATCAGAATTAATATCAAATCATATTTTCAACATGAACATTTTGATATCAACCACATATCTTTTAATGCTCCGTACAGATACATTTAATACTATGGAGCTTCATGATGGACCAACCTCATACAACTCCCAAAGAACATCCACTAAAAAACCACCTAACCATAATCAAAGCTTTGCATTGTCATTGTACTTTATGAAAGCTTGAAATAAAAACTGAAAATAATGGGGAGAGGGGGGTTGGGATACTATTGGTATTAAAACTTTTGTACAATACTCACTTTGGTATCAAAAAAAGTTTTTGCTTACTTGAATATCACAAATTTGAAAAATCAATCATTTGAGTAACACTTTTGATAGTTGCTAGAAGAGCCAATGTGCATTGTCGATCGTCTATGTGGTGTCGAAAAGCTGAAGTGGACGATAGCCACATCGACGACGATCTGCCACCCTCAACTTTTCTAGTGGCCACATCAAAAGTTGCATTTAAGTGATCGATTTTTCAAATTTATGCCACTCAAATGAATAATAATAAAAAAAATTGACATCAAAATAAAGCCAAATAGTTTAACGTTTTCGTTTCAATTTGTAAATCAAATTAAACCAATTAAATAAAATTATTTTGTATCTTATTCAATTCATGAGGTTCTAAAATTTGAATTTATCTATTTAGGTGGATTTTCGTGATAAGAATGAATCCTTTTGATTTCAATAAAAAAATTCAATCAACATTGAATCATAAGAATATTTCATATTAGAATCCATTTCTGGCATGTTCTTTGTAAAATATAACATGAATAAATAATGAAATCATTTTAATTAGAACTACCAATATCGTCTTCAAAAAATAAGAAAATTCGCTTGATTCCGTGCATCTTATTCAAGATTATTTCAATTTGTAGATTCTTTTTCTTTTTTATTTCGATTCATTAATATAATCGAGCACTTGAAACTCATTACTACGGGCGTTGAGACCATAGCATTACACAAAAGCATCGCTTTCTCTAGAGTGTTGTCACACGACTGTCCTCCCAAATCCTGATGTTAGTTACCATATTAAAAGTCACGGCTTGTTGCTCAAGGTATTAGCCCGTTTTTGTTGAATGTGACAACATCAATATGGATATGCAATGTTTGGGTAAATTCTAGTCTAGATCTTGTTCCCTACGAATCCGGTATACTATACCCATTATCAAGTGAGTCCCATGTAATCAACGACTATGATTTTTAAATCCATAAGTAGGAGTTTCTCCTTGCTTGGAATAGAATTTTTTATTTTTCTTCTTGGTAAGAACTAAAAGTCCAATTCATATTTCAATATTATTAGATGCACAAAAATCTCTACTTTTGTTTAATAACAAGGGGAAAAGTCACAAAAAACTTTAAATTTACTGTGACATATTTACCTTAAACTTTTTTGCGACATTAAAAACCCTAAACTTATATCCGTGTACCTTGCTCATCCCAAACTCTTTATCGATACCAAAAACCCAAAAAAAAATTATGGCACTAAATTTTTGGGCAAAGTTGTCACACAGATACAATTTTGGGGTTTTTGATATTACAAGATGAAGTTTTGTATAAATGTATCACATTGATGGTTTTCTTGGTGTTGTAAAAAAAGTTTAGGATAAATATGTCACAATAGATGTAATTTAGAATTTTTAATGGCTTTTACCCTTATAACAAAAGGAAATTCAAAACTTCTTGTTCACCCATTAATATAAAACATATGCTAGATAAGTACCAAAAATATGCGAATAATACATGCAACATCTTTAACTTACACCTATAAGGTTCAAACCAAAATCAAATCAAACTAGATCAGATTAATCAAACTTACACCTTATAGTCTTATCTATTTAATATACTTTTAGTTTAATTTTAATCTCCAAATCAAAACACTATTTTGGATTCCGTTTGAAATATAATTTTTGAATCACCTGAGACTTTGCCTAGTGGTCACCATATGGAGAATTCTAAACTCCCCTCCTTTGGATAGAGGGGGACTTATGGGGAGTTTTTCTTGGTGAGCCCATTAAGGGCCTGCCAAGCCTCACGTAGAGGAGTTCTAAAGTTTAGAAATACATCTTGCTGAATGAAAAAAAGAAACATAATCTTTGCCATAGATAAGAAAAAAAAAGGAATGGCACAATAATTGAGAAAAGGAGCTTATTGGGCCACACGGGTCACGCGCAACCATGCCTGTGCTTTGGCTCTTTTGATCTTGATATCTCTCAGAAATCATCGCACTCATTAGCGCCTGTCCCTAGTCCATCCCCGCTTTCTCTGAATTTCCGAAATGCGTTACGATGTGGAGCAGCCCGTCCTTAAAGTTCCCAAATTGCTTTAAATTAGCAAAAGCAACTAGTGCTCACTCTCTCTCCTCGCACGTGAACAACACGGCAGCCCATGACCCCTCCGATCAAAACCTCATCGAATTTGGGCGGTCCGATTCCCACGTGCTATGTCGGGGCACGACTCTCTTAGAATATTTAACAGAAAAGGCGGCGCCATCAGCGCGGCCGAGCATCTAGAAAGTACGGATCCGTAAATAAGTTGAAAGCGATGGGGCAATTTCGTAAATACACAGAGTATACAAACGACAAGGGTGGCAGTTTCGTTGCGACTTCGTCGCCGGTTTCCTCTTTTTGAATCGATTAAGCGTACAGACCCCCGCAAAAAAAAAAAAAAAGAAGAAGAAGAATCGATCAATCGCCACCTGGCTGTCACTTGTCTTTTTGACAAGACCGGAAGGGCGTCGAGAATTTATTGAAGCATCACCGGCTGTTCTCCACTTAATATTAAAAAAAAAATTGTTATTTGATAAATACCTAATTTAAAGAAAGTAAGTTACTTCTATTGTCTTGTCATCCACGTTTTATGTGTAGTACCAAAATATATTTTCACAGTAATTAGGTTAAGAATACCTCGAGTCAATCTTAACAAGATTTTATTAGGAAAAAATAATAACAATTATTGTCATAGTAAAATTCTGCTAATTATCTCTTTTTTGAAATCCTTTTTCTTTTCTAAAGGTGTCTGAAATCTCTTGAATTGAGTTTTAAATTTTTTATTTAATCGAAGTGTTGCAACAAACACACATTGACTTTTTAATCCATAACACTTGTCATTCTCACAAAATGAAAATATGGACATGTTAATTCACTTTTTGATTTTTTATATTTTTGTGAACTTTGAATAATATTTTTAATTTTGGAAAATGCTATCAAAAATCCAAAACTATGTTACTTGTAGCAGATTTAATGGCATTTTTTTTTGTTATTTCTTTCTCACTCTTCCCTTCGGAAGAGAGAAGAAGGGGAAAAGAAAGGAAATAAAGAAAAAAAATATGAAAATGCCATTTAGTTAGAGATTTGGGGAAATGTGTTACATGAGTACAAGTTCACGGTTCTTTGTATACAAAAAAAGTTTGAATAAATGTGTTACAATGGACATAATTTGAGATTTTTTAGTATTATAAAAAAAAATTCAAGGTGAATTTGTCACAAGTAGTATAATTTGGAATTTTTTTGCATTGCAAAAAATTTTAGGATAAATTTATCACAAGTGACATAATTTAGTGTTTTTTGTAATATTTTCCTTTTTAATTTTAATGAGGAAATTTTATATAAATCTGATTGTAATTAATTTTGTATTGGTAATTAATAAAGTTGGGTGATTATCACCAACTACTCTCTCTACTCTATCCTACTCCCTAATTTTTTTCTATGTCCTCTAGGATTATCTAGAGTAACTTTCACTTTAAGGGTGTGCTTCTTTCATAAAAAAATAAACTATCCAAATAATATTTTTGAGAAATAATCGTTTATATTGCTCACATAAATAAATGAATTTTCATTATGGATGAAAATTTTTAAACATAAATTATTGTTGATGATGAAAATTTTTTATTAACTAATTATCAATGCAAACAATCATAATTAGGAAAGCATTTTCAATATCATTCATTCCCCACAAAAAGCCTAAATATAAATAAATTTACATATGATTTTCGCCATTTTTATTTTAAATTTTAACGAGAAGGCAAACTATTTCATTTGCCAATCATTCATATGTAAAATCAAACAGGCCTTAAAATTAGGGACTTCTTGCTTTCACTCTGAGCCAAAAACAAATACTCTCTTGTATGCATGTAAATTTGTGCATAAATGCTAGTTCCGTTTGGGAAAAATGTATTGAAGTCAAAAATTTTGTGTACAAAATTTAATTAAGTAATAAACATTTCAATTGAAGTTTTAAACCTTTTCAAAATGTCAAATTAAGTCATTTCTATGAAGAGAACCTATAATTGCCTATATGTTACTCAGACTTGCCAAAGTGGTATCCTTGATAAATTTCACCATTTGTATGCAATTAGTTAAGCTTTAAGACTTAATTGAACTTACTAAAAGGTTTATTATTTGATTGTATTCTATACTCAAAAATTAGAACTTGTGGGGAAAATATCCTAGATATCTATACTTTTTAGATTACTCAATCGACTTGCATTATTTTTTATTTTTATCAAAGTGAAATTTGAATAATTTTACTTTTGATTGAAATCTCAATCTTGACTTCTAAATTGACACGTGATGCAGCCTTCTCGACAATTTTATCCCTAATCATTTTCTATTACAGTATCATACCAAAGAAATTAATATCGTTCCAAAATTAAATCAAACGCCACAATAATTATTGAAATATTGTTCTTCTATAGTGCTAGTAGCTAACGCGCAACAGCACTGCTTTGCGAAGAGGGTAAAATGCTGCTGTGTAAAAAAAGAACAGGGCAAAGAAATCAAAATAACAACAACAAAGAAAAAGGAACAATGGAGCCCATTTGTGAGGTACGATGTTTAAAGTTGTGATTTCAATTAGCTTTTAGAAATCCTTATCCTTATTATTTTTAAGTTAAGAACAAAGTCCTGTGCTTGGATATATACATGAATGTCCCGCCATTTGGTGTCAACTTTCTAAAAGTCTAGATATTATTAACACATATTTACATATGTTAATAGCAAACAAGGATAAAAGGTGCCTTTCATTGCTCTAGAGGGAACAACTTTATTAGAAAGGTATTAACTTGTATTCAATAATGATTTAAAGCCTCAAATGTTGATTTTTAAAAATTGTAGTTGTAGCCATGTTTAAATTATTTCTTTTCATTTCAAGCATATGAACTTTTAAGCAAAAAATTGAATGTGGCTAACATAAAATATTTGAGAGCTGGACGTTGATTCCCGCTTTAGGGGGAAAATGCACAAATTATAACGTGGTATCGAAGCCGCTAATAGAAGATATTGGTGAAGTCCATACATCATAATGAAAGAAGTGCAATACAATAAAGCTCCGTTTATTTCTTGAAAAATAAATTATTTGAAAATATCTTTCTAAAATGATTACTTTTATCGCTACAAAAATGAATGAATCAAATATATTTTCATTTATTCATGAAAATATTTAGACACAAATTGTTGTTGATGATGAAAATTAGATGTAAATTGTTGTTGATGATGAAAAAATTTCATTGAATAATTATTGCAAACAATATAAGTGATCATTTTTAGAAATTATTTTTTTCAAATCATTTATTTTTCTCAAAATAAATGAAGCATAAAAATATTTAAAAAAAAACAAAACAAAACAAAGAGAGGGATTATTCTCCATTGGTAGTGCATGGTTTTAAGAGATTATAAAGGAATTGAGGTCCCTAAAGGACTATATTACAAATGTGAGCACCTGTAAGATTGAGAAGGATACTAAGTACTAAGCATGAATATATTTAATTATAGAGGCATATGGAGGGGCCTGAAAATTTTGATCCCATGACCTTCTACTCTAATGTCAGGTAAAATTTTGTAAGACCACTTATCATATCAAAGCGTGATTTAATATCTAAGTATTATATCCCCTGAATCATTCACCATGTGAGAAGTGGCTCTAGTATCAAGATACCGCGAAGCATAATAGAAGTCACTGTATGGAAGTTCACTGTATGGAAGTGCAGCAAATTGATTTGTGATATCTAGACCTCGACGTATGTACGTGCATGACCTGTCCATGATCTCTAAAGGGGTGTTGAACAGCAGCTAGAGAACCGGCAAGATCCGGAAGTTTCTCACAGTATGCCATCACCTAATAAAGAAAGACCTTTCAAATGATTATGCAAAGTTCCTGTCTTTTTTAACGTGATTTTTTAAATTAAATATTTGTAGCAAGACAAAAGATGGGACCAAGACAAATATAATTGTCCATGTTAAGCCTTCCCTGAACATAATCAGTGACATGCAATACAAAAGGATTTAGAGTAGGCATAGTGGAGGAAGAAGAGAGGCTGTTGGTCATGATGCATTCTAGTGGTATTAGACAAAGAGTGGCACCAGACAGTGGAAGATGCACGAGGTAAAAGAACCAACCATATATGAATAGGGGAATGAGGAAGAAAAAGACCCATGGAAAGCCTAGTACATCATGCCCGCTCTAATGCCGGTTACCATCAAAATAAACTGAATGCTTCATATGGTGGGGGTTGCATCCAGAGAACAAGACCATGCCATATTCACATGTACCTCAAATATAATGATCCCGCCTCCTAATATGGCATGCATAGATACGATTCCTTCTACCCTAAAAATTTAAAAGAGCAATATAAAGAATAGAAAACGACCCATATTTGGAATGCTTTAAAAGAGGGGAAAGGAAAATGGAGGGCAACTGCGGAACGCCCATGCGCGGTTGCCGTTTAATGACAACAACCACGACAGTGGACTCCCTCAGGTTTTTCTCTCAGTCATTACTGAGACCATCTCTTTTGTGCGTATGCATGCGCGTGTTTGAGAGCAGAGAGGTTCGTGCATGATTTGAGGTCCCTGGCGCGAGTTAGGGTGGTCCCTGTGGTGGCGACCACCACGATGGTGGTTGAATTTTCTCTCGATCGGGATTGTTATATATCATGAAGTTCTCTTTCCACCCGGGGTCTTCTCACCATCTTTCTCTGTCTCTCTCCTTTCCCCCTCTACTTATTCACTCTTCCCGTGCCATTTATGCAGTGCAGCTCACCCAATTTCTCACCTCAGTATGATGACTACGACCAAGGTACAAAACCTGGATCTATAATCTCTATCAAACAATAAAGCCAAAAGATGAGATGACGACCATATCTTTTGAATAGGGTTCGAAGGGGGTGCAAATTGATGTACAAATTGTTGATAATTTTCTAGGAGATACTTTCGCTCAACTCCCAGGGCTGAGCAAACCTTGTATCTTGCGTCCAGAAAAGTGTGAGGTCAAGCCTCAAGGAACTCGTTACAAATTGCTGCGGTGAGAATAACTCATCTTCAATTGATTAGAGAAGTGGATTTTGTTTGGTAAGCAAAAAACTGGCTCAAAATACCACCCGAACGATACAGGAAATGGGAAGTTATTGGAGATGTAATGCAATGTGTTTTGTTGTCATTTTGATATGTAACATAAGAATAATTAAATAGTATTCAAAAAATAAGACAATACATTTTTGGCTTAAATATGTATTTCTGTATAGGGGTGAGCATTCGGTCCAGTTCAACTTAGGAACCAGACCACTTGACCTAACTAGCCGGTTCAAGGCCGATTTCCACGAGTAGCAATTGGATAGCTGGTTCTTGACCCTGACCAAAGCAAGACAAACCCTAGGTTTCTCTCTTTTTAACTCTTGCTACTTACCAATGTTAAGTGTAAGTTTCATACTCATTCCAAAAAGTTCCGTGCCTTACTTTTCTTGAAGCTTATAGCTATCTTGCATAAAACATCATGATAGTTAGTTGTGCATAATGTCGCAACAGAATAAATACTAATTATAAACTTGCAAATGAAGGGGAGATGATACATTGGCAATACGGAACAAAAAAAATCATTGTTTTGGATTATTTTGTTAAATAGCAATATGTTGATCAATTATGTTGTTCGATCTCTTTGTATGTACTGTTTTATCATCCATTACACATCTCCATTAGGTTCTCTAGGCAGTTCATATTCTCGTTTTTGCTAATAGAGTGAAGTTTATTTACCTTCTTACAATTCTCGCACAAAACATTGCATCGGGAGGAGAAGTGGATCATGTTAACATCTGAGCATCTTTGGTGTATGATACATATGACGTATTATTTATAATTTGCCATGTCCCTTCAAGAAAGTGAAAAAAGAGAGAGAGAGAGAAATAGCTTGTTCTCAAATTGACCTTAAAATTGATCCGGATTGGCGGGTTCAATTCCATTATCAGTTTCAAGGTCAATAAGATTGATTCCCAATTCCAAAAACTAGAAATCTAGTACTTTTCCTATTCTATATTGCTAAGTTTTCAACTTTTCCTATTGGTCGGGCGACGACATCTAGCTCAACCCAACGCGATTTTCTCGGTGGCTTCGGTTTGGACCCGTTGCAAAAGACCAAGAAATAAGTGGTCAAACAAACTTGTCTTCGTCTCCACGAGAACGAAAACGAGACGGTTCGATCGGGGTTTGATTGGTCGGAACCGTCCAAGGAGGCACGAAACTCCCCCCTCCCCCGCCACCCTCAGGAACTTTCTTTGAACAGTCAACCTTCCCTCAATCGACCGCGCCAAATTCCACCCGTCGTTCTTGAACTTTACCTCGAAATACACGTCTCCCTGATTTTCCTTCAACCACTGTAAAATAAACAAATGATTTCATACCGGAAATTCGACCAGGACCGTAAAAGCACTTCCACAGAACAAAACCCTAAAAAGTAAAATATCAAATAAAATTTTAAAAAAATAAGATAAAGATGAAAACCATCTATTCCTCCACCTGTTTCGCCTCATTTCAGTGCGCTCTCTCTGACCAAATCCTCATTCCTATCCACAGCAATCTCCCCCTCTCCTTCAGCACCAGCTTTTCCTTTCTTTACTCAGGTACAGAGCAGAAACAAATTCGTTTCGAAGTGATTCAGTTTCTGGGTTCTTCGTCAAGCTGCTGCTAGTTTGTGAAGATTTTGATTCGGTGGGGTTAATTATACACAGAGAGAAAAGAGAGATGGGAGTCGTCGTCTATGGTGGAGAGAGCGCTTAAGTTCAGTTTCCGCAGCAAGACGGAGGAGGGCGTGCACGCGGCGGTTGAGGACTGCTTGCTCAGCCTCGGCGGATTGTCCTCGGTGGCCTGCAACGATGATTTCGTCGTCGACGACTTGTTCGACTTCTCTAATGACGATGGACAGGTTGAAGAAGAAGAAGAAGAAGAAGAAGAAGAAGGAGGAGGAGGAGGAGGGGAGGACGAGGACGATGAAGGGGAGGCAACGAAGGACTCTCTCTCTGTTTCTTCGCAAAAGGGCGATGACGATTGCTCCGCTAATTATCTCAGTTCCTCTTCTTCGGCCTCCGGCGAGGCTATTTTGACCAGCGAATTGACTGTTCCGGTAATAAATATTTTCTTCGCTTTATTTATCAAAATAAATTATTTTTGTAATTTCTTTAAGAATTATTTTTTGTGGCGCTTTTCCTTGTCAGATTTTTTTTTTTAAATTTATGCTATGTCGACTGGAAAATTTGTATTCCCGCGCTCGAGAATTATCGTCATGTGAGAATCTTGTGAAATAATTAAGGTGATATTTTCAAATTAGAAAAAGAAGAAGAAGAAGAAGAAGAAGAAGAATTTTATTAAGTTTTACGCGGTTTCCTAATTTTTTTTTATAATAGCAAAATGATTATTTTATTATATTTTCTCTTTTGCTACAATTGATTAATGTCAGTTAATTTTACGTACTTTATTTTTAATAATCCGAATATTATATGCTGTTGTGCAGGATGATGATGATAAAGCGGAGCTTGAATGGTTGTCTCAATTTGTGGACGATGATTCCCTCGCCGGACTTCCCTGACTTGTTACCTCGCCGGAAAGTCGGAAGAAGAAGGCAGTGCCAAAAAACCGGTCTGAACCGGAACTTAGACCGGTTTTCATAAGACCACCCTGTTTTCCTTCACCCGTTCCGGTCAAGACTCGGACCAAACGGACCCGGCCCGCGAAGAAGGACCAAGCCATTGGCCTCGGAGTCATCTTCCACATCTTCGTGCTCTTCAGAGAACTCGTCGAGCTCGTGCCTTTCTTTTCACGAGCGTGCTCACGAGCATGGAATTTGTGCGCAGCCAGAGCGAACCGGAGAAGGAGAAGAAGAAGAAGAAGAAGATGATGAAAAAGATGAGGGGACCGCCGGTTCAGGACGGTTCGGTTCAAATCCAGAGGCGTTGCAGCCATTGCCAGGTGCAGAAGACCCCGCAGTGGCGAGCTGGGCCGTTGGGCCTGAAGACGCTCTGCAACGCGTGCGGGGTACGGTTCAAGTCGGGCCGGCTCTTCCCGAGTATAGACCGGCTTGTAGCCCAACATTCTCAGTCGAAGCTCACTCGAACAGCCACCGGAAAGTGTTGGAGATGAGGAAGAGGAAGGAGATGGACGAGAATGGAATTGAAGCAGACGGGTTGAAGTTGAACCGGATGGTCACCAGTTTTTGAAGGGTCTGTTAGGTTAGAGAAGA